>NW_018921431.1:453333-479253 GCF_002207925.1 Prunus avium
CCCCCCCCCAATGTGTGTGTGTTTGTGTTGTTAGAAACGTTGTGTATTTTCTTCTTTGAATTCTGTTTATTTCCGTAACTGTTTTTGACTTTTGGTCTGTGTTGTGTTCTTTGTTTTTCTGTGTTGAATCCAACCGTATAAAGAACTTGAAATTTGGACAAACGGTTGGAAAGTTATAGGTCAAAAACTGGACAGAGGTCGAAGTTGAAAAACAGAGAAACGAATCTGTCCAAATGGTGATAAGAGGGTGATAGAAAGTGTTGTTTGTGTTTTTCTTTGATTTCTTGTTTTGTTTCTTTTCTTTTACCTTTCTTTCTCATTTTTAGTTTTCAATTTGTATTGTGCTTTTGTGTTGTGTTAAATAAGTGTTCTTTACGTACTCAAATTAGAACTTGTAAGAAGCCGATAGTTCTTCGTGGGATCGACCTCGTACTTACATAATCTATACCTCAATAGATTCGTGCACTTGCGGGTATTTTTAATTAGTTGTTTGCACATTTATTTGTGTCAATTATGAGTACAACAGTAGATAATCCTCTTCTATCTAACATGGCTCAAAATATGAAATTGAAATATGATAAGTATTGGGGATCACTTGATAGTGTGAACCAATTCTTGTTGATAGCTGTTGTTCTTGATCCTAGGTATAAATTGGACAATTTATCAATGCATACTGCTGATTTGTATGTGCAAAATGATGCTTATGTTGTCGAGAAGACAACTGGTGTGAGAGATCTTTTGTTTAAACTTTATGGGTTGTACGAGGCAGGTTTCGTTAGTAATCCAACTCAAAGTTTTAGTAGTTCTCCTACATCCTCAAGTATTGGTAGCATCATAGTGACTGATAGTTCTAACTCCTCAAGCTTTGGAGGTGATAGGAAAAAGGCTATGAAGGAAAAGTGGAAAAAGAGACAAGAAGATAAAAAGGCAGTGGTTTTATCTCATGAGACAGATAGATATTTGTCGGATGCTGCAGAACAAGATATTGAACATTTTGATATTTTAAATTGGTGGAGGGTGAATGCTTCTAAATATCCCGTTTTAGCTGCCATTGCAAGAGATGTGCTTGCAATTCCAATTTCTACGGTTGCCTCATAATCTACTTTTAGCACGGGAGGGAGAGCAATTAACTCATTTCGTAGTTCCTTGAGTCCTGCTATGGTTAAGACTTTAATTTGTACACAAAATTGGTTGAAGTCCACTTCAATTTCTTTAAAAGTTTTGAGCCCACCATTGAGGAGATGGAGTTTTATGAAACCATTGAGTCAGGTATATCTATTTGTCTCGATTAATTGCTTATAACGTGTGAGTTTTATTGTGCTGAAGCTAATTATATGATTATGTATATTTCCTATATAGAAATGCGGAGATCAAATGCTAATGCGCCTGTGCACATTTTCACTGATTGATTATCTATTGATGCACAACCTTTCAGTTATGGTAATTTTCTTATTCATTTCTTATTTTGATCATATTGTATCCTAAAATTTGTGTTGATTGAAACTGCTTCTATGTGCAGTATGGGGACATGCTAGAAACTAGAAATTGGAAACTGGGCAGCCTTTAATTAAATGGAAATTATGAACTTGTATTTTGGGCAGCCTTTCATTTCTTAGTTTTATCATCTTGTATTCATTTCTTATGAACTTTAGAATGTTTGTTTTGATGGATATTGTGAACTTAGATGCATGCTGGAAACTGGACAGCTTTTGATGAAATAGAAATTATGAACTTGTATTTTGGGCAGCCTTTCATTTCTTAGTTTTATCATCTTGTATTCATTTCTTATGAACTTTAGAATGTTTGTTTTGACGGAAATTGTGAACTTAGGTGCATGCTGGAAATTGGACAGCTTTTGATTAAATGGAATGTTGTTGTGTTAGCCTTTGATGGAATGGAATGATATAATGGCATAAGGTTAGCATTATAATGTAAGAGCAGGTTGAAAAATGCTTGGTTTTGTGTTAGGCATAAACCGGCCGAACCAATCCGAACCAAACCGATTACAAGTGGTTTTGATTGGTTCGGTTTTGATTATGGTTTTAGGCTAATCCGAACCAAATCGAACTATTATTTTCTTATTGGTTCAGCTGTGATTTGAGAGTAAAACCGAACCAATCCGGACCGTGCCCACCCCTACTTTCTAGGGTCACCATCGTCTTTCAAATCTTTGGCACACCACTTGATTTATATACTCATTTCCATTATGAGGCATTTCCTCTAAAGTCCAATTGATATTTTAAGTAAGAGCAGTTCCACTAGTTAGCTCAGCATAAACAAAAGGCCCTTTAGGCCTCCAAAAATGGCTCCAGCAAGGAAGTCTTTGGTAAGAGCTAGAGTCCACCAAGCTCGGGGCAAGGCCCAAGGCAAGATCAACCTGAGCTGCTGCATGAGGGCGATAACGTCAACGAATAATTTTTTTTTTTTTAAATCGAAAAAAATACCAAAAATTCAAAACAAAAAAAATACATACCTAGCATTTTTTATTTTATTTATATTAATCTCATACATATAACTAAAATTAATCTCATATGAGTAGTAATTGCCCTTGAGTTGCCATAGCAATGGGTGGAAAAGCACAAAAATAAATTGCTAAAGCAGTTAGTATTCACATGAACAGTAACTGCCTTTGCCTTTTGCCATGGCAAATTGTTGGAAGTGCTAAGTGCCATGAACTGATCCAACATGGTGTTCACCAAATTCAGCAAAGCAAGATAAGCTTCATCCCTTGAAGTCTTTAGAAGTTAGAACCACCTTAGCAGTTAAGCAAGCTTGGTGTTCACTCGCATGCCAGCTACGCTTGGCAGACCCCGCATGGTGGCTGAGTGCGCTCTCCAACGTCAATTAAAGCATGGTTGAGATTACTTTAGATTTCCCATGAATGGCTAGATTTCATTCATTTTGAAATATAGTAAGAATGATCAAACGGTACAGATTAAACAAAATTAAAATCTAACGACTGCGAATAGATCTTTGACGTGCAAGTGTGCACCAACTAGTTTGATCCCATGGCCTAAAATACCACTAAATTTACTCCAATTTTTGTTTTTTGTTTTTTTTAATAATTCCTTTTTCTTTTTCTTTTTTTCATTTCTCTATGTATAGCTAGCATAAAATAAAATCATACCTTATCAAAAAATTTAAATTTTTAGTTCCATTTGTTTGAAAAAATAAAATAAACCTAACACACACACATAAATTTACCATACAAATGAATTAATACAAAAAAATATATCAAAATTACATCTTTTTTTTTAACTGAAGTGTTGCATTCAATAGACGACAAAGAAACTGCTACAAAGCTACAAATCATGAGGGCCCAGCCACAAAGGGAAACAGAATAGTACTCAAGGTTAAAAACCAACCAAATTTAACAGGGGCAAAAAAGCAAAACACTGTTGGTGTTAAAGATAAAACAGCTAAAGGAGTTACATGAGCAGAGACATAGGCAGAGCCTAACACATGTCCATTCCTTCCAGCTGGAAATATGGAGCTAAATACAGAGGGCAAGGAAGACCATCTTTGTTCAAAACATGGGTCAGAAAAGATAGGGGTCTATGACCCACACTTCCGTGCGCATCTTTTCCTTTGCTAGCGTTGCCAAAAGATTGGCCACTTCATTCGTTGAACGAGGAATCCAAGAACAATGACAATTAAAAAAGTTGAAAAGTTGCTCCTTGAACTTTCTCACGATGGGATACAACGTCCAAGCCCCTTTGGCAATATTACCATTTAAGCATTGAGTCACAAACCCTAAATCCAATTCTAGAATTACATGTCTTTTCCCCCTCTCCCGAGCAAACATGCTTCCCCATAGAAGTGCAAGAGCCTCGACTTCCAAAGCAGAACTTGTGGTGATTTGAACTATCTTTGCGATGATGAACTTGCATCGGGAGTCTCTAATTATAATTCAAAGTCCGGCCTTGCCGTTTCTCGGGCTCTATGCAACATGCACGTTTACTTTGATGGTATTTCCAAATAGGGGTGACCAGACAGAGGAAGTAGTTTGATCATTGTTCAAACTCATAATGTTGTTGCGGGTATGGGTAGTTTGGGCAGCAAGGAAACTAGTTACCCCAGTTAAGGTAGCATAAATCGTAAGGTGGTCACAACACAGATTGCTTTCACCCGATGGAACATATGGAAAACTCTATGTAATGCTGTATTTGAACGTTAAATTTACATATTTTACCCTAAAAAGTCAAATGAAAAGTAACAGGGGTGAAATTGGCAATAAGTAATACTTATGTAGGGAATTTAAGCAATAATTTCAAAAACAGGACATTTTTACAAAAATTATCCAACCCAGGGACAAAGCCGAGAATTTCCGAAAAAGAAGTAGCCACTACTAGTAAAAAGACGCGACCTTACGTCCCCAATTTCATTCTTGAATCTTTGCAAAACCCTTGAAATAAATCTCTCTGAATCCCAAACCAAGAAGCCATGGCAGGCCAAACTGTGAAGCTCTTCACAGTGCTCAAGAGATCTGCAAACATAATGCGGTCCCCCACGTCCCACTTCTTACACCTCTCCGCCCTGCTTCTCCCCCTGGGTGTCTTCTTGTCCACCGTCATCTACCCTTTTCTGCTTGATTCCCTCACCGACCCATTCTCCCCCGGCGACCGGGCTCCTAATTCTGCACCTCAACCAAGCCAACCGACCATCGCCTCCACACTCATTCATATCTTTACACCTATCGCCTTCACGGTCTTCGCCTTGATCTCCTCTGTCTGTGCAGTCGGGTCGATCACCCACACCATATTTCATGGGTTCCACGGCCGACCCGTGAAGCTAAGGTCGGCGATCGAAGCGGGTTTCGGGTCTTTTTTATTTCTGCTGGCTACGGCTGTGATTTTGCAGCTGGTTGTGAAATGGTTTGGGATACTGCTGTTTATGGGGGGTCGAGTGGTCGAGCTGCAGAGCGGGCGGAGGATGGAGGACTGGTCGCCTGAGTTGACTGTCGCCTTCTACGGGGTGGCTGCAACGGCTGTGTTGCCGGTGGCTCTGTACGTGCAAGTGATGTTGAGCATGGCCCCCGTTGTGGTTGTGGCGGAAGCGTGTTGGGGTTTGACTGCCTTGAGCCGAAGCTGGCGTTTGGTAGAGGGAACGAAACTCAGAGGGGTTGTGCTCTCGTTGATGCTGATTTGTGGGTTTTACAGTGGGGTTTTGGGGATTTTGGGTTGGAGATTGGAAAGGGCGTGGGTGGCACTAACCAGTGGGTGGCAGAATGGGGCGCTGTGTCTGCTACATGGCATTGCCGTCATCAGTATTTTGCAGATGATGGTCATCTTCTTCTATACAGTGGCAATCACTGTATTGTATTGCGAGGCCAAGGAAGACGACGGTGGTGAGGAGGTTGATCTTGGTGATGACTGTTGCAAGTTTCCCTGATGTCGTTTTTGTCTAGGGTTTAGGTAGGATGACTTTAACAAATTAAGAGGCTACCTATGGTTTAGGTCTGTGCTTCATCTCGTCTGTTGTTGTATCTGTTTTTAGTGGAATTCCCTTCCATTGTTTTGTTTCAAATGATATGAAGACTCTACAACATATTACCAACAACAAGGCTGCAATTTCCTTCCCCAGCAATATTGCACATATTTGTTGAAAATATAAACAAACAACACTTTCAATCGATTTGGATAAGCATTGGGCAGAAACTTTATTGTATGGACACAAATTTGCAGGAAAAATGAAAGAATCCCATTCATTCTAAGCAAGAAACAAGGGAAAACAACAGGAAGAGTTATATTAATAATCAAGGGGAAAAAAGAAGCTCCTAATTCTAGTGCAGAATGCAGAAAGATTTTTCAAGCCTCAGTTGAAGTCCTTCAATCTTTTCTTAAGCATATCCATTGATTTCTTACGACCACTTTGCTTGTTATTCCTATTTGAAAGGCTCCCAAAAATCCCATCAGTAGAATCCTTGAACTTCTCGCAGATACTAGACACCTTTTTGTAGTCCAAAGCATTGTAGTTTTTCTCCCTTATCACAGGATTCATGAAGTTCTCTGGCTGACTGCTCAACAAAAGGTTTATCAATTGTCGTGCTTCTATCAAGCAACCTCTAAAACTACCTTCTTTGTAAATTTCGCTCAAGCCAGTACTGTGAAACTTCTCGTCCGCAAAAGACTCCAGCGTCTTCAAATCATAGTTGATACCCATAACTGCATTGGCATTGAACCTCTTGACACTATCACTAAGAAAAGCCGACACTATAGAGTTAGAAATGTGATCAAGAGCCCCATTCCCAACCTTGTACAAAGCATCCAGAGGTAAAATTTGTTGTGCTGTCGACATAAGAGTATCGAGGTAAATAACAACTTCATTTATATAATCATTCCCATTCTGAGGCGGTTCCTCTAAAGTCCAACTGATATTTTCTGTAAGTGCCATGAACTGATCCAACTTGTTGTTCATCAAATTCAACAACGCAAGATAAGCTTCGTCCCTTGAAGTCTTTAGAACCACCTTAGCAGTTAAGCAAGCTTGAGGCCTCTCAACTGACCGGATTGGGATCCCACATAGTTGGGCTGCATGACGAAGGAAAAAGTCACAAGCTCTTTCAAGTGCGGATATGTTTGCAGCAATCTGCATGGCTTGAGAGACACCAATGTTGCCACTTTGAATTGTATTAAGTATCACCTCATTTAACACATCTATCAACAGTTTGTCCAAATACTTCCTCACAACATCATAAAAATTAGTATGTACCCCATGAGACAAGTAATCAACAGACCCTTTGATGAATGATCTGACAATTCGGCAGGCATCAGGTACTGTGGAGGAGAATGGTGCAATGTACGGAAATGCTGGTGTAATATCTGATGTCTGGAGATTGAATGACAGGACAACACTTTCGTAGTCAGTGTCCTTTTTCAAGACCATCTGTTCATAGGTATCACTGGCAATAACATTTGCAATTTGTTGACGACACTCTTCCGAAAGAAGTTCGTGGTATTTGTCTCTGCTCTTGTCAAGCGTCTCAAGAAGTGGTCCCACTTCATACCCATATTGTCTAAGAGTAGAGCCAAGAAGAGTGACATAATCCTTCACCAAGAGAAGATGGGTCGTAGAATTCATATGGGAGAATTGTTCCTCTAGCACAGATTTCATTTTAGCTATAGCTGTATCCCACATTTTTTCAACTTGCTCAGCTAACAGTAGGCCCCCGGCTGTCCTCAAAACTCGATCCTCCACTATGAAGTATCCTGCAATTTGAGCCAAAAATATTTGATGGGATTCAACAAAAGGCTGTGCTGAAGAGATCTGCAAGTCTGAATTAAGCTGCAACAATCGATTTCTATAGTAATATTCCCAAAACTGCTCTTGGATTCCTAGGCAACTTTGGATGTGATATGCCCTGTATAGAGGAGTTAGGTCAACCTTCAAAATAGATTCTTCATCAATTTCTTCAACATCTAAAGTATATGCAAAATCTCCCAACCCTGAAATATTCTGCTCCTCAGCTTTCCTTTGGCGTTCGAGCATTTCCTCATCCCTCTGACGTGCAGATGCAGCATGACCAATTGCCGTTTGTCCAATATCCTTTGCAGAACTCCTTATGTGGACCAGCCATTCATTGAATTGACTAGTCACTTTCTTCTCAATGTGCAATTTAATTATCGGAATTCTCTTCTCTACAATCATTCTAACTGCCCTGACAGGAATATTCTGCAAGTAATTTTTCTCAATTAAATCCAAAGTTTTCAATGCCGGGTAAAACTGGCCCTCAGATATGTGTTTATTAAACTTGACACAGAGCTCCAACACTTGTACACAGTTCTTGGACACTTTGATAGCTTCAGTCACATTCTTTTTTATTGAATAAGATTCAAGAAGCTCCTCAAGTTTAATCAATAAAGCACTCCCAACCTCTTGCAACTTGAAATTATCACTAGAGAGCTCGCCTTTTAGCTCTTCGGCATCAACCAACACACCACGAAGCTCGTCAACTGCAAGAATGAATTCCTCATAATGAGTCTTGCAGAGCTCCTCAATTTCGACTTCCTTCTTTTTCACAACATGCTTGAGCTGGTGAAGGAGTGATTCTGGCCTCCCCATCTCAAATGCATGCCGGACAATAGGACCGAGGTCATCTCCATTCCTAATCAATGTAGCAAGGACCAAGTCCTCGGCAGTATCCCCATTCTCTGTAGCAACTCTTCTCTTCACTTTTGACTCCATTATTCTGAAAAAACACCTTGCAATCAAATCATACAAGAAGAATAAAATGAAACAAATATAATAAGCTGAGCAGAAGACACAAGAAAAGCTATATCTTACTCATCCTAATCAAGCAAAGAAAACAAAAACATGATATTCTGGGGAAAAAGTTCTCATAACCCCCAACCAAATGAGTATCTGAAGCAACATATATACCAGATTAAAGGGATTAGAATGCCCCTATTCAGAAAATATCTAAATGAGTTTCCCAAGGATGACAATATTTGCCTACAGCCAAATCAACCTTACTTAAGTTACCCATTCACTAGCCCAGCAAAATAATCAGCACCTCTTCTTCTTCAATTTCAGAACCTCTCTCTCTCTCTCTCTCTCTCTCTCTCATATATATACATATATAGTGTCTTCTTCTCTCACTTTTCTGGTAGCCTGGTGTGTAATGGGAGAATTGGGGATTTGGGTTTCTAACGTAGTAACACAACACGTCTTTGTTACCTCACTCTGATTTTTCTTTTTCCCCTCAAAATAACAAGGAGGCGAAATCCACATGAGGACAACAGAAAACGAATAAAAATGGAAACTTTTTCCTAGTATGTTGAAGAAGATTCTAAGACCACTCTAATAATTGATATTACTTCACTCCTTCCCAGCCTAAAAAGTTGGAAAAAAATTAAAAACATCAGTTAGATAGCAGGATCAAGAACAACCCAGAAAAGAAGAAGAAGAAGAGTTTGATCAAAATGGAAATCTGGGCGTATCTGAAAATAGGTTCATATCAAATAAGTCTATCGGTCACAAAAATCACTGAGAAACATAACAAGAAGCAAATTTAACTCTTAGCTGAAACCACACAGCACACGAATATGGTGTCCAACCAAATGTGTTACCAGGCAATTCAAAAATGGAAGGACAAACATAAAAGCAAAAACCCAGATATATTTTCGACAAAATGTGAAAGCTTTGATTGCGAAAAAGACTCACTTACAGAGAGAAGCTTTTATTTTCTTCCTCTTTTCTGTCCTGTTTGAGGCTCCAAATCTAACGAGGAAAATGCAAATATACCAACAGAATTATATCGAAGAGCCTTTGCTTTTCTTTTCCTTTCCTGTTTATTCTCTGTCTTTATTTGTTGTATTTTCCATTTCCAAATGGATTCTGCTTTCCTGCACACAATCTTTCGAGATGGGTATTTGCCATTTCCCACAACATAGTTTTTACATCCTTCGCGATGCTACCTATGTGAGGTAGGGCTCCGGTGTCTTTCGTCCATGGCACTTTTCGTGCACTCGGCATCTTATTGGAATTAAAAGAGAAGGTAGGCCCGCCCTTCTGTAGGCCCCATCACAATCTCTGAAATCTGAATTCTCCACGGGATTGAAATGTTTACTTTACCCTTACATACATAGTGAAAATTTCGGAAAGTTACAAGGACTACAGTGCCATTTTACTTTACCCTTACTTGCCACCGGATTGAAGTGTTTGCTTCTTTTAGGTACTTTTTTTTTGGGAAGAATTTAAGATGCAATTTGGAATCACAAGTGCTTCATTTTAAAATATAAATACTTAAATAATAATCTATTTAATTGTAAATTTTACATGTCTTATAATTTTTTTATTATAAATAATGATAAAATTAAAAAACAAAACTGACATGCACATGAGTGGAGTGGAGGTCCAAATGCTAGTGAGTAAACAATAACAATTCAATTAATTACGGGGTATTCCTCCAAGTCCTTTCCTTTTTTTAAAATTTTTTATACAAATAATATTCTACTTTAATCCAATCTAAATTATATAGAGGGGTTTCAAACTCATGTGCATAGTGGGGAGCACATCAGCTCTAACCAACTTGACTAAACCTATATTTGCTTAAATAATAACTAGCCTCTTCGCACGCACTTCCGTGCCTGCGTGAGGCTTTTTTTTTTTTTAAATAAAATTTATTTCAGAATTAAAAAAGATAATGGGTAATTGTGTTCCATAAAAAGAGGATCCATTATCTAATTTTTCTTTTAATTTTAAATTTTTTTAATATGAAAAAGTGTGAATTTACCATATTATCCTCATTTAATTAATAATTTTAATTCTTAATATTTACATTAACCAATGATGATTTCTGGTATTTTGAATGTTTCACCATT
The DNA here is from genome assembly GCF_002207925.1 of Prunus avium. The sequence continues at coordinate 463,656 of NW_018921431.1, forward strand.
CTCTGCCTTTTGCTTTATATATATAGATAAAAAAATTCACTTATTTTTCTTTATATGATGATTTATTTTTAAGAGAAATCAGAATTTATTATTAATCAAAGGAAAGTACACTCTTGGAAAAAAAAAAAAAGATCCTGAATCAAATTATGTGGGCGTTTCAGGTCAAATTGATGATTCTAAAGTTACATGTAAAGTTGAAATTTGGGGGTAGCCCATCTTCTGTTGTTAATACATATCATACACGTATTGCCTTGTGTTCATAATACAAGTGACTAAATTTAAATCAGTGCAAGTGTCACATGCCGTTGAATAAAGAGAATGGTGTTACTTTGGGATAACCGTCCATGTAAGCATTGAGTAACTTCTAGTCATTACTATAATTAGTCGTCTACAATAGCGTCACACATGCGTGAGCATGTATTTAGGGTTTAGGGTCCCTTCTCTAAGTGAATGACTCAATAACTTTGTGATTGTGTTGGCATTACATATTACTTCCTAGTTGTAGTTTAGACTTTAGTTGATAATAATAGCCATAGGCTGACATTCAACACCACTAATTATTAGGGCATTGTGGTTCACGACTTGTTTTGTACGTCACGTAAAGTTTAATATTTTCTTAAACTCTATATACCCTATTTATAAAAAATAAAAATAAAAAAACTTAAACCTCAACTATGTGAATGATTACGAACCACTAATTAGTTTAGTGATATTTATTTTCTTAATATTGGAAGAGATTCAAAATTTGAATCACCTCACTTTTATTGATAAATAAAAAATAAAATTGAGTAGATAAAAAACAAAACAAAGAGGAAAGTCTAGATAAAATACAAATGGATGTGACGTGCCTCATACTAGGCATTAGCTACCAACCAAAAACCCTAAATGAAAGACTAATTATACAAATTAATAGCTTATTCAAATTACTCATTATCGTTTTTAATTAGTTTTGAAATAGTGTTATTTGACAATCATCTCTTATTTATTATTACTCGAAGACTCAGTTTACATTTGGAAAAATACCGCCATGCATATCAAAATCACAATTGACATGAGCACTCATTATCTCTCCACAATTAGCTCATCAGCAATCACTTCCCCTGTCAAGGGAGGAAGATGATCACGATAGTCTTAATTATTTTGCAATTAAGGAAACTCTTCTTAATTAACTCTCCTTCCTCTGCGGAGTACCCGTTGGATTATGATCCATCATGATCACTTGACATGCCATGCACAACTCCAAGCTTACCTTATCAACCTAACAACTATTATTATATGTTTATTACGATAACCTATTTTAATTACTGTTGACATAATTAGACTGCAATATCAATTTTAAGTTATTATTTTGTGACGACAAGTGAGCGGTTATACTCACTTTATTTCATACACGTAATCAGATACGAATAACACGTGTGTTTACTTACTATTAGATTAAAAAAATCAACGCTTAATCCTTTGTTTATCAACAAACAAAAAACTAATACATAGAGGATTACAATCCCAACAAATGACGATTATCTTTAACAATTGATAATTAGACATTAAAAAAATTATATTTAAGGGCTCAATGAATGAAGAGAAGCCACCTACCAGCACTACGCATGGTCTTGGAAAAAAGCCCGATACCAAAAGTGGGCCAATTGATAGAATATTCCTCTTATCTCGTTGAAATTCTCATGAGATTAGCTCAAACAAACAAATATCCCTGCCACATGGTGGGTTCGATGTTAATCCCACAGGCCATACTCACCGTTACACGTGACACTTAAATATTGGGTTAGCTTAAGAATGTGAATCGAGGAGGGCGGGTAATGTGAATCGACTCTACTGCGGTCTCCAACGGCGGGCCCACTGGTGACGTGGTAGGATAAGCACCACAAGCAAACCCCCCCGCCCACATATTTATCGTTATGTTATGCTTATCCTATTCGACCCTTTTCGGAAAGAACACGCGTCATCTTGCTAAATGGGAATGGATAGCTACCCTAGCCTACCTTGTAGACTCATTCTAGCTGCTGCTAATGCCACATCCTCGACTGGATATAACCTCCCTACTCTCTCCATCTTTTTTTTTCTTTTTTTTTGCATTTAATTAACTCAATTTCCATTTCCGAATTATTGGGATTTTATGGGATGCCGAATAATGTTGAATAAATATAACTACGTATTTTTTTGATTTTGTCTTGATACTTAAACTTTGGAAGTATGGTCAATCACGTATATATTTATAAAAAAAATTAATTAATTTTTTTTAACACATGTGTATTGTCGTTTTAGTTAGTATGTGTTAGAAAATTACCGGACCAGATTAAATATATAGAATTGTCATGTATACGCATCTACATACTTGACTTACTATTGATTATATATATATTTTTATAAAATTGACTTCCTATACATTTAACTTTTTGTGGTCACGAAGTGCAAATCTTTTATTTATAATAAAATACTTGTTAATTTTTCAGGATCTATTGTCTTAACATGCATTTTTATGAAAAAGGTTTGCACCCCCCACATTTCACATTTTGATTTTATATAATTTTTTGTATACACACCTACTATCCAATTAGATTGAAGTTGAAGTTAGAGACTATGGTCAAAATGTTAAAAATTTTATCTTGGAAAATTTCAGACCATTTATTAATGTTGTTGAAGCTATTTCCTTTTTAGGATATTTTTTTTTCGTTGAATTCCTCTTTGGGTATATGTAGTGTGAAGAAGTGGACAATTATATATTTATCCTGCGGATATTCTCATTGAATAATGCTATCCGGATAAAGTTTGTGACAAGTGCAAGGAATCTTGGACCAAAGCCAAATTATTGGCACTGGCAAGCATCAAAAGAGTTTTTGGTTACTTGTGCGAGTATGCTTACCTATTCGCATACGAGGTAGCGAAAGTCAAAGTATTAACCAATCAAAACTACGTGACGTCCACAAAACGACGAAACCAATCAACAATAAATTGAGCAGCCATCTCCGTTCAAACATTTCAAACACTTGCATTTCCTTTCGAGCTAATGGCCTAAAAACTAGAAGTAGCAAAACTATCCAAACATTGTTTTCATTCTCTGTCTTTGCTTTTGTCTTTGTTTCTTGTTTGTTTTTCTGAGAGCCTAAACATGGAGGCCAAACACAGCTCTGAGCTTCCTCCTGGTTTTAGATTCCACCCAACTGATGAGGAACTCATCATGTTTTACCTCAAAAACCAGGCCACCTCAAGGCCATGCCCTGTGTCCATAATCCCAGAAGTTGATCTTTACAAGTTTGATCCATGGCAGTTGCCTGGTTAGTGTTGTAATTAAGATGTTTTAAACTTAATTACAAGTGTTGCTTAGCATGCATACGCATTAGTTTAATTATTCTTGATTGATTGCTAAACCTAAACCTAATGGTGTTTGTTTATGTTATGCAGAGAAAGCAGAGTTCGGAGAACATGAATGGTATTTCTTTACCCCAAGGGACAGGAAGTACCCAAATGGAGTAAGACCTAACAGAGCCACCGTCTCAGGTTACTGGAAAGCCACAGGCACAGACAAGGCAATTTACAGTGGGGCAAAGTATGTTGGGGTGAAGAAAGCTCTTGTGTTTTACCAGGGCAAGCCACCAAAGGGGGTTAAGTCAGATTGGATTATGCATGAATATCGTCTAAGTGACTCGAGAAAACAAGCCAACAAGAAACTTGGGTCCATGAGAGTAAGCCCTCTTTGTCATTGTTAATTTCTTGCCAGTTTGTGACATTACACTTGTTTCAGGCATTTCATCAAACCCTTTGGCTGCAAATTGACCAGTTGCGTTGTGTTTGTTGTATCTTAGTTGGATGATTGGGTCCTCTGCAGAATCTATAAGAAGAGGCATCTGGGCAAAGCTTATTTGGACCAAAAAGTGGAAGAAGAAGACCCAATTACAGATCCCAAAATTGAGATAACAGCTGCCAATGATCATGAGGAACAAATGATGTTGAAATTTCCAAGGACTTGTTCCATTACTAGTTTATTGGACATGGACTACTTGGCCCCAATCTCCCAACTTTTGAGTGAGAATTCTAGCTATGACTTCCAAAACAACTTGGCCAGTGCAGGAAATGCTGGTCATGCCCAAATGTTTCAGTTTGGTGAAATGCCATACCAAAGCACAACAGACTCGGCCAAATTCCAAGTGACTCAGAGTTGCCCTTCTAACCAACCATGGTTTGCGAATCCGGTGTATAACTTTAATGGTTTGGACCGTAATTAACGAATTCAAATTTGGTGTTAGGGTGGAAATTATGTTCTTAAACAAAATTGTAAATTGGGTTTGTGAGAAGAGTTGAATCTTAAACAAATTATGAAATGGATTTGAGCTGTTATTAGTCCTATAATACATTTAAATTTACCCATATTCTCAAACCAGTCGTTTATTTACATCTAAAGTATGACAAAAATCCCATTATTTGCTCATTTGCCATTGCGATCGATCGATTGAGGAATGATGAAATTTATTATGGTCAGATCCAATCTCCTAGTCATGACGAAAATAAATAAATAAATTTTGCGTTCTTCCTTAACTATACAAAATATATATTCAAGAATGAATCACAAATTTAAGACTTTGGCCTTTTCTTAAATTTAAGACAATTATTTTATTTTGATTAGATATTATAGTAAGCAAGATAATGAAAATAATATATTCCTTTATGTTTTTTCAAACAGGTTCCTTGTAACAGTTCCTTATCCTAAAAGAAGAAAAGAAAGTAGCATCTAATGTAATGAGGTTGGTCAAAGAAGCAGCGTGGAAAGCAATTTTGTTTTGATGACGTACAGAGGACTAGCTGTCACGCATGCATGGGTTGAAACTGAAAGTGTTGATGAAGGGATGACATTTCAGACCCTGATTTGATATTTATGTCCTTGACAAAATCCTATTTTAGTTTATAAGTCTGACTGGGCAACCTTCATTTAAATTGAACAAGTCACATGGACGATGATCTTTTCCACTAAAAGATCCCACAAAATTATCTTTCCACAATTTCGCAATGTCTGTTTTATCTAAATTTGCAATTAAAGTCGAGCGGGCCCTACCACAATAGTCGTGGCCCTCCCATTTCCCTTTCTTTCCTCCCACTATAACCCAAAAAAAAAATTGCAATTAAATAAGACGATAAAGTGATTTGATAAATAAATAAAATAAAATAAAACTGCAAGGTCTTCACAGTATTAACCCAAAAAAAAAAAAAAGTTTAGAAAGAATTAGGTTAAGGGCACAAAAGAGATGAACTTTTTTTTAATAATCTTTTAAAAATCCTTATCAACTTCAGAGCATACAAAGATTGTTAACAACCCAAGTCTCAACCACTTAACTAAGCCATTGCTATACTAATTTATAACTAATCAATCCCAGGCCTGTCAAGCAGTTAATTACTCACTCTTTCTTGCCCTGATTTTTCATCTGAAATGGAACATCAAGAAAGCAATGTGTTATTAGGTTTGTCCTCCCAGGATGAATACAGCAAGGGGTTTTTCATGCTCGTCTGCATGGTTTTGTCATGGATAATAGTCCATAGATGGAGCCAGAGGAACAAAAAAGGACCCAAAACATGGCCTCTAGTAGGGGCTGCAATTGAACAGTTGATGAACTATGACAGGATGCACGATTGGCTTGTCAAGTACCTCTCCAAATCGAACTCCGTCGTGGTCCCAATGCCATTCACAACCTATACTTACATTGCAGATCCTGCAAATGTTGAACATGTCCTTAAGACCAACTTTGCCAATTACCCAAAGGTGATCTGATATATTTATGAGATTAGTTACATTAATTGGTCCTTAGTTTTTCTTTAATTTCTTGTTAATCTCCCACTATACACATTTTATTGATTGAAGGGTGAAGTGTATCATTCGTACATGGAAGTCCTGCTTGGAGATGGGATCTTTAATGCTGATGGAGAGCTTTGGAGGAAACAGAGAAAGACTGCAAGCTTTGAATTTGCATCCAAGAATTTGAGGGATTTCAGCACTGTAGTCTTCAGAGATTACAGTCTCAAACTCCATGCCATTCTGAGTCAAGCATTTGAAGGCCAACAAGTAGACATGCAGGTGGGAAAATATTTCATTATAGTCTCTGCACTTGGTTATTTTTTCTATAAATGGAGCTCTGAATATAATATTTTGTGCAGGAACTGCTGATGAGGATGACTTTGGACTCGATATGTAAGGTGGGATTTGGTGTAGAAATTGGAACTCTGGCTCCCAATCTACCAGATAATCACTTTGCCAAGGCCTTTGACACTGCAAACATTATTGTGACACTTCGGTTCATTGATCCATTGTGGAGAATAAAGAGATATTTAAATGTGGGGTCAGAAGCTTTACTTGACAAAAGCATTAAAATCATTGATGATTTTACATACTCTGTTATTCGAAGAAGGAAAGCAGAGATCAAGGAAGCTGTCCAGAATAGCGAAAATAACAAGGTAACATAAACAATAACTTTTTGTGGGACTTACTGCTAAATTTTTTCACTGTAGTTGAAGTCTCAAGGAAACAGATTTATTAGCTAAGAAATCAATTTCTTGATCAGATGAAGCATGATTTACTGTCAAGATTCATTGAGTTAGGCGAAGACCCAGAAAGCAAGTTAACTGACAAAAGCCTCAGAGATGTTGTCCTCAACTTCGTAATAGCTGGCCGGGACACAACAGCAACTACTCTCTCCTGGGCCATTTATATGATAATGTCCCATTCCCATGTAGCTGAGAAGCTATATTTGGAGCTCAAAACCTTGGAAGAAGATCGAGCAAGAGAAGAGAAGGTTTCGTTGCTCCAGTATGACACAGAGGACCTTGAATCATTCAATCAAAGAGTAATACAATTTGCAGGACTTTTGAATTATGATTCACTGGGGAGGCTGTATTATCTGCACGCAGTTATCACCGAGACGCTTCGTTTGTACCCTGCAGTCCCTCAGGTATGCATTTTCCCCAATTGAAAGATAGATGTCAATGCTGTTTGCTATAAGTAATGTATATGGCTCTAGGACCCCAAAGGAATCTTGGAGGATGATGTTCTACCAGATGGAACTAAAGTCAAAGCAGGCGGGATGGTGACTTATGTTCCCTACTCAATGGGTAGGATGGAGTACAATTGGGGACCTGATGCAGCTTCATTCAAGCCTGAGAGATGGCTGAAAGATGGTTTCTTCCAAAATGCGTCGCCGTTTAAGTTCACCGCATTCCAGGTGAGTTTACCGAGCGATCTTTTAACCGTATATCCATGCAAAAGTTAGAGGTCAGTAACATAAACACTTGATCACTTCTTATTTGCAGGCAGGGCCAAGAATATGCCTAGGGAAGGACTCTGCATACCTCCAAATGAAGATGGCACTGGCCATTCTGTGCAGATTTTACAAATTCACTTTGGTCCCTGGTCATCCAGTTGAGTACCGGATGATGACAATTCTATCAATGGCGCATGGCTTGAAGCTTACCGTAGCCAGACGTTAATGAGATGCTTGTAGAGGCCAGGATGTCAACTTGTGTCAAAGATAATTAAAAGCAAAATTAAGTGTTTTGTTCCATAAGTTCTTATATTCTGAAGCTTATTTGAACTACATGCATGAAGTCAGAAATGACAGAAATAGTTTCCCACACATGGCATTCTCAAAAGTTCAGGGGGTACATTTATTTCAAAGCTTATAAGCCACAGCACGTATACTATATACCAGAATAAAGCTTTGGCATTGTTTCTACCATTCCCGTAAAATACAGTAAAAGTAATTAACATCACTGAAACCTAAATTCAGTTACACAGACTAAGAGATCAATCTCTTCTTCTTCTCTTGCCATTCATTGATTTCAGCATCAACCCTTGCTTGAACTATTGCATGAAACCCTGGGTATGGCTCATAACCGAAGAAGCTTTGCAGAGCCTGAAGCAATAAGAAAACACAGAAATCATGATTGTCAAGTCAGTAAAAAATCAAACTAACAAGAAGTTAAAAATCCATCAAAATTACCTCTAACAGAACAAAGAAGGGAGCCATTAGAAAGGCTTGTGCAAGGTTGTCCAACAAAGCTGGTGCCCGTTTCTGCAGCAGATTACAATCAGGACATAAAATCTAAAGAGTATGAAGACAAAAAGGACATGAAGTCACAGACAGAGTTAGAAATAAAAGATTTAATACCTCAAAAACCCCATGGCCAATAAACTGTCCAGTCCAACACACAATCTGAGCCACCACAACAACCTGAAAATAAGTTGTTAATGTTAGATGACCTAAAATGAACCTCTAACGTCTAAACATACAAATAACACCAATATCATTTACAGCTAAAAACTCACTCACTCAAATGACTGAACTTTAAAGAAAAAGTTCAAAAAAAGTATATAATTTCACAAAATAAACGAAACCCAGATCAAATCTTTGGACAGAAACTAAGAATAACTCTAGAAATTACCTTCCAAGAGATGGAAAATCCCAATTGGGTTGCAAGGAAACAGCTAGCAAACCAGCAAATAACACAAAGCAGAGCAGCCAAGGAGCCAGCTTTCGCATCCAAACAGACGTAAAACACCGAATAGATTAAAGTCAACAAGAGGCCGATGTTGAAAACCAGAACAACATGGCTCCAAAACAGCGGAAACCCAAAACTGAATAACGAGGGCGTGAAGTAGAGGATAAGAAGAATCGTGAAGAGGATTGGCCAAACGAAGAGCATGTGTATCGCTATGTTGATTGGGTTGCTGTGGTAAGCTCCATAGAAAGCAAAGTGCTTTTCAAGATCGAACAATCCAGTCTTCCCCATTGAGAATCCCCAAGAAAATTAGGTAATTTTCTTTTGAATTTTCTCGGGAAAATTTGACGGGTTCAAGGAGGAAAGAAAGGGAGGTGGTCGTTTTTATTGGATCGTTCGTCAACCACAAAAAAGTAAACTTTCCTTCTTCGAACGCAACCACTAACAACTGACGCTCACCCGCCAATTTAATGAATCCTCGTCTAGTTAGCTTGTTCACAGAAGAACCCTTGAATTTATTTATGATCAGACAATACCAAGAAAACCAAAGACTCAATCTCCACCAGCCGAACGAATTTGACCCAGAAAGAAAAAACAAACAAATAAAGGGTCACAGACAAATTGTTAATTTATTATGAAAAAGAATTTGGGCTTAATATTGTTTGCTAAAAATGACCCAATGTCTCAACTCAAGCCATCCTCAATCCTCATGGTTTGGGCCTCTTTCTTTATCCTTTTTTGGCCTTTTGGATGTGGGTGGAGCCCACCTAAACTTCTCCCTCACTCACCCAAAATCAAGATAATGAATGCCACGTGGCGAAAAGTGAGGTCCATGTTGGATTAACGGGCAACATGGTCAGCCACAAAAACCTGCCCAAGAATCCACAAAAACCACCGTACTTGTATGAAATATTGGAATTTGTCTACATTTAACCAGAAGCCATGAGCAGCTTCACCAACACCACCACAACCTTCCTCCATGCCCAAATCACCAAACCCCAAAACTACCTCTGCAAAATCTCACTCCCAGCCATCAAAGCCTCACTTCCAGGAGCAGAAGAAGAAGAAAACAATGCCACAAGTCGAAGAAAAGTTGTGACAACATTTTTAGGCACTTCCTTGGCACTTGGGGTTCACCAACATGGCATTGCCACCCCACTTGGACTAGCCGAGAATTGGGGCACTCGTTCGTTTATAAGGGAACGTTTTTTCGAGCCCGGATTGTCTCCAGAAGATGCAGTGGCTAGAATTAAGCAAACAGCTGAAGGGCTGCACAGCATTAGGGACATGTTGGAGGCCATGGCTTGGAGGTATGTCATATTTTACATTCGCCTAAAGTCGGCCTATCTTTCTCAGGATCTGAAAAATGCTGCGACTCTGGTGCCGGATGTTCGCCGTCAAGAGTATGTTAAGACGGCCAATGAGTTGGTGAATAACATGACAGAGGTAGATTTGTTACTCTAAAGTATATTGTGTGTGCATTTATATATTGGTGATCTTTTAAAATCTGATTAGAATGTGATTACGTTTGTATTGCAGTTTGATTATTATGTTCGAACGCCGAAGGTGTATGAATCGTACCTATACTACGAGAAGACATTGAAATCAATAGATGATCTGGTGGCGTTGTTGGCCTAGTACGAGGTGTTGGATGTTTTTATTTGGAGCTACATGATTGCAATTTTCAATGCTTTGGATTGAGACCAAATATATTTGGGTAAATATAAAAGCGCATGGTTCGTTTAGAGCTCTTGCAATCTTAGGAGATTTTGTGATCTAAATTCATTAAGATTACGGTAATGCCACTACTAGAAAACCTCAGCCACAGACAACCTGTGCCTTATCATCTTGGCAGATTGAAGATGCAAAATACCTACAAGTGTATGATCAGTAAATGAATGTATATGACAAGTTTACCAATTACTCTAATTTGTGTTTTTCTTCAATTGTAGTAGCTGAATTGCCAATGCATAAGCAAACATCTCTAATTCGACTAAAAAAAATGCAAACATCTCAATTTTAATGAAGGATACTAGAATATATGTTGCCAAATCTCTATCACAGATGGGAAGGTATATGAGATCTAACTGAAAGAAAAACAGTAAATATCCTACAAGTATATGCCCAAATAGGAATACTGTAATTGGTAAATACCATGCATACCCTATGCCTATGCAGATTAAGAAGTTTCAGGGTGAAATAACAGAACAAGTATAAACCATGGCATTTTATTGTATCACACTCATTCTCTTTAATTATGTTTAGGTGCATACAAATCAATATTGTCATCCATAAACACACCTATGCATAAATTCATTGCGACAAATGTTGGTTTTGCAGTATGGCAAAAGAAAAATGTAACAAGATATTGCAGATTTGCTTTAAATAAATATACAGAACGTACAATTTATGTTGTGTAAATGAAAGATACTAGGAGCAAATTTTTTCATATCACACACTTACAAACCCATGTAATGTTTTCACACGAAAAGATGACATTAATACCAACCAGCAGTTCCTTGCAACACATCAGCGTCGACAGATTGCCACAGATTGCATGATGATTAGGAGTACAAGTACAGTTATGGCAACAAAGGAGCCGATAAGAGATCCAGAAATGCGCCCGCAGAAGCTGTTGAATTGCCGGCAAAATGCAAACCAGTTGGTGCTGGAGTTGCCATAATGTGCCAGGTACACTATGGCTGTTGCTGCTGAAGCTCCAGCAGTTACAAGCCCCATCATCACCTTCACAAAATTCAAGTATATATAATTGAGAATTTGGCAGAGAATATATATTTGACTGAATAGGCAGCTAAGGTAGCATATATTACCGTGTCAGAGATGATCAAGACGATCCTGCTGTTTTTTGCTGCAGTCCAGATGATATGGACAAAGGATAAAGGAAGAGAAAGCACAAGGTAGACACATACAATTGAGTTGGCCATCACAAAAAACCTGTGTGACATGAAAGCACATTTACGAAGTTTTAGCCTTTTTCTCATGAGGAAAAGAAAATAGTAGTTCAATCATTTTTGCAAAGATTAAAGATTTTTACATTAACGTGGGAAGATCCTTGTAACGAGCCCTGAATCGAACAAACTGCGCGGCGAAGGGAAGTGTTTCCTGGCTGGTTCCCATAGCTATGGCACTTGCCAATGTTCCAAGGGCTGCAGCTACCCGCAGAGTGAAGTCTAGAACAGAGAGCACTCTGCTCACCCTTACTTTTGGGATTGGGATTGGTTTTGAGGCTTCTTTATCAGTAGCATCAACTGCTCCTCCTACCTTCATTTTTCTTAGTTAGTTTTTCTCTTTGAAAGTATAGGGAGTTTTGAAATTGTACTGTGTACTTGGTAGAGTGATGATATTGCTGTGGAGATAGATACAGGGGAAGGCATGCATTTATAGTAATTTGTATGTTGGGTTTCAATGCCTTGCCTTGTGTATGTATGCTTCTCCTGAGCCATGCCATATGTAAGCCTGTGATAGGCTAAATGATGATATCTCACTGGTAAAGCTGGAGTTTAGTGACAAAGGCAATCCCACCGGCTCTCACTTGCTGTATATTTAATTCTGAACAAAGAGCCTTCTGCCAACTCCAACAATGAACAGATAATGCCATGACATAGGACAAGGCTTTGTGCAAATTTTGTGCTACTAAATTTCTCTTGGTGACATGCTAGGGTCATAGGAAATTGGCCAATCAGGTATATGATTCACTGCCAAGTGAAGTCATGATCTGAAATGCTTGTGGAAAATGCTGTCACAGTTTTAGTGGGTTTGGTGGCTTTAAACATATGTAATATGTTGTCTTTTAGGTTGAAAATGTAAGTCAAGAATAAGGCGCAATTAGGCCCAAAGCAACTTGGCAATGACAGCAAGTCCAAATTTCTCATGAATATATGCAAACTGCTCCATGGCCTAACCAAATGGACCTGAAAACCTTACCTCTTGGCTCAAAAGGGAGGAAGAAGCAGCAAATCTTTATAGAGGACTTCCTGCTTTGTGAAATCTTGACTTGTAGAAATTTGTTTGCTGTTTTGGACCTGCACTACTTCACAAATCTTTATAATTGGGGAAAAAAAATAAAAATTGACCATCATCTATATAACAAACACCATGAAAATGCCACATAATCAACAAAAAACATGGGATTTGAACAAAAAATGAAAAAGAAAAAACATGGGATCATTTTGTCAGAAAGTACTTGCAAAAAATCACAAATGAGAAAGTTGGGATTTTATAGAAGCAAAAATGAGAAAACTTACTGCCATGTACATTGTGGGAGCAAATTTCCTCCCACGGGAATATTCGCCTAAAGATTCCTTCATCTTCTTCGCACCTCTCTCTCCCTGCAAAACAGATCGGAGTAAAAGGACCACACCCGGGGGGTGTTGGCCAAAGGCCCTCCGATGCCTAAGTTAGGATGGGTGTTTCAAGGAAAACCGGGTGGCCGTAGCCGTGTGTAGAGGCCGGAGCCTTGTGTGAGAGAGAGAGAAAGAAGATGGTGGCTAGGGTTTGTGAAGGATCATTTTTGCAGAGTTTCAGTAGGAATTTAGACGTACCTTAACCCTTGTGTGTAGCTAGGTATTTATAGGAGCCTCGGAGGCTAGGGTTTCAGAGGAATAATTCCGTAGATGGAAAGGAATTATTCCTCCCCGATTAGGCGAGATTTGATTAATTAGGGATTTGATTTATCTGATTTAAATCAAATCCCTAATTAGGGTAGGAATCAAATCAATCCCCATTTTAATTAGGTAATTGCCAATTTAATCGGGTAACTGCCAATTAAATTGAGTAACTCCCAATTAGGTCAAATAATCCCCAAATGGAAGGAATTATTTGACCTAGGGTGATTTAATTCGGTTCCCACAAATGCCCCCCAGCTTCTGCATGGCACGTGGTGGCATGTAGGAGATGTGAATTATCTGTTGGGCTGTCCAGCTGTAACTGGGCTTCCTTCTTGGATTTGGGCTCCTGAGTTGAGGAGGTATTTGACTTGCCAATTGGACTTTGGCTTGGGCAGTCTAGCTGTAGATCTGCCCACGATGAAGTCGCAGTCTCACGATCAAGGAATACGTCTCCACAGCCAAAGCAGCCGAGACCTTCTTCTGCCATGAGCAAGTCTTCCTCAAGGAGGGTCTCGTCTGCTGAGAAGGTCCTTATGGAAGTTAATCCTGCCTCGTTTTCTATGATCAAGCGCCTCGTCAGTGTGAATAGTAAGCATGTCAGTAGCATACAGGAGGTTCGGGATATTCTGCTCAAGTCTCCGGTTGAACTGCCCAAAACCAGTGATCTGCCTTATAAAGAGGCTGCATAGAAGCAAGGTTTGGGTTGCCTGCACTGATCCGGGGATCAAACTGAGAAGACTGTGCCTCTGTTCAGCAATCACGACTCGTCTGCAAAGCCACGAACAGTTAAGCGCGGAGCTGACTCAATGTTGCAAGTTGTAGCCAAGAGAGATAAAAAGTCGTATGCTCGAGCAAAAAGTCCTTCAGTTGAACAAACTACCGATCCGGGAGTCGGTGAGAGCTCTGTTGGTCAAGTTTAACACTCATGTTGAAGCCACGGAGGCATCCAAGCATGAAATTGCTGCTAATGCATACAAGCTGGGATACTTGGACGGCAAGAACGGTGCTCCTCCTTGTTGCCCTCTCGAACATGAAGATGGTGAACAGCTCTATCCTGACTTGCCCCCTGCTCAAAGTGAGCAGTTCAATGCTGTGGATGTAGAAGCAATTGAAGAGCAGGTAGCTGATGAAGCTGCAATGCAGGAAGACGACACCAAAGGTGGAGCGGCTGATGAGATTAGGGCAGATGCGGAGGAGGAGGCAGCTGGGCTGCTGAGCAGATGATGTCGGTTGAGCATAATCAGGCTCATTTCTTGTTGAACTTGGCTGGTTGGCAGCTTTGTAATGGAATTTTCAGTTGTCTTTCAAACTTCAATTCTCATTGTATCTTGTAAGTGTATGTCCGGAGACATAGCGCTTGAAAGAGACTTCAAAAAATGCTCCATTGAGTTCGTGCTTCGAGGAGCAGCTTGTCTGCAATGGAGGTGGGGCTTGTCGCCTGCGAGCGTATGTCGGGGACATAACACTCAAAAAATGCTCCATTGAGTTCGTGCTTCGAGGAGCAGCTTGTCTGCAATGGAGGTGGGGCTTGTCGCCTGCGAGCGTATGTCGGGGACATAACACTCAAAAAATGCTCCATTGAGTTCGTGCTTCGAGGAGCAGCTTGTCTGCAATGGAGGTGGGGCTTGTCGCCTGCGAGCGTATGTCGGGGACATAACACTCAAAAAATGCTCCATTGAGTTCGTGCTTCGAGGAGCAGCTTGTCTGCAATGGAGGTGGGGCTTGTCGCCTGCGAGCGTATGTCGGGGACATAACACTCAAAAAATGCTCCATTGAGTTCGTGCTTCGAGGAGCAGCTTGTCTGCAATGGAGGTGGGGCTTGTCGCCTGCGAGCGTATGTCGGGGACATAACACTCAAAAATTGTTCCATTGAGTTCGTGCTTCGAGGAGCAGCTTGTCTGCAATGGAGGTGGGGCTTGTCGCCTGCGAGCGTATGTCGGGGACCTCGAGAAGTAGCTTGCCTACAATGGAGGTAAGGCTTGTAGCCTGTGTACGCATGTCGGGGACATAGCGCTTGAAAAATGCTCCATTGAGTTCGTGCTTCGAGGAGCAGCATGTCTGCAATGGAGGTGGGGCTTGTCGCCTGCGAGTGTATGTCGGTCACATAACACTCGAAAAGTGCTCCATTGAGTTCGTGCTTCGAGGAGCAGCTTGTCTGCAATGGAGATAAGGCTTGTAGCCTGTGTGCGTATGTCGGGGACATAGCGCTTGTGAAAAAAGCTCCATGAAATTTGTACTCGAGAAGTAGCTTGCCTTCAGTGGAGGTAATGGAGGCTCGTCGCCTGCTTGGAGTTGAGCTGGAACATAGCGCTTGAAAAAGGGGCTCCATGAAGTTTGTACTCGAAAGTAGCTTGCCTTCAGTGGAGATAAGGCTTGTAGCCTGTGTGCGTATGTCGGGGACATAGCGCTCGAAAAAGGCTCCATGAAGTTTGTACTCGAGAAGTAGCTTGCCTTCAGTGGAGGTAAGGCTTGTCGCC
>NW_018921431.1:487591-544817 GCF_002207925.1 Prunus avium
GATGGAAAGGAATTATTCCTCCCCGATTAGGCGAGATTTGATTAATTAGGGATTTGATTTATCTGATTTAAATCAAATCCCTAATTAGGGTAGGAATCAAATCAATCCCCATTTTAATTAGATAATTGCTAATTTAATTGGGTAACTCCCAATTAAATTGAGTAACTCCCAATTAGGTCAAATAATCCCCAAATGGAAGGAATTATTTGACCTAGGGTGATTTAATTCGGTTCCCACATACATCATTCAATCTGGGCTTCTTCCCTCTCCATTATCATTATCATCATTGATCTAACATGTAAACATGAGATAGACATGTAGCCATGGACAACTTGCCGATTATCTCTACTACACACACATAAACTTTTGGATCTCATTCAATCACAAAACAAATTAAATTACTGTTTTCATTCTTCTTGCTAATTTCAGTGTGCATAACAGAAGGCTCCTAGTTTCTCTTGCTTGCTAAAATTGCAGAGCATGGGTAGAAACAAAGTTGTCACATTTGATGAAAATTTTATGTACCTATAAACAAGAGAAGTAGTAGCCGCCGGCAAGTCATCCTTGGCTGCAGCACATATATATTATCTCATACTTACATGCAAGACCTGAGATGATTCATAATCCAATTTCAACAGGGTTTTAGAACTCGCAGTGTTCTGTGGGAATGGTTGGGTTGGAATTTGGAAGGAGGGGGAGAAAAAGAAGAACCAACCGCATTGGAGTTTGGCTCATTACAAGGAAGAGGAAATGATCCATGGGCCAGTATGAATATGAAACTTGTTTCAGCTATATATCAGTGGATTTGGATTGTTGAGTTGAACCAATTAATGCAGAGACGTGGGCAGCAAGGATTTTACAAGAAAAAGAAGAGAATAGGCTACCAATTTTTGCCTTGAAACTCCATACAGCAAATCAAAATATGATTTGGTTCATATCCACTTTAGCTACGGTCTTAATCTTATCACTTGCCAAAATCATGTCTGCATAATGCAATAGAAGATTGGGAAGCAATAAATTTGCGTGCTACATCACTACTTGCTACTTGTTTTTCTTCTCTGTGATGCAATGCTTGATATTGCTAGCTATAAATCATTGCAATGCAAAATCTTTTGCACATGTTGCTGTATCTTTTGCTGAGAGCCATTGTGATGTAATAGAATATGGGGCAATATCCAGACTGACGAAAATGGTTATGGGGGGTGACATGGGCTAGCTGGTAATTATAATCCCTTTTCTTTATCAACTTTGGTCTTGATGAAGCAGAGAATTTTTATTTTTACTTTGTTGGACTCATTCATACCTTTTTATTCTGCCTCCTTTTTGTTGCCTCTCACTTTACAAAGTTTTAACACATTTGCAACGGACTTGTATTTAAGTGGTTAAGAGCAGTTAACTTTCACTCGAGATTTTATATTCAAATCCTTCCTCCCTAATATCATTTATATAAAAAAAATAAAATATTTTAACACGTTCTTTTTCGTGTGTACTAGAAATTTGACAAATTAAACCTGATCTAATAATATTTCTATTCTTTTATTTGTAATATTCAACGTTATTTTACTAATGCGGTCCAGCTCAATGAAAAAATACTTTGACTTCCATATCAACGGTCGAATGTTCGAACCCCCATTGACACATTTGATAGTGTATATGAGAAAACTCCACCTTCTTATAGTTTAAATTATCACTTGTATTAAAAAAATAAAAATTGAACGATATCTCAAATTCAAAAAAATTAAGTAAGTATTGGACCAAGAAAATATCTATGTATTTAGAAATATTTGTTGCGTATGAATAAAATAGCAAATATGGCCATCTTTATGAAAATAAGGCCCAAAGGAAATCGAATTGAACCCAGTCAATTTCCGTACGGTTTCAACAAGGCCTCAACTCAAGTCTTACACAGCCCAAGACTTACTCCTACCACCCTCAAGAGAATGTGCGTCGTGTAGCGTAATCTCTAGGCATCGTTCTTCTGATAGCCTCTACTTCGCAATCGGA
This sequence comes from Prunus avium, assembly GCF_002207925.1. Next base: position 489,596 of record NW_018921431.1, read on the forward strand.
TCACCCCATTTCGGCTTTTTTTTTCTCCCTATCGGATCTTTGATCAGGTAAACGGTCCACACCTTCACTTTCAGTTCTATTAGTCTTGCCTACTTGAACAATCTTGATAGATATTCATCGATCAAAGCTATTAAATTTGTGTTGTAAGTTGTAAATCAAAGAACTCAGCTGCCTAGTTACAAGTCACTGGTATCTCTCATCTGGGTCATGCTTGTTTCTGGGTTCTTCTAAAGTTCTTGATCCAACTTGTCTGTACAGTGTGATTCTTGATATTTACAAGTGAGACGTGTTTTTAGTTGTGCTTTTCCGCAAACTGAAAAGTTTTGTGAAGAAGTGGGAAATGATTGTAAAGGCCTGCATGTATATGAACTTAAATTCTAGTTGTTTTCTAATGCCATCATCTTTCTTTAATTTTTTTTTATGGTGCATATGGAAAGTGCGGGACGATTTGCTTCAAATTGTTTTGCTTCTTCTCGCTCGAAAAGTTGACTTTCTTTTTCCATTTTCTATATCATCTTCAAGATGCTGATCCTTTCTATATCCTCAGTCGGGTCATAAGTTAATGAACAGGCATATTTCCTGTATCTTGATCCTCGATGTTGGGTTCGGGCTAGGGAGTTGGGAGGCCTTGTTGAAGGGCTACCTCCTTTTGTATAAAATAGTCTTGATGTTCAACCAGAATAGAATAGACAAAAAAATAAGGCATAGTTTTGACTAGCCTTTGAGGAAAAAAAAATTGTAATGAGATAATCAAATATGACAAGACGAACCCAGTCTAGTTTTATAGAATTAGGGTGGTTGCTTCAATGCGTTTTTGTGGCATGAAACATTTATCAACATAATCATATTTATTTTTGTTTACAGGGTTATATTTGGGCCAATTTACAGACATTTGTATGCATGCCTATGATTTGATATATTGGAGTTGCACCAACTAATAGGCTTATCTTTTCTAAAAGTAATTGTTATGAGATTTTAAAGACTGAAGGAACTTGCTCACTTATTTGGACATTGCAATGATAGGACTGGATTTGATTACATTTGTTTTTGATTGAGTAGAAGGATTCTTTTGTTTCTGTAGTTGTCACCTGTGCCCAGAGCAAAATATGTCAGATACAAACACGGAGGAGGTGAAGGAGCCAGAGCTTGCTGATAGTGCTCCTAAGGATCAAGGTGCTGGTGACAATGCCGAGGAAGACCTAAAAGCTTCAAATGAAAATCATGAAAATCCCATGCCTTCACCCCAGCAGGAGGTACAACTCTGCTCTGCAAATTGTTCTAAACTTTTTGAAATTTCTTGCCTGTTGCCCTGTCATCTGTTAATGCAAACTGTCTTTCTCATTGAAATGATCTTTTTGCATCAAAATTTCTTTATATATCATCAGCTTGCTTCATTAGGTCAATAGTTGAAGTTATGCAGTAGGATCATTGTCTACAATTTTGTCTTCTTCAGGAGGCAACAATTAAGAAAAAGTATGGAGGCATATTACCAAGGAAACCTCCACTGATATCCAAGGTAATTGTTGGCCTTGTTCTCTCTCTTTCCCCCCTAGCTCCCCTTTCTGAAGTTTCTGATCTAGTTCTATCTTTATTGAGATAAATAAAGCCACCAACAAGCAATTTGAATTTTCTGTCAGGACCATGAGCGTGCTTATTTTGATTCTGCTGATTGGGCATTGGGAAAGGTACTCATTTGGATTTGCTTAGATTGTAGTTGCTATAACTCTGAAGGTTTGAAGCCTAATCTCTTTGCCTATCTTTGGTTCTTTTTAACTTCTTCAACAGCAAGGAGCAAAGCCAAAAGGGCCACTTGAAGCACTCCGCCCAAAGCTGCAGGTGTGTTTGATGATAACACCATGATTTTCTTACCTCAAGCTGGCTAGAAGTTGTTAGGGGTAGAAAGATCAGCCATTACCATGCGCAAATACTTAAACTGTAACATAGATAGGAATTCTTTTCTTCTCCTGTTATCCTTTGCTATACATCAGTACATGGTTTTTATCTCTTATATTTGTCTGTTGTTGTCATCAGCCCACACCACAACAGCAAGCGCGATCGAGGCGCTCATCTTATTCCCGTGCAGGCGACGGCGACGGTATGAGCAATCAATAACCAATTTCCAACAACATCACCAATAAACTTCTTGTACATGTTAGAAAACCATGTTCACCACTTGAACTCCTTTATCTCTTTCCTACATTAGATGGCGGCAATGACAACACTTCTTTGGAGGACCAAGTAGATGGTGGCAGCAGTAACAACACGGCGGATGAGGATCAGAGCCACCACCACGAGTAGCTACTGCCTGCTGCATGTTCTGAACGTTGAAGCTGAGAGTCAGATCTCACCTTGTTTAAGGTGCCAGAGCAAATAAAGATAAACTTGCCAAATTTTTGTACTGGTTGTAACATGTAACATGAATCATGTACACACTGGATGAAGATATGACATTTCATTTACTTCAATTTCTTATGTGGGATTGCTCATATTGAGAGAGAGCTCCATGAATATGTACTGAAGGCTGAATTTTAGAAAAAGGTTTTATTTACAAGAAGTATCATCAAGATAAAACGACAGAGTTTTTGCCGTCGTTGGCCATGAAAAACATAATAATTCCATATCTTGGCACCGTCCACTGAAGAAAACACACACCACCGGCCACTGAAGAGATGATCCTTCACACCATTCCCTTCTCATCCAACATCGCGCCACGTGGCCTAATTACATCGCGTTCCGATTCTTCTCCAACCCGAGTCAACTCAGATGCTTCAACCGCCAGGTCACTCGCGCCGGACTCGTTCTGTTTCAGCGGCGTATGTTCGTGCGGAAGAAGGCGCTTCGTTGAAGCAGCAGTAGCCACATCGTTATTCCCAATTTGCCCCTCCACCTCCATCGCTTCCAAATTGCCTTCTGATAATTATACGGTACGTACTGGTCTTTAGACACTTCACAGAAAATGTGGTGGTTTTTTTTGGTAAAATTGTGTGATGCATGCTTAGGCCATGTTAGAAAAAGTTCATCCTCCAAGACCAGACTGGTATGAAGAGTTGTATGCATCAGTCTTGAACACCTCCATGCAATCTTATGAAGACGAGGTTAGTGGTTAATTAGTAAATACTAAAAGTTCCCATTTAACTAAGTTTTGAGATTAGTTGTTAATTAGTAATTGTTTCTTTCTCAATGAGCTTATTGACTTCATTTTATGGGTAAGATTGCAGGTTACAAGGCAGAGCTGTTCGCTGAACTGAAGGGAAAAGCTCAGCAAGTGTTGGAAATTGGTATAGGGACTGGTCCTAACCTTAGATACTATGCTGCTGATAGTGGTGTCCGGGTTTTTGGTGTGGATCCGAATATAAAGATGGAAAAGTATGCTCGGGCTGCCGCCGTGGCTGCCGGTCTGCCCCTTTCAAATTTTGAGTTTGTACAAGCAGTATGTGAAACTGGTTATTAATTTATGATGCTTGAATTTACAACATTCAATGTATAATTTCTTATGATGCAAGTTTTCTTGACCTGCAACTTATTGAATTTCGGTTTCTAGTATTTGCCCCCTCTTTGTGAAATTTGCTTTTTGTTTGTGATATATTGGAAATGCTTAATCTTAACCAGGTTGGGGAGGCTATACCATTAGATGATGCTTCTGTTGATGCAGTTGTTGGAACCCTTGTTTTGTGTTCTGTTAAAGATGTTGATAAGACTCTGGAAGGTAATAGTTTTGCATAAAATTCCTGACTTGTGGGTTGTTGCTTATTGCTCATTTTTGGTGTTATATTCAGAGATAAAGAGAGTGCTGAGACCAGGTGGAGTTTACCTGTTTGTGGAGCATGTGGCTGCAAAAGGTAGTTAGTGAGCTGAACCCAATTTCTAATTCATTGAGGAAATTGAGGGGAAGAAGGTGTTATATATGGTTTTCAATTTCTAAAGCAAGAAACTGGTATGGAATGGTGGTGCAGATGGAACAATCCTCAGATTTATACAGAGTGTTCTTGATCCTCTGCAACAAACCCTAGCTGATGGGTGTCATCTCACCAGGGAAACAGGAAGGAGCATATCCAAGTCTGGGTTCTCAGATGTTAAGCTTAGCATGACCTCCTTGTCCAGTGCCTCTATCATAAACCCTCAACTCTTTGGAATAGCTTGTAAGTAATAATAACAGAAGGCCATAGATGGTTTGCTATTTGGAGGAGCAGTCTAAAACTTGGATTGTGTTTTGTTATTATTGGAATAAATTTGTAGTTTTGGTTGGCCATTATTGGGCTTGAGCTTGGGCCTTTTTAAGCAAGCAATAGTGAGCCTATGTGGCTCAATTCCTCACAAGATAAATAAATAAATAAATCCTTTAAATAAAAAAAATCATACTAGAATAAAACAAATTCTATTGTTCAGAAAATCATCAGGCTTGGCAATATGTAATTCAATCTAAGATATATAATTATATTATCCTGCTCAGGTTGGTCCCGGAAATATACGTATATAAATGCATGTCATTTAAAATATAATTTCATTAGCTCACGCAATCTTCTACAAAATGATTATTGCTATGAACAATTAATTAAATAAATGTGAAGAAATAATAATAATAATAAAAAGTCAAACAAAATTGGTGACAAAAAGGGGAGAAGAAATAATGACATGCAAATAATGACAACAAAAAAACCAGTCTGCCAGTGCCACCTACTGAAAAATATTAATTAAACTGCACAACTCCAGCAAAAAGAAAATAATGAAGAAAATAATATACGGCACAAAAAAGAAGGTAATTAATTAAGCTAGAAGAAACAGGGAATTGGATGGGATTATGCAAAAAAGGGAGGATCTTAATGCAAAAAGGTTCCTAAATAGGCTCCTCCTTTTTCTCCCCGATATATTAGGGTTTTCATTTCTTACTCACTCGACAACCAGTCGCCTAGGCCTAGCTCACAGTTTCTTCTCGTGCTTCGTCATTGTCTAATTGTAAGCTTTCTTTCTCGATTTACATTTCTGGGTTTTAAAAAGACCAGTTATTTATTTTTATCTAATTTGGGCTTTCTATTTCTAGGGTTTTTGACTGATGTTCAGTTCTCAAATTTTGCTTTCTTTCTGCTTTGGTTGTCTCACTGTACTGTTTGATGAACTATTGGTGTTTCCAAGACCACGTTCTGCTCATTATGTGTCTCTGTTAACTTTCTAAATTTGTATGCGCTCTATAAGGTTGAACTAGATGCCTGGCCTTATGCTGAACAAAAATATGAAAAATGCACACTCTGCAAGTCTTGAAGTTTAAGTTAACTTGGGTCGTTTTAAGAACCCACTTGAAGTTAAAGTCACTGGCTTTGTGGAATTTATATAATTTATCGGCTTTCATATTGTTGATTTGAATGATGATGGATTAGTATCTTGTTGAGTATTTGTGTTCTGGAGTTTTATTTTGTTTAACATTTGGAGTTGAGAGTACTCGTGTTGAACATTGCCTTATCTAAAGTTTTTCGAACTTTCTTGCTAGGGTTGCCACTATGACCACTGAAGAATTCTGAAATATTTGTCATTTGCTGAAGAAATCTGGAGTTGTAAGCAACATACGTTGAATATGTATTGTTAATGCTGATGAGGAAATTTTGATCCTCTGTTTATAAGTGTTTGCCTGTTTTATGTTTGAAGTTCTACTGCACTGTCCAATTTTCTTGAAGTGTGGGTCTTCGCACCCTGACTGCAGCACTTAATACTTTTAGGTGTTGTAGGATTCATTGTACTATTTATATGTTGTACCATTGATAAGTGGTGCTTGACATAAGTGAATGTAACTTGTTTCATGTAAGTGATATAAATTAGCGAGCTGAGCTTTAGGAAGATTGATAGCAGATAGAATCAATCTTTTTGTGTCTTATAAAAAATAGCTAAAACGGGGTCCCTGTGTTGTGTGGCTGCAAGGCCACATGAATCACATACGACCAGTAGGGACTGGTCTGTGGGTCCAGAGGAGCCTTGCTGGCGAACTAATACGAGCTTCTCACCACCCCCATCGAGATGGGATTTCCGATTCCAACCTGAAGAACTGCAGTATGGTTTGCATGATGGTATTCAGCAACATGGGTCTTCTACTTCATCAAACAGTAAAGGAAGTAGGGGCTGGGTAAGAGGCAACAATCTCTATAATCATCACTACTCTGCATCTGATGGTGCTGGGCCGTTTTTAAGTAGTTCATCTGACCTTTCTCAAGGTCCTCAGTGGACTCCTCCAGCAATACAGGAAATCAGTATAGATGATTATGAAACTGCAAAAAGGAGAGGTAATACAATTGATAATGCATCTCTATTTCAGTTTTATCTGTGCGTGCATACACATGTTGATGTCTGATAAATTAGATTGCTTTTGGAATGAATTTCTAATTGTTGGCTTCAAAATCTGGTGTCAGAAAAAGCATATGAAGAAGTAATGTGCTAAGTGCAATTGCTATGCGGGTAACTTCAAAGATTAAACAATTTGGTGGATTAAATTTTTTTGGTTCATTTGGATTGAACAGAGCTATAATATTATTTTATGTCTGTTAATAATCTACCAAGTACAAATGAATTTGTGCAAATGATCTTGCATGATTTTAATTTATTGTTTATATTTTGAGATACACACATGTGCTTGTGTTGTTTGGTACTGCACAATTTGATGGTATGTGTTGGTCATTGTTTGAAATAATTAGACATTGCAGTCTCTCATAAAAAGTTCTCACATCTTGTAGCCTTCTTTCTTACATCTCTGTGTGTGTGTACACACTTGTGTATTTGTGTATACTTTTGCTTTGCACAAAAAGATGACCATCTGGGTTAGGTGACTTGATAGTTGGTTCTTACTAACAACCCTGTGTATATGCGCATGCTCTATCTTCATTTCTCTATGTTACATGATTACTGTATTTGTGTATATTTTTGCTCTGCACAAAAAGATGACCATCTGGTTTAGGTGATTTGATAGTTGGTTTTTACTAACAACCCTGTGTATATGTGCTTGCTCTATCTTCATTTCTCTATGTTACATGATTACTGATTTTCACAAATTACTCTGTTGTTCAATAACTCTGGCTTTATGCTCTAATTACATCTTAATTAGATTCATGAAAAAGAAAAACCCTTCAATCATAATAACCATTGTCATGCTTAATCTACTTATACTACGCAACTTAAGGAGCATCTCTTTCTTATTGTTGGCAGTGTAGGGTCAGAGTGAAAAAGAGTGTTAGAAGCTTGCTAAATCTGATCTGGAATCATGAGTTCAGTTGACAGTATCCACGGGGATACTCATTGTTTTCATTTTGAATGATTTGGTTGTATTATTATGTCGTTTGAGGTGTTTTCTTGATTGAGTTCTTACCTATGCCATTTATTCTTACATGCTTAAACAATTACCACGATTGATCAATATCAGACCCTTTCAGCCTATAAGTAGGGAATTCAAAATTTATACTTATTAAGGAAATTTAGTAATCTCAAGATTGTCATCAATCCTTCTAATATTCATGTTGTAAGTCATTTTCATTAACTTAACGTAACTCCTTCTTACTTGCTAGGTCCAGCTTTTGGGCATTCATTCTTTAGACCTACCATGGAGGTATTGTGTGAGAATTTAACTTTCAAATTCAAATTTCCTAGTTTATTTAATCAAATAAATTTATTTTGCTTTTCCTTTGATGGTATCTTGCAGGGAACCTCAGAAATTCAAGACACCGGGGGATCCTCGTCATCCCGTTCAGACAGTAGTGAGTCTGAACCTGCAGTCAAGGCATGCCTATCTTCTCATCATACTTTACCGAGCCGCCGTTCATTCATGTCCAAACCTATTCATCCCTTATCTTTTCCTGCACAAACTCCCCCAAGAGAGGCTTCTGACCTTACATTAGCTGGATTTACGGAATTTGATGCTGCCACTCCTCAAAGAGATGGCCACCGCTGGAGCAGTGCGAGTAGCAGCATTGATTTTGCAGATGTTTCTGAGTCATTTGAGGCAGAAATTTCTGGTCGACCATGTAATAATATGTCTGATGGTTTTAGATGTGGGTTGTGTGAAAGGTTTCTTTCACAGAGATCACCTTGGAGTTCTCGTAGGATAGTAAGAAGTGGAGATATGCCAGTCACAGGGGTGCTTTCTTGTTGTCATGTCTTCCATGCAGAGTGCTTGGAGCAAACAACACCCAAGACACGTAAAAATGACCCTCCCTGCCCATTATGTGCCAGATTTGAGGAGGAAAATCTCCCTGAGCAGCAAGGCTTCTCAAGACTGCGTACTGGTTTTCCACGGCTCAGACCAATTTCTGACGACGGGCCATCCAGGCCTTGGGGATGTACGCAGGTAGGAGATTGTGTTGAAGGGGCTTTGCATGCTCCCCCGCGCAATAGCATGCTGTTGCTTAACAGAAGTCGCATAAAGAAAAATCTTTCTTTGAAAGGTAATTTGGGCAAAGAATTTCCAGGTAAGTTGAGAAAAAGTGGCTCTTACTCTTTTCAGCATTTGAGTGGAAAATCAGCTGACCAGGGAGCAGTTGGAAGCTCAAAGTCAAAGATGACTGCAGGCCTGAGTATTAAGAACTGAAGAAAATACATAGCTAAATCGGAACTCCGAAAGTTTTCTCGATAGGCAATCCTTGAATTCTGCTATTTGGTTGTAAGTCTGAATGGATTATATATCTGCAGTGATTGGATTGGATAGCCTGCCGCCTTGTATAGGTTTGATCTTGCTCAAATTGTGGGTTGAAACCCTTGTTGGAAGTAGACACATGTATGTTTACATTGCTATTGTGCCTCTGTATTTTGATTTGTGTATGAATCTTTTTGCCCTCTAAGAAAAGGGAAATTAATTTCTTATTTTTTCTTTGGTCTTATGTTGTTCTTGGAAAGCATTAATTGCCAGAAATCGTTTTAGAATTGTGGAATACTATTAATTTATGAAAGACATGCCTCATGTAACGATCATGCTATAAAACAGTTAAATGGTTCTGCCCTTGGTTAGGCGCCCTTCATTTGTTTACACACGGCCTTAAAAATAAGTAGGAGGTTGATTCTTGCCCAGGTAGCTCAATCTCTGTCTGGACCCTGTTTAACTGGGATTTGTGGAGACTAATTGAGTTGTTGATTTATCATTTGTCTCCATGATTCATTGGTCCTAGTTCCTTGGATAGGAGATACACTTGATGGCTATTGGCGGTAACCAGTAAGTTTTGAAACCACACAGGAAAAGATAGAAAGGAAGAAAATATCTTCATGTGTGTGTACGTGGTACTGGCTGAAAATTGAAATCACAAGTCACCGTTTTTGAGGACTGGTGTTGAAGACTTTGCGTGCTCTGTGTAATTGCAGTAGGAACAGAACCCTTCACACACATAAGAAAGTTGAAAGCGCTTTTTCCAGAAGCTATGTATTTACTTCGGCATTGCTCTTTCATACATCATCAAAGTAGACACATGAGGCAGGATGCCCCATGTTTTCTACTGTCTCACCTTATTTTCTTAATCAAATTCGAATATTGCTATATCACAGATTTACAGACAAGAACAAAGATTTCAGCTCATAAAATAAAAACATGCAGATATCAATACATACATACAAATTCATTGTCAATATTGGTCCTCTCCTCTGCAAACTTGCAACGAAGGGTTTACATCAGTGGACCAGCACGTCAGTATGTGAGGTTTAAGTTTCACCTCCACCACATAAACAGAAGAAAATTACCAGTGGAACCAATTTCCATAGCCATTGAAATTTTTACATGGGCTAGTGGAATATTTGCTGATGGGACCCTAGCTAGGGCTGCAGACAGAGAGGGGACCATCTTAAGCACTGAGCAGAAAATCCTTCTCCTTCCCCTTCCCTACAATCATGTGCTTAGTCGGGTTTGGCCCAGACAATTTCACATTGTGCATTATAACATGAGATCCCATGCCCAAATGTTCCTTAATTCTTACTCATGCAACTAACTATTTATCAACTGTCACTGTTGTTGCAATTGGGCCCTCTTGGATCATCAAAATGGTTGGTTCCTTCAGGCTTCAGCCACTAGCCATGTTCTCATGTCCTTTTCTTTGTGCATCAATTTGCCACATAGAGATAAAAGCCCTATGCTCCTACAAAGATTTCGAATAATATTGCGATTTTGACACCCCCTCCTTATAGTGCAACCACTAGGGTTCTATAGCATAGTCTCAGATTTTTTTTTTCCACGTACCCTGTTTTTTCCTTGTTCCCCAGTGAAGGTGATAAAGTGTGGCTAAGGTTTTGAATTGTCAAATAAATGTACAAATTTCAAACCAAAAAGATCGAAGCATAACTTTTTAGATGGCTTTTCAAAAAGAAAACCCTTCCCTCTGGTTTCATGGTTTCCACATATGATATCTCTCAATTTGTGGCGGCATCGGTCGTGTTACATCTCTAGTACTGTTGTTATCCATAACCTTATCATTTCGCAGCCGACAATCAGTAAATGTGATGTCCCAATTTGCAATTTGATCGACTGACTGATTTTTTTAGCTTAATGATGGTTATAATAAGATTAACAGGAAGAAAAATCACACTGAAATCTTCATGGCATTTTTATTGCGGCTGATGGAAGGTTATTTGACAAAGCTTCATCATGCAATCCATCCAACGACGTGCCACTTTTTTTCTTTCCTTTTCTTTTGAACGACTTTATAAGTGGTTGTTTTCTTTAATGATATGGAGGGTGAATTGGAAGTCAAATTCAGTTGGCGCTCAAACTGAATGCAACCAGTGTTTTCAAAAAGAGAAAAAAAGAAAAGAAAAAAAGGTTTTCTATCTATCCCAGGTAAAGAAGAAGAAAAAAAGGTCCAATTAGATTTCAGTTGGCTTGGCTAAAGAGGTAAAGCATGTTCTGAATTCACCTAATGAGGTAGGAAGTTCTAAAAACCATATAAAAAATACTTTAGGAGGGAAGGGGAATCGAACAAAAGACCTCGGGTGTAGAGTAAACCTAAAGTAAGAGGAGTGCATGACCCTAAACCTAAAGTAAGAATTAAGGTGAGGTGCATGTGATGGGTGAGGTGGGGGGGGTCCAAAGGACTTAAGCGTGATGAACTTTTTTGTTTGTTTGTTTGTTTTTATAAGTTGAGGAAGTCTCAATCAAAAGCAAAGTGCTCCAACATGGTGGCCTCCTTCATGTGGGATTGTTTCCTAACAAGTAATTAAACCAGTTAGCTCTGGCAATGGCAACCTAACTTCTCTCAGTTAAGTCTGTGTAGTCTCAACATTAATTCATGAAATGGAAACTTCTGAAAAAGCAGAGAGCATGCTAATTAACTTTGAGTGGGTTTGCTTTTGTTCAGTGCTTCATACCCTCATCACCTTGTCATGGGGGAGACACTACTATTTTTACTTATATTTTTATATCTCAGAAGACTCACACAACACTAGTGGGTGACGACCATGTAGTCGTGCAATGGATATTTATTTATTTTTAACCTCTTTTTTTTTTTCACCTAAGTGCAGAGCTGGATTCAATTAGCAGTGAATAGGGTTCTCCTTCTCCATAAGAAAACTGAAAAGTACCCCTCACACGAGAGTCACACTCACTCATGTCAAGCTCACGCATTTGTGTCAATTTCAATTTTTGCCATCTTGATAAATTGATAGAACCCTAATTAATCTGGTTATGATCTTTTTTTGTTGTGACAAATATATCAATTTCAACTTTTATCGTTTAGTCTTCAACTATAATATGCAAATATCAGAATTTGCGGTTTCTTCTTACCATGTCTGCCAAAGTAGTCGAAAATAGCAAAACAGTGCTATCCTCGTTTCATACAAGTTTTTCTGTCAAATGAGGCCTTCTATTCAATGCCTCATGCTTGCAAAGCCCTAGCATCCCAAAATTCAGTTATCAAGTATCATAGATCCATAACCAACCCAAGTTATTATGATATGGGCCAACCGGTTAAAAAGCATTTGACCAATTAGAGTTGAAGAAGAACGGTAAAAACAGAGGCTTTTTCCTTCATTTTTCATGATATATATATAAATCCTAATCAATTGAAAGTTGCACAAATCGCAAGTGGATGTGTTCCGCTCACCAAGCCTAAACAGATAACTTGTTTCAAACGTTTTTGTAAATCTGAAATTCAAACGTCCAAACAATGAAGTGCTAATTGATTTCTAGTTAAAGGGATAATGGTTGAATATTAAGCACCAACTTGAACCATCAATTACATATTTCATTTATCATACCATTTGTTGCAATTTTTTTCTCTTTTAATTTTTATGTAGTGACCTAATAACATGTGGTTGATCATACTACTTGAAACTTGAAACCATTAAACGTAAACTCAAGTTAGTAATTGTATTATCCGTCTACCTTTGGTATTGTGTAAGAGAATTCGCATTGTCAACTGAAGAGAGAGAAATTTCAAATATGCACGCATTTTTTCACACGAATTTTCTGTTTCTGTGAGTAACTTCCCCTAATTTACTTCACATATATGCATGTGTAATGATAATACTTGTAGTTGACTATAAAAAGAAGAATGATTAAAGGTATGCCTAGAAATGTAATTGGAACTCGACCCAAAAGAAAAGAAAAGAAAGAAATGTAATTGGAAACGTACAAGTCAAGGCCATCTAAACCATATGGTAGGTTGGCACATGCAAAGGGACCCTCGAAGAAGAGACGTACAAGCACATGCATTCAAAGTGTGACTGCAATTTAAAACCTCTTTCTCTACGTGTACACACGTGAAAGCTATGTGATGCTTGATTCAAATGAAATCTACTAACAATGTTTTCTATATTTTTCTCCCCATTTTCTATCCATTTTTCCAACTTAATTACCCAGATATTTATAATAATAAATAAATAAATAAAAGACTAATTATAATTTAGAACGTTTCTTTTGCTTCTACACTAAACCCTAATTGCTAGTTGCTTCAAATAGGGGTCTCCCTCTCTAAAGCCATGGAATCTCTGACCTAGTTGATTCAAATTTGCTCTATCTGATCATAGAGAGGTTGAGGAAATTCCTAATGCGTAGTTAACCATCACATCGATTTTGGTCCTGCTATGCAACACCATGAATCAGGTTTTGTACAGAAATAAATCGACCCGAAAATGATAGTTTTAAATGCTATTAACTCAAGCTTTCTAATCCACCCCAATTTTTCAACAAAGACATTGCGTGACAAGAAAGGTGGCAGCTGGATTTGATTAAATTGAAGTACTATTAATTTATTATTTTACTCATAAAAATTCATATGTATGTACGTATATATAATTTCTTTTGACCGTTCACTACGTACATTTTAGTAGATAAAGTTTTGTTTTTGGTTTTTTCTTGTTCTTGTTCACGGGTGCAATATATGTATGAGGGGTACGTGGGAGAATGGAATAACAGAAGGCACGAAATGACCATTGTGATATGATATCGAGCACAGAAGAAAATAAAGGGTCGCATGAGTACATAACCTACAAGAATCCACTCAAAAATGGATGTAAATTTAAAAACCATGGGACCTGCATGGCCCAAAGGGGAATTGGTGTGTAGTCGATTGACTCCAAACCTTTTTTGTGGACTAATTTAAAATTCAAAAACAAGATCCAATGCAAACTTTTGCATAACTTTATAGGGTTTAATATCAATTGTTAAAAGTCAAGTGATCCATCATTAAAGAAAGTAACAAGAGAATCAATGCATATCTTAAGCATAATCAGTGTCGGCAACATTTCTTCTTTCACAATATCACTTAAAAAAGTTAGTATGGTAAGTGACTTACATGTTACTTGGTAGAAATAAACGAGATTCAAAGTAAGTATTTTTGACATCAAATAGAGAGGGCCCTCATTCCATTATCATTTTACTCTTCCCCTTGTGGAATGAAGAACCCTTTTTAAAATTTAACCTTTTCGGCCATCATTAATACTTGTTGAACCAAAATGATAAACCAAACCAAACCCCCAAAACTTTGAAAGCACTTCACCAAATCCTGTGAGTAGTTGGAAGCGCTTTTAGAGCACGTATTTGATTTCGCAATCAATTACACAACTTTCCGCAGTGCTATATAGAATATAGAGGGAGGAGAGGAGGAGAGGAGGAAGGATATTATTGTTGCTAGAGGTAGTTGGGTTGGTTAACCAAAGGCAGTTTAAAAATTAAAAGAGAGGAGACAAGAAAACAAAGCTGAAAAAAGCCAAATCTATCTTCTCACACTTGGTCCTTTTACTACTAGGCAACAACAACAACTCCTTTGATCACGGGCTTTAGCTTTCTCTCTTCTCACTCACATTCCCTTAACTTGTGTTGTGCCCCTGCTTCTAGATCATTGTGCTCTGTCACTTTCTTCCCCTCTGAAAATTCAGCTTGTAAGGCCGCTGGGGACACTGAAACACCAAACTCAATCTTCTTTCTCCACCATTCTTTTTCTTTTTAATTTTTCTGTTTCATTTGGACATACAAGGAAATAAGATTTTTTGTTTCATTTTTTTCTGTTGGGTAAATGAGATTTTTCTATTGGATTGCCTGGACCACATGTTGGGGGTGGTGGTGGATTATTATTTGTTTCATCTTTGGCTTGGAGTCCTTTGACAACCTACTTTCTAACAACACAGCACACGAGAGATGAATACAGATTATGATGAGTTGGGAATTACAGTCAGCCTCACCGGCGTTTTATAATTACCACCACTACTTCAATCACAGTTAAATCTTTATGTTTTTTTTTATAAATACAAGCGAGATGATTCAAGTATACCACCTCAGAGTGCATGCGTAACTATTCTTAATCACTTGCGCAACCTATCGCTTTCATCACAATCAAATCTTTAATCCTTATTAACAAATTCTTATAAAGGCTATAGTAACTTATGTAGTCAAATGAACACCTAGCTTGATTTTTAGCTTGATTTAGTTAGTAATGCCTTTATTTGTTTAGTCAAGATTCAAGAATTGATTGAGGGGATTTTGTATTTCGATGTATTTATTTGACTTGAGGCTGCAGCCTTGCAGGGTTCAGAGTATCAAATCCTGACCTTAGACATGGTCGCAGACTCGCAGGGCAGTGAATCCTTTAGAAACAGTGAAAGGTATGAGAGATCAGAAAAAGGTAGCAAAATCTAGACCGGCATCAGCATTTGATTGCGTTGGAACGATGGACGGTCCAGATGGAATCTTACAAAAAGGACATGGTTGAAAAGCAAGTTGGACTATTTCAGTTGGACATATCTCAACTACAAGTTGGTTATTGGCCGTTAATCTTTCAAACTTTCAAATAAAATATATCTCAACTTATCTCTTCTTTTTCTGAAGATGGAAGATATGGAGAAAATTCCCTATGCGCCTTGCAGTGTAATTTTAGAATATCAGATTCGATTATGAAATACATTGTCTGTTTCTTGTGTTTCTTTCATCCTTGTATTGATGCTTCTGCGTCGGAAAATCTCTCAGAGACACAAAAATTCAAAAGCAAATCGTGTAGAAGCCCAAATGGGTTTTGAACAAGGACAATGAGGCCAAAACAGTTGCATGTGCAGCTGCAAATTGCCGCCGTTGAAGGACTCAATAAGTCCCTTTCAGCAGACAAATGGCACGTATCTTGAAGAGCTCACACCTAGGTAATTAGTTTAACTGTGCCAAGAATGTTATTTTCACAATAACAACAATACGTAATTAAGCTCATTAATTAGGTTTCGAAAACCGGAGTTTTCTACGGTACGAATTCATACTTAGTAGGTTGTAGATGATGTTAGATTGACGGGTTCATAATTCTCTATTACAGTATAAATTAATCGTAATTCATTACATGTGTTCATATTTAGTATGAAAGATACAACTTCCCTAATTAAACCCCATCTGGGATTTTATGATTAAACTTCTGTCAAATTGTGAATTTTTCATTGTTTGATTTGTAAATTGTACACATGACAATGAAGCCGTACAAGAGAAGGTATAAAGTATAAAAACGAGAAGATTCTTTCAAGTCAATGAGCTACCATAAATTACGTACATGACTTATATTTGGCCATTAGATAGAGACACTAATGCCGAGAATCGCGGTCTTATTAACATCTCGCCAATCAAGTTGGAATCGTTTTCCATGCAAAATCTTATCTTCTTAATAAAAAATTATCAAGATCTTAATACGTTTAGCTAATGTAAGAGAAAGATAACAGAGCAATAGTTAGAAGCCGCACATAGGCTTGTCACCTGTGTAAATTTCATAACCACACATCTACCTACAACCACGTGTGCATTCCTCCATTTTTTGCTTTCTTTAAATCCAAAACAACCCAAAACAAAATGATAGATGTGAAACAAGAAAGAGAAATAAATAGTGGGATTTGAGGTCTTCTTCAACTACAAGACACCCTAAGCTGCTAAAAATGTCATCACCCATGTGCTTCTGCTGGACTGTGTGGACCTTTTTTGCCCTTTTCTTTTTCTTTATATATCTTCTCACTGTTTTGATTTGATAGAGTCGTCTGCTCTGCAGTAACCGAACCTGACGAGTTGAATATGGGCCGTAGATGAGAATTATCCAATATAGATCAAAGATGGTAACTGGTGCACCGCCTTCTGCGAATGGAGAAACACTCTCATGCAACGGGAATAGTAATATTTTGTTATTCCCGACGAATAATATAATGACACGTTTCTTATTACAAGTAAGTTTTCCTGCATTGAATGAAGAAGATTCATGGGTCAAAATGTTCATTCAGTTCGTTTACCAGAAAAGATATGGGCATTGAATTCTCTCTTCCTGCCCCCCAAGTCCTCTTAAACGGCTGTATAGTTAAGGCTACTGTGAAATGTGTGTCTCAAGATGTGCCATAGCAGAGAAACAGAGAGAGACAGAGACACAGCACAAATTTTTTTCCTTTTTTTCTTTCTCTGGCTAGGACAGCAAATGTTGTGGTTCAGAAATAAAATAAAGTCTGCAACTTTTATTTCATGGGCATTAAATTAGGGTTACATTGTAATAAAGTTGGAAAATTCTGTTAGGTAAGTATAATCCTGGACAGAGCAAGAAAGACCCAGTTCACCAAAACTCTTTATATTCTTTTTAAAAAGGTGGGTGTGGTGAGTCTGGTCTGGTGTGAGTTGTGAGAAAAATATATACAATAAGTTAATTAATTAACAAACCTAATAAAAAAACCGAGGAGGAGGAAAAGTAAAAGCAGAGAGAAGCAGCATAGAAAACAACAAAGAGAGAAAAGGGTAGTTGCGGCAAATGGGCAGTGGTCTGCATGTGTGAGGTATGGATTCTAATGGAACCATCACCCATCAAAAAGCCCAAAAACCGCTATGTCTCAGTAGGATTGGGCAATTTCCTACTAGGAAACCATCAAAAACCACACGGTTTCCCCTCCAAAACTGCCCTTCCACCTCAAAAGGACTTGTTTTTAGCTATTGTAAAACCAGTTAGCCCAGCAGTTTATGGTCCCCCTACAGCTTAAATAAGAAAAAAGGAAAAAAAAAAGTGTTATGTTAGTGGTCATGGTGGCTAAATAGTCCCTAGCCCTTGCCCCAAAGTTGTATATAATCCCCCCCAACCCCCTCCAACATTCCTCACTCCTCTGCCTCACATTTTCTCTCCTTTGTTCAAATTTTCAAGGCTCATCATTCAACTTCATCCCAATGTAATAACCTTGTCCCTCTCTCTCACATTCCCCTTTCTTTCTAGTGTTCACACTAGAAAGAAAAAAATGTCACCTTTTTAAAAAATTTTAATTAAAAAAAAGAAAAAAGCTGAGTCTTTCTGATGTAGAAAATGCTGAATGGTTCACTGGTTTTTGTGCGCAGGAAAATGGCTCTTGCTTATGGGTTTTGTTTGGTGGGTCTTCTTGCAATGGTCTCCTGTGCGCATGCTTATGGTGGAGGTGGATGGGTTAACGCTCGTGCCACTTTCTATGGAGGCGGTGATGCTTCTGGGACAATGGGTATGCATAAAAACTAAAAAATATCCATTTTTTTCTGTTTCTGGAAGAGAAAAGAAAGAGTCTTTCAGATCTCTGAGATGTTCTTTGAGTACCATTTTTCTTATTTGGGGATTTTTGTTTTCTATAGGTGGTGCTTGTGGGTATGGAAACCTCTACAGTCAGGGGTATGGGACAAATACTGCAGCACTGAGCACTGCTCTGTTCAACAATGGCTTGGGCTGTGGTTCTTGCTATGAGATTAGGTGTGTAAATGACCCCAAATGGTGCTTGCCTGGTGCCATTGTGGTCACAGCCACCAATTTCTGCCCACCAAACAATGCCCTTCCTAACAATGCTGGGGGCTGGTGCAATCCTCCTCAGCACCACTTTGACCTCTCTCAGCCTGTCTTCCAGCACATTGCTCAGTACAAAGCTGGTGTTGTGCCTGTTGCTTACAGAAGGTAGGCCTAGTGAAATTTCATTGCTCAAATATCAAACCTTTAGATTTTTGAAAAGATTTGTGGTTGAAAAAGTACTAATTTTTTTCTGGGGTTTTTTTTTTTTAGGGTACCTTGCAGGAGAAGGGGAGGTATCAGATTCACCATCAATGGGCACTCCTACTTCAACCTGGTCCTCATCACAAACGTTGGTGGTGCCGGTGATGTGCACTCTGTTTCAGTCAAAGGGTCCAGGACTGGTTGGCAAGCAATGTCCAGAAATTGGGGCCAGAACTGGCAAAGCAACTCCTACCTCAATGGCCAAAGCCTTTCTTTCAAGGTCACTACCAGTGATGGCCGCACAGTGGTGTCCTACAATGCTGCCCCAGCTGGGTGGTCCTTCGGGCAGACCTACAGTGGTGCCCAACTCCGCTAGGGCCCCTGCCCTCTATATATTTAGCCATTTCCTAGGGTGATTTTTACATATATATACCAAGTATCTAGAAGATTAGTATGACTCTTAGTATACTAGGATATTAGTTAGTATACTATAGTAGTTATTGGGTCTGTTCGTTCAGTCTTGGGCCTCTATGTTATGGTCAAAGTCTGAGGAGGGCTAGCTTATTTTAAAATGGCTCTCCATCATTTTAATCTCTAAATTTTATCAGCGTGGGGTGTAGGGTACCCTTCTATCTTTGGGACCCTAAACCCTTTCTTGGGTCTTGTTTTTATTTTTATTTTTACTTCTGCTACAATTGTTAAAGCTGAAGTTGGCAGAGGTGGTGGACTTTGACCACCCGCCATTAGTGTTTGAAATAGCAAAGCATTTTCTGCTTGTTTTGTAAGGCCATTATTGTAATCAGCTGATGCTTCCTTCCTGCTGATTTGTTGTTATATTTTAAAGTTTGTTGAAGAGTAATGTATATTTCCATTTTCTACTTCGTAATGGATTGCTAATTTATTATTTCTTGCTTCTTGAGCTTGTGTTAATGAATTATTTAGAAAATGATTCAATTCAATATGTCTTATCCTCAAAGAGGACAGTTGGCTAAAATAAAGCCTCAAGGGCTATTGGCCAAAAAAAAGCCTCAAGGGCTATTGTCTAAAAACAAACCTCAAGGGCTATTGGCTAAAAACAAACCTAAACCTCAAGGGCTATTGTCTGAAAAGAAGCATCAAGGGCGAATGAAAGGAAATAGGGCCAAGGCTTACCATTGGGGCACTTTAAGGTAGAGGCCCTATTCAAAAACCCAATCTCTTCCTTTTAGCCCAGATAAAAACAAGTTGCTTGTTCTTCTCTTCCACTTCTCTAAACATGGGCAAGTTGCAGTAATTACATACCTAAGAAATTTTGCAAGGAGCTTGTAGTTTAAGGGGTTAAAAACAGTTATCCATCCGAGGTTTAGTTTTTGAACTCTACCTCCTCCAATATCTCGCTTGTTTTTTTTTTTAATTTAAAAAAAGAACTTTACACTGAGCCAATTCATAATCCATCCATAACCATAGCCAGTGTGTCAATTCACAAATTCATAATTAGTCAAGGTTGTGTTTGGTAATAAGTTTTTCCTAGGTTGGGTTTGATGCTATAAAAAGTTATAAACCATTTTCGATATGAGGGCCGGAATTGAATTTTATGTGTCTCACAAATTTCCACTTCACGTGTGGAAAAGTGATGTTGGCTTAAATCAATTTGGAAAGAATGATAATTAATCAAATCAAGGGTCAATTTAGGAATATAATCGGGTATAATATGCTCAGCCAAGATAGGGCCCAAAAAAATATTCTCATGTCCTTCCTCCCGTAAATTGGCGTTTTAACAGATGGTGACAGGCAAACAACTTTTTGTTACTACCTACTTTACAAGACTAACTTAATACTGTAAATCTTTGAAGAGAATTTTTTTGAGTGGTGGGAGTGAATAATTGGTTGGTGGTACAATGTTATATGAGTTGGATTCAAAAATCTGTAAAGACATTTCATTTCAATCTTTCAATGTCTCGTTGATTGTCTCTTAGCTTTTCATGTCTCTGTCAAACATAATTGCCTCAAGATTCATACCAGTTAACAACAAAAAGAAATTACCAAAGAATCTATGCAGGAAGCATCGCATACACCAACCCTTTTTTTTTTTTTTCCTTTTCTTTTTTATGTGGCGATTCACATAACACAGTTCATCTACATTCATTTTAAAAAATAAATAAAATAAAAATAAAAATTTACAAATGTCATACTGTGCATACAGTTGCTCTGTGGTTCCAATTCATGTTTTGCTGGAACTTTCTGAATCACTTGGCATCTCATTAGCAATTGTCCACCCACAGTTTGCAGTGTGTAAAGACAGCAACATGGAATTGTTGACAAATTTTTCCAATATCTTTATGCTTTTATACTATATTGTTGTATGTACTTTTATTTACAGCTCAGTTTACTGAGAGGGAGCAAGGGAAGGCTGCATCCTAAACTGCCACTAGCAACCTTGACGGCCAAGAAATGAGGGGAGGAGGGCAAAAAGAAACTCAACAGAACCTATATCATATATAATAAACACACAGAAGATCTCTCATTAGATTTTGGTGCCTCATTGTTGGGCGTCAGCACCATCGTTCCTTCTGGCAAGGGACTAATGACCAATGACAAGGCCGTTATGTGTTGAACCTGTGCTGTACACTCAGTGGTTGCGTTCTATATTTTCCACGGCAAAAATTACGATTGCGAAAACCTTGATGGATAAGTAAACTTCTCACGCACTCAACAGATTTCTCCAGCAACTCCCCATCAGCGGATGAACAACAAAATCACTCAACGTCAGTTTGACTGCTGGCATCAAGCAGCAAAGTTAGACAACACTAGAAGTTCAGCTAAAGGAAAAACAACACACACTATCTTTTTTGTAGACACTCTCGCTCATATCTTAATTCACACATTTCCAGGAGTTAGAAATTCAATTAAAAGGGCACAAATAATAGGCTAGTCAAACAAGTAACAAGTAAGAAAGATTTATTGAGAAAATCCAGAATATGGGAAGGGAAAACGGACCTGGGAATATAAATGCTCGTCAAACATGGTAACAGCACAAGGACCAGATGCAGAGGCCCAACTATGCTGACTAGGGTAAAACTCGGGTCTAGGAGCTTCAAAGCTTCCATTAACATGATACTCCACAGGGTTTTCTTGAGGACTCATTTCTGCTGGTGGCTGGAATTTCGTATCAGTCAGCATATTGAGATTGTACGGCAGGTAAGGAAATTGCCCACCCAGCTGTAGCCTCAGCGGAGCAGTTCTACTTAAGTCATTAAGAATACCATTTTCTTGCCCAGAAGTAGAAATCTCTGAACTTTTTCCTGTACCAAGGTAACCAGAATAACTCCCAAAGGAGGAACTTGCAGAGCATTCCATATCCCTAGGAAAAGACATTCTCCACTGAGTTACACTTGTGAGATAATGGCAATTAATCATTAGAGAAATTCATTATTTTTTTATATTAACAAAAGTTTACTAGATAAAGAAGCCATTTGATGTTCCATTTGTGAAGAACTTCATCTGATAACAGGACGTGTTGCTTTCTTTTCAACTATATTTTTGTCTTACACAAAGATCTGGAAGGAATCAGTCCAAATAAAATAGTAGCTAGGAGAGCTAGTATGTACTTCTCAACAAACACTTACCTATGGGGAAGCAAGTTTGGGTCCTCTGGTAAAACCATATGCCGGCTTTCATTAGTCGGAATCCATGATAAAGGCTGGAGCTGTTGCTCAGCACTCATGCTGAAAGGTATATGCAACCCATTTTGGAACTGCCAAGATGAGAATCATTAAGCTTCTATGTCTGCCCGTATTAATAAGTAAATAAAACATCAGGAAAGTTTCACAACCAGAAACAGTTATTTACCTGACTAGTGCACTCTAACGACATAAGTTGCTGCTTTTGTAGGTTTTCCTGCCAACAGAAAAATGGATAGCATTAGTATCACAAGGTCTAGAACAAATCGGAAGTGAAGGTAGCCTACAAAGAAAGAGGATACAATTGGAGATTATACATTCCTTTTTGTACAGTGGTAATAATTTTTTTTATTATTCTGTGTATTGCAGTAGTTGCCAACACTTTTTTCGCTCAAACTCCAGTGGACTCATACACACTTAACTATTCTCTAGGGGTGGCACTTTAACTTTTTGAGGTCCTTTCACATAAATTTCCAGAAAAAACAGAGTGATCAAATTATAAATAGATAGAAATGAAAGAAAGGCACCACAACCCAGGCCACAAGAAAAGAAAGGAGAGAAATACTAAGGGTCACATCTACAATTTCTTGAGGCACATATCCTAAAGTTCAAATTTCAGTGGCATATAGTACTGGAGAGCTAGGCTATTTACAAAAGCTAGCGAAGCTAAAAACTTGGAGCCAGATGATGACAAAATTGCCCACTGGCAACCTTAGCAAGCAACAAAATCCTCACATTGGGCAGGGCATACAATAAACTTCCTCATATGCGACCTACTGGAAGAAGAGGGATACCTTATGTGTCCGAATCTGGTTAAGCGATTCTCTTACTGAATCTTCCATTTGCCCCAATTGTTCTACACTGGTGATCTTATCAGGGCTAGACCAACAGCTGCGGAATTCAAGATTGGTGTAAAATTAGTATAGTGTGGTCAATAACCATAGTAAATTTTCACTACAACGTAAATGAATGAAACCAGAAAACTCTCCAACCCAAATTTTCAGGCATTCACCTTAGTCTCTTTTTTATTTCGGAAAGTTGGGTTTGCAATAACCTAGACTGGTTAGTCAGATCCTGTCCAAAAAAAAGGAAAGAAAAGAGAGGGGGAATATAAAAAACATGCTGCAGCAACGAATAGTAGTGACCAAGAGACTTGAATGGTGAAAAATCACACTGGAAACATGAGTTTGCATGCTTACCTCGATTGTTTGAGAACTGAAACAAAAAGAAACGAAAAACACATTTAGTGTAATTACAAATTTTTTACGAAATTTTTTTAAGCCAGTATGCAAGCGCACATACCTTGTACCCAAAAAATCTTGTATATTCACGTCATGATCCAACTTCTTGAATGTTTTCTTCAGTGCCTAAACTCTCAACGAGAAAACAAAATATTATGTAAGAGATAGCAGTGACAATGATACAGATGTTACATTCAAACAGAAAAAAGGGTAATTATGATAACATCATTTAATCAAAAGTTAGGTATCAAAAGGGACTTACTTCGAGGCTTTCCAGCTTCCTGTTAGAATCCAATAAAAAGAAATTTAGACAGGGTTCTATTTAAACTCAATTCAGATACATGACTGATTCTTTAAGTGAAGAAAGTTACCTTTTGGCTCTTTCCTGTGGAGTTAGTTGAGCAAACTTTGCTATAACCTCTTCAATGCTACTAAACTCAACCAAAAAAAAAAAAACAGAGAAAAGGGAAAGTTACTGATGACAATGATATTCCCAATCAGAAGTTATACTCACAAAACAAAGCTGCATGGACACATGATATTCAATAATGCCAGTGCATGATCGTCATATACTTACTAATCTCGGTTTCAGAATAAAACATTGAGGCTTGTTTAAAACTAAAGAAAAAATAAAAATGTTATGGTATTGTCATATTATCTACTCTGCCTTTCTCATAAAAGAGGCCAAATTAACATACACACACACAAATGTATACGTGTATATATCAGTACCAACAAGTGCAAGATACACAGTGAAACATATTGAACCAATGCTTGAACCTCTCTCATACATCTATAGAATTCTACATGCATAGGTCTTTAATCTTCCTTCTTCTTAGTTGTTAGGTTCACATTGTCTCCTAAATGAAGATAATTTGGTTATTAACCTAGATAGTTGCCTCACATATTTGACATTTAATAACAGAATTCCCCCAATCAATTGCTTTGATTGACTAAGGCTTAACTTTCTTGAAGAAACTGACTAGTTTTCACAAGCAAACATGATAACCTTGTGTGATTCTTTATATCCTCTGGCCAGGTAATATAATTCTTTAATTTTTCAATAGTAGAAGGAACATACCTGCGTTTTCCACTGCATAAAGAAGGCTTTCCGGTTGGTGAAAACATGAGAAGAACAATATCTATGTCACAGAGTATAGATAATTCATTAGCCTTTTTCATGATGCCATGCTTCCTTTTAGCATAAGTTGCTTGACGCCCATTTATATTCTCCAACCTCTTTATCTTTAGCTTTACCCTTCCCATCCTGCACCTTCGGCCGCAATTTCACTCTTGAATCCCCCTCTTTGACAGTCCCAAAGATTGAAAAGCCTACCAAAAAAATCATACATGTTTTCATGACAATCTATCCACCACAGTTCAATATCCTAACTCACACAATTCAGGAAGCATTTAAAGAAGCATTAGCAGGATATGAATATGAAGCATCAACATGCTACCACAAGTTCGCAAATTCAACAAAACGGATAAAAAAGAAATATGCTTTTTCCTATTTTACATAACGCAATGACCAAATTCATTCATTCTTACATAAACAGGGGTGATTAAAATCGTATAACCCAGATAAGAAAATTAAATTTAACAAGAACCCATTTGAGAATTTAAGCTATATAAAGGGTAACCAGTAACCTAACCGAGAAAAAAAAAAAGAAAGGAAATTTGAGCGTAAACAAGGAAAAAAAAAATAGTAAAGGCAAAAAGGATATCATCATATAGCATAAAATTTGAAAGACAAAAAAGGGAAACTTACCCAGAAGAGGAAATGAAACAGAGAGTTTAGAAAAACATAATCGAAACGTCTGAAATGTTCGGAGAGAGAGAGAGAGAGAGGGAGAGAGAGAGATTGGCCAGCCAGCCAATAGGAGATTCAAAAGGCACAGAGACGGAGAGAGAAAAAGAGAAGGGTGTGTGTGAGCTTACAAATAGCTTTACATAACACGACCGGGTGACCGGAAAAATCGGTAAACGAAATTAGCGGGAGAACCGGAAACGTCAGAAATTCCCAAACCAACCAAACAAAACAATTCTTTTCATTTGTGTCCTTCGCCCTCCCCTTCCTTGGTCCCTTCCCTAACCCACGTTTCAGTTCGTCCATGATTTTGATGATTCACATTCACCATCACCACCAACACCAACCTCAACCTCTGAGGTTTCGGTTCTCTTAATATGTTGCTGGGTGGCGGTTAGTCGGTGGTTTTGGAACTTAAATTTTGTGAAATTCCCTTTTTGTCCCAATTCCCATGCATGTTTTGATTAAGAAGATGATGTCTTTATGGTCATTTTAGGAAACAACTAATGGTGGGAAAATGCATTATTGTTTGTGTTTACTATTCGGTCTATGCACACACAGTTCAAATTCCCCTACTCGTATTCACTACATATACTCACCGTTTAAAACGTCATCAGTGCGTATTTGAATTTGAATTGGATTCACACGTTCACCATTTAAAACATCATCAAAGATTCAAAAGGCATTTGGATTTATACATTCACTTTTTTAAATATCATTGAAACGTGTTTGGATTCTTACTTCCACCGTTTAAAACATCATCATAGCGCATTTGGTAATTCCAAAAGCACTCCAAAATGAATTAGTTTCCAAATTAAAATTTAATATTTACATTTCAAATACACTTTAATGAACACAAAAATATTAAAAATATGTGAACTGGAAGAAGAAAAAATTAATTAATTATACTTGATTTTGTTGGGAATTGAAATTTTTTTTGCAAACATGGGAGTTTTTCCATTACATCACAAAGCATAAACTCAACCCAAGTGAAGACGCTCAAGGCCGAAGGTAGAAAAAAAATATTAAGAGCATTAACGCTAGTTCAACATCAATTTAGATATTAAAAAACTCAAAGCTTGATGATGTGGCATCTCTTAAACAGTTAGATTCTTAGAATGGCTTGGATGTAATGAAATGCGGCTAAATGCACAATAGCTAAATGCAGAGACTTGAGATCCGTAGTGTACTACATAATTTCATTTGAAGCACTTAAATTATTAATAGTATACTTATTTCAAATATCTACAACACTAGAGTTAAATTCAATTACAGATTAGACTAGATTACATCCATAATTTGGGAGATTGGATTGGATTTAGAACTTTCTTTTTATTAAGGGTTTTCATTTTGTTGCTCTTAAAAACATCCAACGACATGTCGTTTTGTACATCCTTGGGAGCTCTGGATAAAGGCCTGTCCACCTTCACTCTGCCCGCTCACACACTGTCCACAACACCATGATACAGCTCCAACCTCAAACGCTCTTCCTTCTTCCTCAAGGGTCTCTGATCCCATCTCCAAAACCCTCCAAAAACCCTAACCCTAAAACACCCAAATCGCTCTCCAACTCCCTCAGGCCAACCCTCAATTCCCCAAATTACCCCCCACTTTCCCACCACCCAAACACTTCCGATTCCGGCCTCCTTTTCCGTGAAAAGGTCCTCTACTTAGAAACCCACCTCAACGTCAATTCCCAAAAAGCCCTCCAACTCAACCCAGATTTCCGCTCCTGCCCTATATCCTCCCTCAAGTCCGTCGAGAACTGCCTCTCCTCCATGGGCATCGAGCGCTCAGCTTTCGGTCGGATCCTCGACATGTACCCGCAGCTCCTCACCGTGGACCCGCACACCCATCTCTATCCAATCTTCGATTTTCTACTCAACGAGGTCCTAATCCCCTTCCCCGATATACGAAAGTCCATAATTCGGTGCCCTAGACTCCTGGTCTGCGACGTAGACGACCAATTGCGGCCCGCATTGAAGTTCTTGACCGAATTGGGGTTCGTGGGTAGGAGTTCGATCACGTGCCATACGACATTGCTGTTGGTTTCGAGCGTTGAAGGTACCCTTTTGCCCAAGATTCAGTATTTGCAGAGCTTGGGGCTTAGCTATGAGGAGGTGGTCAACATGGTGATAAGGTCACCTGGGTTGTTGACTTTTAGCATAAATAACAATTACAAGCCTAAAGTTGAGTTCCTTTTGAAGGAAATGAAGAAAGATATTGCAGAGCTGAAGAGGTTTCCTCAGTACTTTTCGTTTAGCTTGGAGGGCAAGATTAAGCCCAGGCATAGATTGTTAGTTGAGCACGGCTTTTCTCTTCCGTTGCGGGAGATGCTGAAGGTCAGTGATGGGGAGTTTAATGTTCGGTTGATTGAGATGCGATTGGGGTCGGTCGAGGGAAGCTGGTTGTAATCCGACCTTACTTGTTTGTAACTTGAATTTTGTATATGAAATTGATAGCCAATTGTGTTGATTTTAAGGTGTTGTATAGTTACTCTGCAGTGGCCTAAGTTTTCTGTGGCAAGCTTGAAAGTTAAGTTTGTGATATTTACATGAGGCATAATGTGGATTGTCGAAAGGAAAATTGGTACTAGCTAGAATGGTATATTATGGCTGATTATGCTAGGAATTGGTCTTTGTATATGTTCTTTATCTTTGAATTTTTGGTGTGACAGTGAATTTTTATGGTTCTAAATTTCTGAATTTCCCCTTACTTGGGTTTAAGCTACAAAGTCTCCTTAGACAATGTAGTGCATGCTCAGTTGTATCTTCTGAATAAGCTATTAACATGACTTACCTGGAAAAATTACGTGTATTAAACATGAAGAATATGTACGTATCTGTATTGTACTAACTACGGCTATCTTGGCATCTGAGTGAGGTGATGTGAGGGATATATATTCTATTCCAGTGCTAGCAGCTTATTTTTTATGTAATATTTTCTTTACTTCTTCTGTTGTTTGTATAGTCTACCAATTTTCTTAAAACATGAAACTGTTTTTTTATTTTTTTCCTATGTTCTATGTCTCAAGAAAATCTTTTATTGTCAAACTCGAAATTGAGAATGTTTGTCAAACCTTTGTGTTGGCAGGTAATACAAGAAGCTCCAAATTTCCTACAATTCACAGAGTAGGAAGCAAGGTTTACCAAATACATGGGCCGATCGACTGACAAAATGGGCCAATATGGATTGGGTTGGTAAACCGTTACCGTAGAAAAAAGAAGGAAAATGAACATTTTTGCAGCCCATTTATTCTCTCTCCTGAGTTTGAGTAGCAAAAATCTCAGCCTTAATGAAACCCCACAACACAATAAACTGATTAGTTAAGTTAACGAGGTGAAAATGTTGCAGCAAAGTTAAGATCGCAGAGTTAGCACGATGGCCAAAAAGATAGGGCACCGATCGAGAGGAGAGCAGAGCGGGCACCCATTGAACCAGTGGATATTAGAGTGCATCATCATTGATGATGAGTGCAAATGCAAGGGCCATGTTTGTTACTTAAATCAAGGCAGGTACTCGTTTGTCTATAAAAAGCAGCAGCTGAAGAACCTCTTTGGGTTACGTTACGTTACGTTAGATGAATCAGTTAGCTTAAGCGAAAGCATCCATCTATCTGACTTTCTGAATCACTGACAACCACATTGACACATTTATCTGACACCAAAACTTGTGAGAGTTATTGGCCTTTATTCTCTGAAAAGACCAATCGATGATCCTACTGGTTTTAAGAAACTTTGAGCCTAGAGGTAAGAGGAAGGAGGAGGAGGAAGATGTGAATTTTGATAGGCTCATAGGCTCATAGGCCATAGCTCATATGGTTAAAGCCTCCTCCTCCTCTTTCTGCTGTTTAGTTTAGAAGAAAGGGGTTGGATTGGACTGGACTGGACAGCCTCAACAAACAAAAACCCTCTGCTCTGCTGTTTATAAAGTGGTTAAATGGTTTCACTGCAATCATTAAAAGTAAAGGCAAACCCTGTTTCATGCATAAATAATACCAACTCATCACTCTCTTCTGTTTCCACAACTTACACCAATATTATCTCTGCAATTGATTTCCCATGGAGAAAATTAAGAAACAGATTGGTGGAAAACAACACTAGAGTCTATAGATGTCGTTTTGTTACTTTTGTACATAAACATTTGTATATATGCCTAGCGTGTTCTTTGCTAGTGAGGTTCAGTTTTGCTTTGTTTTTTTAATTTTATTTTTACAGTTTACTGCTGCAGACAGACACAAGCTTGGTTCAATCTGAGTGAAGCAATTTTGAAGTTGTGATTATTGATGAGTAGGGTTGATGCTCATGGTATGGTGGTGCACCTGGTACACACAAGATCACAGTGGGATCCTAAAAGGACAGTCCAGGAGGCTTTTGCCAATTTATCCATCAACCAACAACACCAGGCACACACAGCTAGTATAATGCTGCTGATGTATGATTCCTTCTCTCATGACTTTGCATTTGAAACAACCACAAGCATGGGCCCTACACACTTACCACTTATCAAACTTTATAAACTGTCACATCAAGCAACAAATTGCAATCTTCATGATTATTTCTGGATAAATATCCCATGATGCTCCTGCAGACTAGATTACACCAGACAATGAAAACATGAAATCTTTAAATCACCCCTGAATTTTTTGTATTGACATTGAGCTTAGTAAATTAAACTCCAGAAGGTTTTTATTTTTCTTGTTTTAATGCCTTGTTTGTTCTAGCTTAGATAAGAAACCAAACACACTCTCTCTCTCTCTCTCTCTCTCTCTCTCTCTCTGTGAAGGTCAAGCAAGCAAGCAAGCCAAGCACCATTTTTCTTTGGGTACACATGCATCCTTGTCTAGTGAGAGTGACGACAGGCTTTTATGGTACGGTGTCCAAAAGGACCATGAACCGTTGGGCCTGTTTTGTTTCTTTGCAAACAACACAGGGGTCTCCAGCGCACGTGGACTGGTACAATCACTTGTTCTACTTCCCCATCAACTTTCAACTTTCAACCTTGAATTGAAGTTCAGTATATTTTTTATTTTTAAAAAAAAGAAAAGATAAGGAAAACCCAAACCAAAAATATATGGTACACAGACAATTCCTCTATGTTAACAAAGCTGTGTCTCTTCCCCAATCAATGAAAGAAAATCTCAAACAAAATCAACCTCCCAGTCCTTTCCGTTCTTCCATCTCTCAGACTCTCAGTTACTTAACTTCTTACATATTTAAACTGTACAAACAAACCACAAAATCCCAACTATACCCCCTCCCCTCCTTTGGTACAGATGAGTGATGAGTGACGACTGACAGAAGTGAGTACTATTCAATCAGATTCAGAGAAATTAATTTTAACAAGAAAGAAAGACTGATGCGGTCCAATTATTATAAACTAGCCATTTTCACTGTGCTAGCTCTTCGATCGTACTGTGCAATGAGTCTTTTTATTTTATATTTTTTTTACTTGTTTAACATCTTGGAAATCATGGAAATTAGTGTGGTAAAAAGTAAAAACCAACCATTCTTTACCATATGAGGTAATTGTATATTGAAGCTGCAATGAGATGGTGCGTCATCTCTTTATTACTTTTTTTCTCCGTTCAGTGTGAGCTTACTGACTGTTAACGCTTATGGCAGTCCAACTCCTCCCACCTTTATTATTATCTATATGTGGCATGACATGGCTTTGGATGCTGCCCCTTCTTTGGCTATAAATTCACCTAACTCAGCATTATTTAGTAACTAGTAATATTCTCTCTCTTGAATAGTATTAATATATATATATAATATCTGGAACTTAAAACCTACAAATGCTGACGATATGTATATATATATATAGAGAGAGAGATCATGGAAGTAGAGTTGTAGCTAGCTTTATTGTTGTACTGAGCACACAATAGTAATTTGATAGCTAGCTTCAATCCTGATTGACTGGAGAGGTTGTAGACTTGGTTGGTTCTTAGGCTTCTGTTGCACAATTACTTGAAGGGTATCCACTTCCCCAACATACCATCATCATCATCCATGTATTGCATGCACATTCATGCATCCATGCATAGTTGACACCATTGTTAACTCCTAATCACTCACACCATACGAGAAAGAAATAAGTTTATGGTTTGTTCATTGGGTTCAGTCATGGAAATTTGTAACTCTCCAAAAACACTCTAGATCATAATGCAGCTTTATCTTGTTTAATTAAACCACGAAATGTTTGGAATGGAGGCATGTGTCTTTCAAGTTTTAGTTGTCAGCTTCAGTTTTTGGAGTTAGTGGTTATCTAACATGATATCAGAGTTTTCTTTTGTAAATGGTCATAAGTTTGATTCTCATTCCTCACTTATTTGTTATGTAAAGGATATAGACTTGAAATATATATATATGGTTATCTTCTATTGAGGGATCCTTTAAATAATTTTATTTGAGAGACACCCTCTAGGGTACCATACAAATTTTTTTTCCAACGATTCAAACCATCTATTTTTTAAATCTACATTCATAGATCATTCTTGCAAAAAATTAGACAAATCGGAAAATGTTTCAACATCCAATTATATCCTACAAAATCAATGAATATAGTGCATCAAGAAAGTACTAAAATTTCAATAACACAATTGAGTGATCAAACAATATCGGATTCAAATGATTTTTTGTAGAAATGATATTTGAATGATTATCTAAAACATAGACCGTTTGGATTAGTTAAATACAATGGGAAGTGAGCCCTACAAAAATGTCCCTCAAATAAGCTAATTTAAGGAACCTCCTAATACTGGTATCTTCAAATTGAACGTGGATGGTTCTTGTAAACCTGCATCTGGTAATATTGGAGCTGGAGGTGTCCTCCGCGACTCATCTGGAAATTGGATTAGGGGTTTTGCTGTGAATTTGGGAATTGGTCAAGTTCTTGAAGCTGAATTATGGGGTCTATTTTTTGGTCTCAAAATGGCTTTGGATAAAGGTGTCAACATGCTCATCATTGAAATGGACTCTGCACTTAGTGTCCAGCTAATCCAGCAAACTGTGGCTTACCGCTTTCATCCTCTGGCTGGCCTGCTGCATAGCTGCGGTACTCTCCTAAGGCAGCTTGAGAACTATCAGATTCAACATGTCTACAGAGAGAAGAATTATCTTGCTGACTGTCTTGCAAGATGGAGCTACAATCTTGACTTGGGCATTTGCTTTTTTGAAAATACCCCCGTGTGGGCTATTGATGTACTCGGTGATGACTTGATAGGGGCCCCTCGGGCCCGTCAGATTCCCATTGATAAAGTTTAGTTGTTCTTTGGGGTTTTTTTCCCCCCCATTTCATAAAAAAAAAAAAAGGAATCCATCGTATAAATAGAAATTTTTAGAAATAATGATTGTCTAGCATTAAGATTATATACGTACATCAGAAATCTTATGTGGAAAGATCTTATTCTGACCACAACAATGGCCAAAGCTTCCAAAACCAGTGTTAATTAAACACATTTCCATGACAATGATTCACAACTAATTCATTTGTAATTCTCAAATTCAACCAGTTGCGGAAAAGTAACTTTATAAGTTAATAGGCCCAATGGCCCTCCATGAATGAGCTGAAAACAGGGACATAAAGTCAGGTAGATTTTGGAGCAGTCTTTACACATTTTATATGCATTAATTCATTGCTAAAACTGAAACCCCACCCTATTCTACTACTAGGGTGAAAAATAAAACAGAGTAATCGAACCCCTTAATCTGAAGTCTTGTGTTTTAATTTAACACAGACAGGAATTAAATATTTTGGTCAATTTTCCAGACAACCCTCTCCAATAACTGTTTCCAATCCAATCACATGCTGTGGGTGAGGGAATTCCATATCATGCATGTTCTTGTGTCCTCAGACAAAGTTGGCTTGCTTGGCCGACTTCCGTGCTTATATCTAACTTACATCGAAATACTTCTCTATTCCCGTTTTATTGACCTGTTTCTCTATCTCTCTCAAGTGATAAGAGTAAAGAAATAGAAATAAATGGGCAATGAATGAGGATGAATTTTTTTATTCCTATGCTTGATGTTTTCTTATACTCTTAATTACAATATTCCTCTCCTCAGCACCACCTTTGAATTGCTACATCAATTTTTATTTATTTATGAAATATATCTACCTATTAACCTATAGGAACTGAGACGCCAGTGGTTTTCCTTTTCACGTAGTTCCAAGGGAACAGCTTCATAGAATCTTATGGCACAGTCCTACAATTTATGTGGTGGGCCATCTGTATCATCAACCTTTGTGACTCCTTCCCTTTCATGCATTTCTGGCTGCCTTACTAGATGATGATGATGATGAGCCAGCCTATTCCCATGTCTTACATTGGTCATCCCAAAAGCATGTTCTTTTTACTTGCGCTCTCTCTCTCTCTCTCTCTCTCTCGCTCTCAGTATAACAAACTCAACCACATGTTCATCAGCTTGGGGGTGTTTTTGATTTCTCATTCCTTTTACAAGAAAACCTCACTCTGTCTCATATGCACAATTTGTTATGCTCCCTACGAAGATATCAAAAATATTGACATCCAAAGAAAAACAACATTATAAATGATAAAGATTTTTACATGAAAAGATGTCTAGAGTTAATGAACATCAGGCCTGTGCCTATGGAGACATCTTTTCTGCATTAATTCAACACGTACAACAGGAATTTAAGTATAAGATCTGAGGTTGCGTTTATATATATACAGATGGTAATTTAGAACACTTTCACAGAGTCCTATAGGGCTATAGCTAGCTTTAGGGAAAAAAGAAACTTCAATCTGTGACTTTCATATCTCTGATTTGCCTTCTTCCTTCTATATGAATATTTGATGATGCAGCACAATTATTGCGTGCTTTTTAATCCAAGTTTCATCATATGACACAAGTCTTTTTCTTTTTTTCTGTATTCTTTGTGGAAATTGCACTACTTTTCAAAACAACATGCTTATAAATCAATGAATAAAGATATATTTTTATAGAAACTTCCTGCAATCATCTATGCTTGGTATGAGATGTGAAAATTAAATCATCATTGAATTTTACTTGCGTACAAGTTTTTACATGCCTCATCCTGGTTGCTGCAATTTTTATGGGTAACAAGGTAAGAAAGGTCCTCAATAATTTATGCCGAGGGCCTCAGAGTCTCGTACCTTGGTTCTACACGTGCAAACATGGGAGCACACGTGGGAGTGGGAGGGGCAGACTGGCAGAGGAAGAAGACAACAAAAGAAAGCAGAGGTGAGTGAGAGAAGGCAGGCAGATAATATGAGGGAGATATGATGATGGGAACAATATATTCTGTACACCAAGTACTGTTCATTTTTACCTGTCAATATTGAATGCCCACACACCCACACACCCACACACCCACACACATGCTTTTCACTTCTCTTCCCATGGTCTGAAAAGTTGGAGACCAAGTGATCTATTGTTTTTTGAAAGATGTAACAAATGGGGGTTCTTTTGGATTTTGGAGAGTTTCTATTAGCCCCTCCTCCTCTCTCATGTCCCCAGTTAATAACCTTGTCTGCTAACTCATAACTAATCCTTCATTTCATCTGTAGGCTCAGACAGGAGCAAAACTTATATATCATAGCGGAACATGATTGGATGAGAATAGCAAAACAATGCTATCCCCGGGACGTGCAAGTTCTTCTCCTCAAACAAAGGAACCCAGTTGGTAATAATGGCCATCTTGATTGAAGTTTAATATTTGAGAACGCTGTAAACTTTGTTTTAGTCATTTTATTTATACTGTTGTTATGTGGATGAATATGACAAGGCTAAAGAGAAATTTGTTTGTCTTGCAGGTTCCCAATGTGGGATATGATGACATCAAAAGAACACAGGGATCTCATAAGCATGTTCACATGCATTAGATACATACATCTTAAATGCTACAGGCATGCACCTGTACAGGGAAAGGGGAGAATAGTGACACACAAACGTGCATGTGTAATTTGGCTTTGCTGGGACCCCTGTGGTATGTATGTACAAATTGACTGGAGAGTCTTGTAGAGGAATTGAAAAATTCAAGCAAACTCCAGATGGTGAGGACCATTCATTAATAGAATAGTAAAAACACCAAATGGGGGTCTTAACTGATCTACTCTCTCTATCTTTTTATGAGTTGTGTATCTGTACTCTGTGATGGGTTTTTGTTTTCTTTTGAATTCTCATATTATGCAGAGTCAGGATGTTCAAAGATTTTGACCCAAACCGCTCACTTCTTCAAAGCCTAGATAGTACATTCCTGTGAAAACTATGACAAACAATAAATGAAACGTCTGCAACTGGGTTTTCCAGAGAGTGAAAACTAAAAATAAGACCAAAGTTTCCTTCCATTATTTTGTACATGTTAGTATTTATTGTTGATATCTGCTATTATTTCTTAGGGTAAGGGTGAGGGTAATGAGAAATGAGTCTAGTTAGACATTAAAAGTTTAACCAATTATTCAAGGTCATTAGAAGCTTGAATTATATCTGATACAAAAAATAAAATTGATGTCTCCTCAAAGTACATGAACCCTCTATTCTAAAAGAGACAGAGAAACAGGTGGGGAGATGGGGTTTAGAATGACGTTAAGGAAGTGGCCTTTTCGGACTGTTATAATAGTTGTGAAAGAAGGGACATGAAAATCAAAGCAAATTCATGGCCAAAATGTTTGGTGGTGATGGTCGTTAGATCAACTTCAGGTGGTTAACTGAGACCCAAGGTAAACAGCCTTCAACTCTAGTTAAAAAGGAGGTTTGCTGAGTGCTGCTGAAGATGGATGGAGGGCTTGCTGGCTGGCTGGCCTACCTTCATCTTTACTAGTGTTCAACAGAAGGAGGGGCTCTTGTGTCAAAGTGCTCTTCTATCTGTGGTTTGAAAAGAAGGGAGTGTCTTAGCCCTGCACAAGCCCAAGCTAGCACACATCACATTAAGAGTCTTTCTTGTCAATCTTGAGAGAGACAGCCTTAAGCAAGAACCTTCAACTTCAACTCCATGAACATGAATAGAGAGAGAGAGAGAGAGAGAGAGAGAGAGAGAGAGAGAGGTTTCACACGTGTGAGTGATGTGGGATTTGTTAAAGAAAGAGAGAGAATAATAGTAAAATAATAGAAGGAGCTTGTTAAATTATAGGGTCAGGGTCGTCAGGGTTGTTAACTACTTAAAAGCACTTCTCTCTCTGTCTCTCTCCTCCAACTCCCTATACACAGAGTCAGTGAGACTGAGATAGAGGCCGTGTAGTGTAGGTTTCTGAACACTATTTGCTATTTTTGCTGTTTCTAGTTTTCCTTCTTGCAACACTGCAAAACAAGTCCTTTCTCTTCCACCAGCTGTGTGTCATTTTTTTGCTATAATAATTTTTATTTCCACAGCCAATTGTTTTTCCCTCTTTTCAAGGCCATTATAAGATGACTTTGTAACAGTTCGATGTAACCATTAGCATTTGTGACAGGAAAGGAAATGAAGGCATGGCAAACAATGGTGCTATATATGTAACAGAAAACCCAAATGCCTTCAGCTGCTTCTCCTCTGCTCCCTCCTTTTCCTCTTCTTCTCCCTCTTGTTCAATGGGAATGGTTTATGCAGATATGGGCTCCCTTTCACTTAGTTCCAACTATGGCGTTGTTTCATCTGTTTCTTCTCAGGAGAGTAGCTATATCTCAAAGCTTTCTGAAGTGGAAAATGGGAGGGGGTTTTGGGGTTTTCCTCCTATGGGGAACTGCAACAACAGAAGCTCTGAGGACTACCACCACAACACTGACATGGATGACGGTAAGGGCTCAGATAGCAGCAGTGATCATGAGAGCGGGGAAAATAATCAGACTAGTATGAATGATCAGAAAGCCAACCTAATAAACCATGAGAAGTACCCTAATGAGAATGTGGTGATTGGTGGGAAGGAAACAGAAAGTGGGCAGTCAAAACATTGTGCCCGAGGGCATTGGAGGCCAGCAGAAGATTCCAAGCTCAAGGAACTTGTCGCTCTTTATGGCCCTCAGAATTGGAACCTCATAGCAGAGAAGTTGGAAGGAAGATCAGGTAAGAAGTGAGAATTTTTTAGTCCTTTGTCCATAGGTATGTTTTCTGCTCCATTTTTTTCTTCTCTCCTTTGCTTTTTAGTGTTTATTCTGATCTTTAACACATCTCTCTTTGTGGTTGTCTATGTTCAAAAGGTAAGAGCTGTAGACTAAGATGGTTTAACCAGTTGGACCCAAGGATCAACAGAAGAGCTTTTACTGAAGAAGAAGAAGATAGACTAATGCAAGCTCATAGAGTATATGGAAACAAATGGGCCATGATAGCTAGGCTCTTTCCTGGAAGAACTGATAATGCTGTCAAGAACCATTGGCATGTTATAATGGCCAGGAAGTACAGAGAACAATCCAGTGCTTACAGGAGGAGGAAGCTCAGTCAAACTGTTTACAGAAGAATGGAGGAAGATCCAAGCTTCAATGTCTCAAGGAGTACAGAGCCTCCATCTTACTGTACTATCGATCTCCCCCCCAATGGAGGTCTCAGCAATAGCACTTTATCTCCTTTCCCATATGGAACAAGCTACAATGGTGTTGGTTGTGGGGTTGACTATTATGGCTCAAATGGCTCACCCAACATGACCAGAGCGGAAGAAGAAGCAATCCCAAGCAAAAAAGTCCTTCCTTTCGAATTCTTCCCTGGTATGTCATTCAGGATCCCTCCTTCCTTTCTCACGATTCTTTTTGTTCGTGCATCTTTGGTTTTTGAGCTTTTTCTTTATTGGCTCCCCGTTTTTCAAGTTTGCCTCATTGTCTTGTTCTTTGTTGATCCGAGGCCTCAACCTTCTATTTTCCATTGAATAATGCAACCCTTTTTAATCGGTCACCTTTCTAGTGCCTAAAACTCTCTCTCTCTCTCTCTCTCTCTCTCTCTCTCTCGCACAAACACACAATAAGTTATAATACTTTCTCTGGCTGTGTTTTGCAGGTACCAAGAGCAATGAGGGGGTGATGGGGATCGTGAGCCAGAGCAGATCTTGGGATAGTTCAAGTGATATTGAGGGTCATTTATGTAACCTGCATCCTCACCATCAACCATACATGATGGCAACGCAACAGGCAAACTACCACAACCTTCTTCACAGTTACTCAGATTCAACAATATCAGCATCACCACGTCAAGTTTCAGCCGGCAAACCCTCACCATCAGCTGCTGCTGCTTCAGATGAGGACAGAGTTGGTGGCAGCCACCATGAGACCCTTCCACCACCATTCATTGATTTTCTTGGGGTAGGAGCCACATGAAGTTAGAAGCCAAGAAAAGCTGAAAAGGGTTTTTCACTTAATCATCAGAAAAGGGGCTCAATGTGGTTGTGGTCCAAGAAAACTATGAAGCCATTAGAGGTAAAAGATAAAGGATTGTTGTTTTAGTTCTCGCTGACATTGAAGAATCTGCATCAGTCCCCTTTAAGTCATATCCCACCATCTTTTTCTATGTACCCCCAAACTCTCACATGAGACCCTTACCAAAAGGTGAAAGAAATAAATTAGATTATTGTTACAAATTGACATGTCACATTTGTTCTCTCTCCCTCTCTCCCCCCCATATTTTCCTATCGTTTCATGTTAGGAATTCCATGGACCTCAAGAAAATGAAGATCGAATTAACTTTAAGTTTTGTGTGTTTTCAAATCTTGTACTTGTTTAAAAAAAATAATTGGGAAAAGGAGTACTTAGAAAAAAATGGGGATGATGATGAAATGATGAGGCAAACAAAGACAAGAACAGAGGAATTGGAACTGTTTGGAACATCCTTTTCCCACGGGGACTGTGAAACTGAGGCACAAATTCTGCAACTGAACACCAAGCAAGCATATGTATATATATCTCCCAATGCATTCATGATGGAAACTGTTAAACATGCTTTCCCCATCAGCAGAATCTTACTGAGAGAGAATTCATGCAATGCAATGCACATGGGCTTCAGCCGTTTGGAACTGTCTTAAATAGTACTTACTATTTTGTGGGATAAGTGTCCACAACTTCTCAAGCATATTTGCTTATTTTTCTGCTGCTGAAACAAGTAACATGATGTGATAATCCAACCCACACTCAAAGCAGTACCTATTCACAAGTCAAGGGGTGTATATAATTAATCCAATACCGTATTAACTGGTTTCACTGTTAAACACAATTACACATGAGATTCGGTATTGGAAGTTTTTTTGGCCAATGTCTGTTGCCCAAAACAGGAAATATTGAGTGGTCCACACTCCACCAATTGTTTGAATTTGACTTGAAAAGTCATCCACCTCTGTTAAAGTAAAGACTTGAGGTTGATAGAGGAATGCTGACTAGTCTTTGGGCCTTCATACAAGATTTCCATCTCAAGACTGTTCCTTTTCACGGAGGCTATTGTTTACTTGAGCCTGTCTTGGGCTTATTTGGGCTCCTCCTCATCAAACAGTTTCGAAAGCTCCTATGTACTAAATTAACCTTTTCTCGATAAGGAGTTAAACTTGGTAAACTTCTTCATCCGCCGATCAAGAGTTACACCTGGTATATGCAAGTCTTCTATGTTTTGATACAATTAGATAAAAACAAATGCGAAGCGGGTGGTGGTGTGTTGGATGTTATAACCAATTTCAGCTTGAACTCATGTACTTAGAGCTCGTCTCGTGACGTTTCTTCAAATAGTTTTCAAAAAATGAATTTGTATTTTCAAGATATGAGAATGCATCAAACAACTTCTGACAACATTTAAACATACATGGTTTAAATATGTGAATTAGTTAAAACACTTTTTAAAATGCATTAGCTTATCCGTCATTTAAATTAAAATTCCGAAAACACAACTTCTATTAATTGTAAGATGAGTTAGAAGCCAACATAGTTCATCAAACAACACTAAAAGCAAAGAGTTATAATTGTACAACACATAAATAAAGGAGAAACCTCCGAAAACATTGTAACTAATCGAGGGACAAGCCATGAATTGTAAGATGAACTAGAAGCTAACATAGTCCATGAAAGGGTGGCACAACCCAAATAGCTCTCTGAGAATTAGTACGTAGAGGGTAAGGTTGTGTGATAGTTCCGTCCTCCAAATTGAAGATACCCATATCATATGCTTGGTCACAATTGAACGTAGGATAACCTGATATGTAATTATCAGTGTAATGTATGGAATTTGACTGGCATCCAGGAAACTTTGAAGCTAAAACAGAGATTGAATCATTGTCGCCCACAAATAGAGGCTCATCTCCAATGCTTTTCAACTCAACCTTGTGCCCAATGGATCCATCTTCATCGTCGAACACCCACTTGTAAACCTCCGTAGTCCGCCTATTATTATGCTTTAAAAAAACGTCTGTTAGCGCATAATTTCTTAGGATATGCAATAAGTCTCCCTTAGTTGATTCCACATGATATGCATGAAAACCATAATCTTGGAATGGCTCTGGATGTGTGAGTAGCTTTAGCTGTGAAGAGTTTTTAATATCATTGCTACAAACATCAATTGACCAAATCACTCCAAGTTGTCTAACTGCGTATACTTTATTTTTTTTAAATATAACATCACCATATAAACATCCATCCTTGAGGTAAGTTCAAGAGCTTTGCCCTGCCTTGATGAAAACTAACCGAAACCAGCTATAGTAAAGTGCTACAACCACATAATTCTTCGGATTAAGAGCGGGATCAGTGCACAAGATAACCTTACGAACATAATGCTCGTAGTAGGAGCTTTCATATTCTCTGACACGGCCTATAAAGGGAGGGAGAAGAATGGGCTTTGCTTTGGTGAAACGGTTACTGAGTGCTATGATCAGACCTTGGTCTGTTGTTGGATCTACTGTGGCCAAACAACCACGGCTAAAGCCACAACACTTGCAATTCAATATTGGTGTAGATTATTCCTTCAGAAATGTTGTACAACACTCTTCCTCGGTCGCCGTCGTTGTTCGGGATCAAGAGCATGAGGGGAAGTTGTTTATTACGTCACCGCTGCGTTGCATGATTATAGAGTTTGGACATAGAATGCCATTGCTTGCAAACGGGCAGCAAAACGAACATGGTCAATGGGTTCTAATCAGTGGCGGACCCAGACTTTCGTTCATCGGGGGCTTAAAAAAAATCCAACCGATATATAGCCAAATAAAAAATATTTGGGCTTAAAGTGAACTTGGTGGCTGAGTTCTCCACAAAATTACAGAATGAGTGAACTTGGTGGGATCTCTATTCTTCTTTTATAACATAGGGTTTTTCTTTTTTAATATAAGCTTTGGGCTTAAAGTGTATGTATTGGATGGGCCATGTTGAGGCTCCACTTAAGAAGGACCTAAAAAAAAAAAAAAAAAGTTTGGGTAGGATTATACAGCTGCAACTTTTTTGTAAGTGTGGGCAAGTGCCCACAGTAGTCCTTCATTGGGTCGGCCAATGGTTCTAATAACTTATCCATAATAAAAAAGACGAGCACTGGAAGACTTGCCCATCCCCCACTTCTGAAGTTGACAGCCAGGGTCCTACGACAAAGTTTCTTATTAGAGTTAAAACTGGACATGACTATAACTTTGAAACAGAAACAAAAGGCGGAACAAAGAACAAAAGAACAAGGAAAGAATTGATGATGAGAAGTGGCCTCTATATACTAACAATTGAAAACAAATTCTTTAAGAATAGGGAAACAATTAGGGCCCGTTTAGTATCCTATTTGGATCCAATTTTATAAGCTCAAGGGGATCTTAAATCTAAGTCCAAAATGATTAGCTGTCATTGGGTCTAGTCCTCGTGTTTTTGGTTTTAGATGTAGGTCATTTGACATTTATTACTTTTTTGTTGTGTCGATTTTACCCTTTAAGGTAAATAAAGAAAACACATTGAAAATCTAAATTTAATGCATTATTTCCTTGAAATTGAATTCCAAATTTTGAATTTTGAATTTTTTTTCCTTGATAATATTCCTAATATATAGATAAAATACAATTTAATCAATAAAAAGTAAAGACTCACATATTATATCAATCGATCAGACAAGTACCCACATTAAATTATGTACCTGACATATAGGTAAATAATGTTAATACATACAGGTATATACGTACCTGCCTTACAGGTAAGTGTTTTTTTCTTGAGTTTTCTTAAGCAGTTTTTTCTGGAGGTTCATATTTATATACATACGTACATGTCTTCCATATAATAGTGTGTTTTTTTTTTTCCAAAGA
The DNA here is from genome assembly GCF_002207925.1 of Prunus avium. The sequence continues at coordinate 531,856 of NW_018921431.1, forward strand.
AATTTTGTATGGATTTTTATCTCAGTTGGGTTTAAAGATCCATACCAAGATATTATATGAGTTCAATTAGCTGGGCTAGAGGGTATAACTACCTAGACTAGAGGTAATTTATGGATTTAATTACCTGGACTATATGTAATTTATGGGTTTAATTACCTGCAGCATACGAGTTGTATGCATAGGTACCTTACCTATTGTTAAGGTATGAAGTTTTTATGAACTCTTATTACAAATTTTGATGTCGGTATACCTTGGGAAAATTTCAGAATTCAATAAATAGATTTGCAATTAAATTAGAATCAAATATGATAATTAATATCCTACAAATCAATAACTTACCAGTTTTAGGAATTCATAATTTACCTTATTTATGTTTTAGGTGCATAACTGGAACCAAAAAAAAAAGAAAAAAAAAAGAAAATATCAATAAATTGAAATAGGCATGTAATCTTATATGGCGCAAAAGTCAAAGGACTTGGATCAACAACAATTTCTGCGTGGATTGCACCCAAAATCTCTCATCATAATTGGACTTATGCCAAATTTTCTATAAACTCAATAACAAATTTTAAGTTCAAAAAACCTTATTTGGTAGGCCCTTTTTTAAAAACTCAAACCCAAAAAAGAATTCAAAAACACCCCATTATTAAAAATAAAAAAAGTTAAGTTATATAGGTTGTTTGTTGTTCTCTCTCTCTCTCTTGGGATGGCAAAAATTCCAATCGGGTCCCCGACCCTAATGGGGGGATATTTCGGGGAAAAATCGAGAATGGGTACGGGGATCCCAGAATTTTAAAAATCCCCGATTGGTTCCAAGACGGAGATGGTATTGTTATCCCTATCCCCGAACCCGTCATGATAGATGGTGGCTTTAAGAAGCAGATGACAAGATGGTTAGGACGGTGAAGAAAGAGGAAAAGAATAAGGGCAATCTTAAGGAAAAAAAAATCGGGGATTCAGGGCTAGGGGTGGGCATTGGAATTGAAGAACCGATCAACTGATAACCAAACTGGAGCGGAAAAAATCGTGTTGACCAAAAAGTCAAACCCAATTTAAAAAACGAACCGAACCAATTCTAACCGGTTCTCATTCCTGTTCTATACCCCAACAAACCAAACCGGGCCAAACTGGACCTGCCAAATTAAATATATATATAATTTTAATATTTATGTATATCCAATGCTATATTTTTAATGTCATAACTAATATTTACCTAAGCTCAATTTCAAAACAACTCTCTTTTCTAGCCCCAATATTTATTTTGTATGAAATTGGATAATTTGTTAATTTTCAAGCCAAAAAAATAAAATTTCAGTTGAAATTTGTATTTTAAAAAAAAGAGTAATTTGAAAAGAAAAAAAAACTGGTTCAAAACCGAACAAGACCGAAATCGGACCGAAATTGGTTCAACCCAAATCGAATAGTTTTATAATTTTTTATTTATTAAAATCAGACCGAACCAAACCAGATAAATAGTACCAGTTTCGATGCTAATATGAGGCAAAAATGGGCCCGAATCGGACTGTGACCACCCCTATTCGATGCGGGTTTGGGAGAAAGCTCCTTGACGGGGACGGGGATTCCCTGAAAATTATTATCGGGGATGGGGGCGAGGAAGGGGATGTATTGCCATATCCTATCCCAAATCTCTCTCTCTCTCTCTCTCTCTCTCTCTCTCTCTCTCTCTCTCTCTCACTCATATGGCACCCAATTGGGCTTGTCTTTGTGAACCAATAACCACCAAAACCATCGAAGCAAGTTCAAGCGGCGTCGGGGAGTTGTTGCACACCACCAAAATTGATAGGGTTTATGCCGCACATCTTTTTCCTTTTCTTTTGTTAATTTTAATTTGGGGATTAAGGTTTCTGATTTTTTTGATTTTTAATTTATTTTTATTTTTAGATCTTAAAAATAGTTTGGAGTTCAATACCAAACAAGTTTTTAGATCTTAAAATCACTATTTGAAAACTCATGTTTTAAAAAATAATCATAATTTTTTAGTTTACTTTTTTTGAGTAGGATACCAAATATGGCCTTATTTTCTAAGGACAACAAGAAAATAATAAGATGAGTAACCAAAATTCCAATAATTATTATTTTATAAGGAAACAACACAAAATACGGACTCTAAAATAACAGGAATTAATTAAGATGTCAACAAAAGCTGTTCTCCATATGTTTCACAAACTCATCAAAATCAATCACTCCATCTTGGTTCATATCTGCTGCATTAATCATCCTCTGGCATTCGTCCAATCCGAATGCATCCTTGAAACCGAAATTGCTTAAAACTCTTTGTACCTCTGCTGCATCTATAAACCCATCTCTGTTCTCATCAAACACATCAAAGGCTTCCTTCACCTCCTCCAGGCTGGGCTCCTCCTCATCGAACAGTCTCCAAAGCTCCTCTGCGCCAACCCTCTTTCCAATATTGTCTCCCTCTGCCTCATGTTCATAACACATTCCTAGCCGGCCTATCACCATATCTACTTCTTCTCTGCTTAGTTCTGTTTCATCGTGTGCCTTGTTGTTGCCAAAGAGAGGCTCATGGGTTGGTGGTAATTCAGAACTGAGGCTGTGTGTTTTGGTCCAAACCTTCCATCTGGTGGAGACAAATTTCACAAGGGGTTGGAGAAAGTTCTGTACGTCCTCCATGGATAAGTTGATAATATTAATGCAGAGAAAAAGTATGGGGCTTTGTATCTTAAGTACAACCAAGGCTTCGACACTGTTATATTGATGAGAAAAAGCAATTGCCTTGTGTTTGAAGCGTCAACGTCTTTAACTTCTGTGTCAAGTCACCACTAGTTTTCCTGGAAGACGATGGATGGATGCACAAGAATTAATTCGAACAGACTGACTAAAACAGAAAAGCCACTCCTATTCCTAGTAGGAAAAGGACTCTAGGACTAGAGACTTTCTAAGAGAAAGAGGTTTTATATTTTAATAAAGTTATAATTTTCAAACAAAGATTGATGACCGCTTTGGTTCCTCCAGTCCAGACCAAATCTTCTTTCTACTGGTTTCCTCATAGGGTCATGCAAAGAGAAAAAAACAGCTTCCAAGCCAAGCTAAAGGTTCACATCACATGCATGATGCATCCATATATAATTATTTTAGTTTTCTCCAAAGTGCTTGGCTTTTGGAAGTTTCCAAAACTTGACATGTGAGCGCGCGACCGACTGTTATTTCTCCTGGGGAATTCCAAGAACATTCTGAAACTTCCAGGAAATTGGGAGGGACAACCTTTTTTTTTCTTCTTGTGCGTAAGAAACAACGCAGTTTAAACCAATGACTTTATGCTCATAATTTACATCATAATAATTCACAAGAGGTCCCCTCCCCTTGTAGACTTTGTGTTGTGGCACTTTGGGGGCCTTCTGAGGGCCTATATATGTCCAATTTCCTCACCTTCAGATCCTTCCTATTTGTTCCTGGATCTTTCGGACCCAAACGAAACAAATTTCCAACTTAATGGATTATGGACTTTTCATTGGCTTGATTTCTAATATCGAATAAAAGAATCCTAAGAAAACAAAGGCAACTCAATTGAGTTGAGTTTATTGATCCATGGATAAAGCAGAAACAAGGTCTTAAGGTGTGCTAGATAATTCGGGCCCAACTTCAAACTCGGATCGGGCATGAAAGCTTTAAAGCCCATCATTGTTATTAATTTCTCTTGGTTTTTAGTTTTTCCACTCTCAATTTGTAAATGGTAACTAATTAATTACAAAATGTGTAATGTTAAGAACAAATATTAACAGTAATTAATAAGAAGACATTGTTTAATCAAGTTGGTTAGAGTGGATGTGCTCCTCATTTTGCACCCGATTCTCTATAATTGAGATTAAATTAAAATAGAATATCATTTTTATAAAAAACAAAGACTGATTACCCTTTTTGGGTTTTGATTTATCTAGAGTGAATGTCTTACAATGTTGTTTTTTTTAACTTATCTTCAGTTGGAGTCTTTTCCCACTACCTAAAATAAGAAAAGTAGATGTATGGTAACAAGCAATCAAAGTTCCATCTAGCTTTTGGTTTTTGGATGGAACTCCAAAAGGTGCATTCCCCACTTTTTCCCATGAAAGGAACCTTTCTTCTGAAACTTTTTCCAAGCACTTACTCTCCAACATAATTTAGTGGAAATAATATGATAGGTTTCATCATGTCACTCAGTCATCCATCCATCCCAATTGAACCTTGTCATACAAAGTCGTGCCATAAACTAAAATTCAACATCTCATGATAAAATTGCGCCCACCATTTCACCTAGGGCACAACACAGGAACTCTCACCTAATAACGAGGCATGATGCATCATAAAAAAACGACATGTCAGACTCATGTGCATTTAAACACCAAAAAATACAAAATAAAAAAAACAAAAAAAAACAAATAAAATGAAAGCAAAGTGGGTTTTGGTGGTGTCTTTGAAAATTGTTTTTCTGAAACTCTAAGATGGAAATGTGTTGGAGATTAATTGGAGTTGTTCTAACTAGGTTTTTAGTTGAAGTCCTTATCAATGAATAAATGTAACACCTTAAAGCTTAAGCTTCCCGAAGGGATAGAGTCTTTTAATGATATATTGCTAGGCATGCATGCCATATATTAAGATAACATTGAAAAGATTGACAAAGTACACATTATTAAGAATTAAAAGCTCTTTTAACGGAAAAAAGTTAGACTAGGCTTTTCCTCACTACAGTTTTTTTCTTTCTTTAAAGAAGAACATATTTTTCTTAATTGCCTTTTTCTTACGAAAACAATTTTGGACAGGGACTAAGTAAGGTTGTTCATAGGTCTGGGAGAACTTTTCTATTCAAACAAACATAAAAAAAAAAAAAAACGAAAAATTGTTTTCAACTCAGGCAACCTTTTTCGGTATTATCTTGTATCTATATATAAAGTAAAAGGCTGGTGAAATATTTAAAGTACCGAAAAATACCATTGGGTAATGCAAACATGAAGAATTGAAATTATTAATTAAATGAGGATAATATGGTAAATTTGCATTTTTTTCATATTAAAAAAAAAATTAAATTTAAAAACAAAATCAGATAATGAGTTTTATTTTTATGGAACACAACTATTCATTATCTTTTTTAATTCTAAAAAAAAATCAAAGGATAACCAATTGGCACATAATAATGAAAAATCATACGAAAACCAATAAAGAGCATAATAATGAGCAAGGTTTGATGTTAACTTTACTTTGGTTGCTTGAAAGGTTGGATATTAGCATGCAACAGACGAGGACCACATGAGTTTTCATGGATATTTGGATGAATGTCACATATATTACTGACCGATAAATGCTAAAATCAGGATATTATGATTTTCTATTGTTTGTGTTTCTTAGTATGTGATAAATACTTACACAGATATTTTCCTATGCTGACGTCTGGACGTTAGTACTATGCATATATCATTTATTTTCTACTATCCCTCCCTGCTTTACTTTCTGTCTACAATGACATTCACACGATAATAACGTTTGAACGTTCAATAATGCCCACATAATAATAAGTTCATTTGAATGTCCACATAGAAGTATATATGTGAAAATTCTAAATTTTTTGTGTTGGAATCACATGCATGGGTCCCACAACAACTAATTTTGTGGAGAAATTGTGGGCTGCTAGTGACAACAAAGACAAGGAAATATCTGAATGTTGCGGTTGGAGGATGGATGAGAGACGCATACATAAATGGAGTGTGATTTTGAAATATTATCCAAGAAAGTGAAATAGCTAGAAAAAGGAAAAGCCACTTTTTGTGTTTGTGGATATACTTGGCTCAGAGTGATTACACTTTTTGGTATTTTACAAATTTGGATTCGTTTGTTTTTGAAAGAGATAGATGCCTCGCGTATTGACACTAGTTCAAAGCTTATCTCCACAATTTGGGGCCTACAACAAAGACTTTTCTTTATAATATCTTTTGAATCCTCAGTTTTCTAAACTAATTCCCCACTAGCTTTCTTACATTTTAAAATTCTAAACACTGAAAATAGAAAATCTATGTCATTGTAGTCTCCATGGTTTGGTCAAAAACAAAACAAGAGACAAACATGTTCCATTGTAGCAGCTACAGAAAGCATATGAGAAAAATGAAGTTTATTCAACAAATGTTGGATTTTGATGCATCTTTTTATTAGCTATCTTATGCTACCTCACATAAGTATGTATACAAACACTTGCTGAACCATCTACCTAAGGTGAAAATAAAAAATACCTGTCCATAATGTTACACAGATTTAACCCAAAAATAAGAAGTCTATATGATCTAGTCAGAAACAGCTTTGCTCTCCTACAAAGTGATTATCGGTTGTATGCTGTAACTTCTAGGAAAGAAGTTCCAGCACCAAGGGTGATCAACAATATTGGCTTATGGTAAAATTTGTCAGCAGCAAAAGGTGGCAGGGAGGTAAACTCCCTCCCATCACCTTGTGAAAGTTCACAACTCTAACTTCAGCTGTGATCATGTTCTCTCATGGAAGTTCAGTGACCGGGACAAGGCTGCAGGATTGGCTTGCAGCACTGGAGATGCTTCAACCACATGATTTTTCTCGTCTCCCTTTGATTGAAATGCCTGGAAGAGACCTCCCTCATTAGTACAATTTCCCTTTTCATTCTTAATGCCTAATGTTGCCCATATGGAGCTCTTTGCTGCTTCACTTGGATCATCAATCCTTAATGTTTTTGGAATCCAAACACATCTATCTGAAGTGTTGTCCTTCACGTGATCTTCGTTCTGGGAGCTGGCTGGATTAAGAATGTCCCCATCTCTCGAATGTTTCCCTAAGGTTGGAGAATTTGGACCAGAGCTTGTAGCACAGTAGCTAAGAGTAGAGGATGGTGAGGAGAGACTTGGTAAATTCCAAGAGTCCGGCACAGTGCAGCCCCAATATGGTGGTGCAGGGTAGAATGATATTGGAAAGCCTGAATGGCAGAAAGGAGGTGGAGGCATTCCAGAGGGCCACTGAGCTGAGTTCCATGGATAAGGCCAAGGGGAGCCTGGAAAGCATGGTACTTGAGGAGGGAAGCTTTGACAGCTTTTAATCGCTGGCTCTTCTAAACCAACTTTGCCTCCCCTCTCTGATGAATTTGAAGCTGTAATAGAAGATCCACTTGAGTGGGCATCCCTATTATCTCCTGGTATGGAAGAAACCCCAATTCTTTGTTCAGGCCTATGGAACCCACTTTGAGTACAATTTTGTGCTTGCTCTGCAAGGTTCAATACAGAAGCCATTGATTCACAAAGAGGAGAATCCGAACCAAAGGTAAGGACAGTTCCATTGCTTCCCAAAGTAGTGTTGTGTGCACCATTTGCAGCACTAGCACGAGCTGTTTGCAGAGCATCTGACATTAACATGTGACGATATTGTGAAGCTGAAGAGTTTTTATTCTTGCGACGACCAGCACCCACAGGCACATTCCTCATGATTCCTCCAGCAGTCCAGTATCTCTGACAGTTCTTGCAGAAATGGCGAGGCTGGTTGACATTGTAATTATTATAATAACAGAACTTGGTGTCCATGCTATTACATCGAGGACATGGAAGTATCTTGTCTGGCTTCTTTAGAGTCTTTTCTTGTGAGCAACTGGCCTCACTCTGGTCTCCATTATTAGAGGATTTCAGAGATGAAGTTTCTCTATCAACTGATGGCGTTTTTGGATTCTCGCTAATTCCAGATGATGTTGTAGGAGCTTTTAAGTCTTCTGTGATTTGCTCTGACGTATCATCTTCCTGCTTCTCAGCTGTGAGTTCCTTCTCTGATATTGTTTCCTAATATTTCAAACAAAAAGGTCTGATCAGAAAAGTGCTGCAGCTGTTTTTTCAGTAAATTGAAACAAAAGTATGTAGGGAACTCTGAACTAGACTTAAAAACATAAAGAACTAAAGAAGAATAAAAGTAGATGAAAAATCTCGTCTGATGTATAATCCTTATTCCTTACTGATAGACAGATTGTTGAGGGCACACCAGCTAATACATTGATTTATGAAACTTTGTAGATAGCCATTTTAGACAGCAATCAGCTTTCATGTGTCGATACATATAAACTTCTATTATTATTCAGAAACTTTACCATTTACTAACACATCAAGGGGAATTAAAAGTAGATAAGAAGGGAGCCAAAGAAAAGAAAACGAGTTGTTATAGAAAACTGAACAAAACAGAAAAGTTTGTTCAGAAAGAAAAGGTAGAACAGGCTTGTGGGGAAAACATTTATATCACTGCAGAAAAACCAAAAGCACATCTGGGAAGTATCAGAAGCTGTTGAACTGACAAGAGTAATTCAATCCTGACCAAAATGAAGAAAATTCTAGAAAACGCTTTTCTCTTCTCTCTAAATTTTTTGCCAGCCATGTCAATCTACAAATTTGACATAAATGGATAAATGCTTCTGAGAAAAAACAGAGTAAGCAAATCAATCCATGGAAAAAGTCCCATAACCAAAAGCATAATTACTGCTAAAGTGCAGTGTTAAAAAGTTAAGCTTTTTCTAATCCATGCTTTCTGGTTCCCTCTCCAAACCATTAAAACAGCTTTTAATCCTCAACGAGAACTTAATGATTAAAATGTTCACCAAAAAAGCTTTAAACTTGTGCAACTAATCATATTGAAAAAAAACCCAATTTTGGAAATCTTGAACAGAATCAAACTAAATCCAGAAAAAGGCTCGTAAATCCAACACATCCTTGAAATACAGCATCCGAATATCATGACGTAATCCTCAAGTCCCACAATGACCACAAAATAGACAGCCTCAAGATAACCAAGAGGACAGAAAAACACAAGAATAACACTGGCCAAATTGACAATCTTGATTAAAGAACTACAAACAATCAGGGATGATTAATTATTTCAATTGTGAGATCAGATCCCAAAATCACAAACTCCATAGTAAAATCAACCCATTTACAATTCTGAGCTTCTGATAAATGATGGGTTGTTCTTAGAATATAAAAAAAGCAGCAACTTTTCATAGAAAATAATTGAAACTCAAACATACCTTGTCCACTCTCGTTGAGTTCCCTTCAAGCGAATTAGTAGTAGCTGAAGAAGAAAGCTTTTGCTTGTCATCAGAATAGTCTTCAACACCACCACCACAAGCAGTGGCAGCAATATCAGAATCAACAGCTCCACAAGACTCATCAATGGCGGAAGAAGCCTCATGGTTCAGTGGCGCCAAAGCCAAAGGTATGGTCTTTCCAAAGAGCTTTATCGTGGGGCCTTCACTCTCGGAAGACATTCTAGTAATTTTGATTAAAACCCAATAAAAGAGTCTCTCTTTGTGTTTGAAACGAAGAAAGACACAAAGACACAGAGTTCCAAGTGGATTGGGTGTTTGCGTATGTTGTTGTAGTTGGTGTGGTTTTTGAGTTTGATCGAGGAGGAGGGAGGGGGGAGGAAGAGGAGTTTTGAGAACAGAAGGGTGAAATGGTAGTGGGGTTTAACGAGGTGGGGAATGCCACATCATCAAAGGGGGAGATTTGTGAGCCACAAGTTGTATGTGGCCTTTGAGATCTTTCGCGCTGTTGGATTCCCCCACAATTCTTCAAAAGATAGTGCTTTCTTTTGTCCTCTCTTTTTTCCCTTCCATGTCAGCAAAACCCCCCCCTCCACTCCATTTCACCCTTTTCCCCCCCACAATTACTCCTTCCTCTTTCGCCTTCACCTGCCTGCCTTCTCCAAACTTAAATAATTTACAACAAAATAAATTGTTTGGATAAGTACTCTTGAAATTCTTTTTGTTAGTTGCAAAAGGAGAAGAACTTTTTCAAATCCCTATACATTTACATTACGTGTCATGCTTTTGTAGAAGACAAGCGAGACTCGTAAATACTTAGTATTAATTGTGAAAGTTTGAAGTCGAACTTCCCTAGAAAATTTTGTTAGCTGCTAAAGAAGAACTTTTTCAAATCCCTTTACAGTTATACTGTGTGTCAGACTTGAGTAGAAGACAACAAAACTCGTAAATACTTACTATTAATTGTGGAGGTTTGATGTCGAGCTTCCCTAAAAAATGAACGAGACTCATAAATACTCACTATCATTGATGCAGCGCGTTAAATTTATGAAATTTCATAAATACTACTATGACTGGTAAGTAATGAACTTTGCCAATTTGGAAAGTAATTTAATAAAAGCATTCGGGTATTTGTGAAATTTCTCTACTACACTTACCAAATGAAATATTACCATGTCAAACTTATTAATTTAATAGTATTTCTCTCTAGTATATTGAAAAGTGTCTCAAATCTAATCCCAATCCCCAATATGAAAAATGTAGGCAAATTGTAAATGATATGGAAGCGTGCAAGTTAGCATGTTTGAATTTGGTTTGATAATAGTGTGGATATATTTTTCTATTCAAAAAAGTACAAGGGAAAGAAAATGTCTATGAAATTCTACACACATACTTTATCTTTGGAAAAACAATTGGTATCAAACACTTTCCGACACTTGAAAAGAATTAGCCTGTAAAATTACTTCTTTTCCTTTTCGAAAATTGTCCTAGTTTCTTGTTTTAATTTTTTTTTAATGAAAAATAGTTTATTGTTAAATTATTGTGAACCTTTTTGGAGCAGAGCAACGCTCGGAATTGTCCTTGCCAGCTGTGGGAAGTTATTAGGTGTGTTTGTGACAAAGGTCGCTTGCAGTAGAAAACACGTGGCAGGTGGACCCGCGAGGTCACCGCAATTGAACATTGAAAGTAGGGAGGTTGGGGGGCCCACCTGCAAAAAGCGTACTGAAAAGGTCATTTGATCATCACCGCCGTTCATTCCGTAGTTCCAAGCTGATGGCACTTTCTCTCTCAGTCTGTCGACACAGAAAATCCTATTCCTGTTTGTGGCTCTCCAAATTTGTAATAGAGATTTCTTTTTTTAGCTAACAAAATTGTATTATTTGGTTTTGATGCCGTCATATATTTATTTATTACATCATTTAACACAATTATTCTGTTGTGTGGGATGTAATCATCTGTAGCATTTGTGAACACATGCGGGTTGTCAGAGCACTTGGAATGAAACTCTTGCCTCGTTTGATTCATGGGAAATGGAGTTTGGAGATGGAAATAAATTATTTTTCCATGTTTGGTAAGTTTAGATATGGAAAATGGTTGCCTGACACATGAGAAAGTAGGGGGAAAGTAAAGCTTTCCTCCCAACTTGAATTTCATTTCCTCGGCATTACCAAATGTGGGAAAAGAATATTTCATTTCCCATCCCTTGAAAAATGGCATGAGAAGTAATTTCCCATTAAATTCATTCCGTGAATCAATTAGAACTTTGTAGATATTGTTTGTCAATTTCCCAACATTTTCACCAAAATAAATTAAAACTTTTCAGCTCTAAAACGAAATAAGTCTGGAATTGCCTGCATTTTATTAATGCATTGGGTTTGTTTTCATTTTTATAATAAATTTTTTGATGTGTCTCTTTTGTTGTTGTTGTCAAGAAAAAGTTCTATTACTTGCAAACCCAAAATTAGAAAAAGCACAAACACAAAGACACATAAGCAAATACGTAGTTTGTGTAGAATTACATTATATTATTTGTGGTTGCCATTTTATAGAGATGCATTGAATCTTATACCAATATATTATTATATTATTCTTAGAGCATGTCCACCGCAGCCCATTTTGCCAGGGCAACAGACCCCCCCAGCTCAAAATGGACCTCCAGCGCAGAAAAATCAGCCCGGGCAAGCCCAAGGGCAGATCTTGCCTGGGCTTCAGCCCGAAGGCGGTGATGTCAGCGGTGATGTCACGCTGACGTCAGCGAGCAAAAAAAAAAAAAATCGAACAAAATTCAAATTTTTTAAAAAAAAAATCTAAAAAATTATGGATGTTTTCCCTATAAATACACAACAAATTTATTCACTTTCCACACCAAATCCTCATACAAACTCTTCTCCTTCCAATATTTGTAAAATGCAATCATTTTTTTTTCTTACATTTGTAAGTTGTTTATATTTTCTTCCATATTTATTTTTTTCTTGCATAATCATTTTATTTCATGCATTTCTAAATTGTTTATATTTTGTTGCATATTCTTTTTTTTTTCTTGCCCTTGCCCTAGCCTTTTGTAAATGCAAACAAAGTTTAATTAAAATCAACCTTATTTTATTCCAAAAAACACACAAAACAAAGCATAATTCCAAACACACCACACACAAAATAAAACATAATTAAAAACAAAACATAATTCCAAACACACCACATACAAAACAAGGCATTAATCTTGACTTCATCCATTGTGATTGCCTTTCATCTCCCACAAGTGCTCGACCAAGTCAACTTGACGCCTCTTGTGAACATACGAAGATTGCATTTCTTGGTAACGATCAATCATGGGGTTGTTGAATCGACCATCCCGAAGTAACGGTTCGTGCTCCAATGGATGTCCATTTGGTCCCACCGGCCTTTCATAAATTTTTGTCAAGGCCGTGTTCATGGGATCCGGTTCGAACACATCTGCAGCAGTATAATCAAACTCATCCTCCACAATCATGTTGTGGAGGATGATGCAAGTCATCATAATGCTCCGCAGCACCTCCTCATCAAACATCCGAGCAGCACCCCTAATAATACCCCAACGAGCTTACAAGATACCGAAACACCTTTCCACGTCTTTCCTGTAACCTTCTTGAAAGGCAGCAAAGCTTTTTTCCTTCTCGGATTGGGGATTCGGAATTGTTTTCACAAATGTCGTCCACCTAGGATAAATTCTGTCGGCAAGGTAGTACGCACCAGAGTATATGATATTGTTGATTTGGTACGTGATCTGGGGGGAATGACCTCGCAATACATCGTTGAATACCGGGGATTGACCAAGCACATTGAGGTCATTCTGAGATCCGGCAACTCCGAAGAATGCATGCCAAACCCAAGTGTCGAATGAAGCTACGGCCTCTAGAATTATACTTTTTTGGCCCTTTCGATTCCCATA
>NW_018921431.1:551173-583046 GCF_002207925.1 Prunus avium
CCCCCCCAATGTGTGTGTGAGTTGCGTGTTTGACACGTTTTGTGTCTTTGTCACTGAATTTTGTTTGTTTCGTAATTGTTTTGGACTTTTGGTCCGCGTTGTGTTCTTGCATTTTCTGTTTTGAATCCAACCGTATAAAGAACGTGAATTTTCGACGTACGGTTGGAAAGTTATAGGCAAAACACTGGACAGAGGTCGAAACTGAAAAACAGAGAAACGAATCTGCCCAAAAACGACCGGTCGTTACTGTTCACGACCGGTCGCTCATCACACGTTTATTGAAATTTCGACTCTGCCGAAAAACGACCGGTCGTCACTGTTCACGCGACCGGTCGTCACTGTGCACTGTTCACTGTTCACAGCACTGTTCATGTCACTGTTCACTGTTCACGGCACTGTTCACATGTGATAAAATGGCGATAGAAAATGCTGTTTGTGTTTTTCTTTAGTTTTCTTGTGTTGTTTCATTTCTTTTGCACTTCTTTACTTATTTTTAGTTTCCATTTTGCATTTGCGTATTTGTGGTGTGTCAATTAAGTGTTCTTTACGTACTCAAATTAGAACTTATAGGGAGCCGACAAGTTCTTCGTGGGATCGACCCCGTACTTACATAATCTATACTTCATTAGATTCGTGCACTTGCGGGTATTTTTAATTGGTTGTTTGCACATTAATTTGTGTCCTTTTAGGAATGCAACACCAAACCCTGACTTCAGTCACTTCCCACCTTCCCTCATGCATTAAATGCTTATTCGTGGCCAGTGGGGTTGCTGCAATAAACAGAGGCATTACTTCATTAAATGAAGCATGAGACCCTGCTATCACGTGATGATTTGATTCTGATATCTCTGGCCGTGATTTTGCTCGGCCTCGGCCTCGGCTTACAATCGAGGCTGAGATGATCATGCCTTGGCAACTTTTCCTTTGTTTTCAGGAAGGCAAAACACCTTGGTGAAACGCTGCGCTTTAGCTTCTCGAGGAAGTGCTTGGGCCGCAAAAAAGGGATTCCTTCGGTCAGTTCATGGCCGTGATTTATTAGGCACAAACAAATTCCCCTTGTTATTTGAAGTGTCACTCTCATCACGGCCACGAAAAGGAAGACCTTGCTTCAACAAAAATCTCACACAATCAAGAGAAGCTATCGAGCAAATACGATAATCAATGCGAGCTTGGTCTGATTGCTTTATCAAAACTGTTTGGATGTGTTGCTTTTGATTCATAAGATCCACACATTATTGTCTAGATTGATTATGAACACCCCCAACACCTCCAATATGTTGCCTAATTTTATCTTTCTTCTTCCAATTTCTAAAACTCATCTCTGTGAAGGCATAGCTACACCCTTGACCAATTTTGAAATTGGATTTGAAGATATAACAATAAAGGCAAAATGCAGCATCTTTACTAATACAGTACTCCAACCAGTCAAACTCGTCAAACCACTTGACATTAAAGCGTTGATCATACCCTGAAAGATCGATTTGTAGAAATGTGTGATCCTTAGGTTGACATAGACCCTTTTGTAGATATGCTCTTCAAATTTCTTCTCGAATGTTAGGATCATAATCCAACAATTGAGGCCGAAGTCCAGGGTCTGCAAGAAGATTAGCCAAGACATATAGCAACTCACTTTCTTTCGAACTATTTACCACATCTCTCAAAATACCCACATCTCTTAAACTTGAACTACCCACATTATCCGAACTAGAAGTAGTTGATGAAAACTTTCTCTTAAAATATCGTTCCATAACTGTATATGTATGGGTAGAAATAATCAATAGAGCATACAAACTAACAAATATAAATACAATCTATTAAACAAATCCCTATTATTCAAACGAACCAAAATAAAATCACAACAACTAATAAAACAATAATATATAAGAATCTTCATTAATTAACAAACACAAAAACTAATCCAATGTACCAAGATATAATCTAACTAAATCATATACAATCTAATTATTAAAAAGCCCTAATTTATTTAAACTAACTAACCAAAATAAAAACTCAACAAAATAACTAATCAAGAGAATAAAAAACATATAAGAATATTTATTATTGAATTAAAGCATAAAGAGATTAGAAATTAAGATAACATATTTTCAAATTTGATGGAAAATGAAAAATCCACCTTTGAAATCAAATTGAATTTGGGGCTTATTTTTTTGCTTTGTTACCGCCACTTTGAGGGTGTCGCCGGTGCCGGATGGGTGGATTAGGGAAGCCGTTCGTCAGATTGGGTGAAAATTGGTTCAATATGATTAGGGGTTTGGGGATTTATGGTTTGACATTTGAAAAAATGGAGCTGAAACTGATATGGAGAGGGGAGGTATTGGGCTCTTTGTGTTAAACAGAGTCTGCGCCCATTTTTATTTTTATTTTTTAAACCTGGGCCAAAACGACGTCGTTGTCCAGTTTTTTTTTATAATAAAAAAACATTAGTAGAACGACATCGTTTTGACGTTGAGGATAAAAAAAATTAAAAAAAAAGGAAGCGCGCTGGAGAAGCATACTGTGGCTCTTTGGGGACTTTCATCAAACACTTTGCAGGGGTCAATTTTCTCCCCTTCAATGGCAGATTTCAGAGGTTGTAGGGGTCACTTGACCACCCTTGCTCTTCTGTAGATCCGTCCCTGTGTGTAGGCATCCCTTATCTATGGAGTCTCAGAATTTCCTCAACTATGGAGAACTCGGTGTCGTGGCATCACCAATCCAGTTGAATATGTTGGCCAAAGATGAGCCAGTAGTAGAACTATACGTTAAAATTTGGAAAATATGGAGAGAACAACATAATGATTTTCTGGTTTCTTCAACTTGATTTAGTTCGTATTACTAACAGAATATTTATACAAGTAGAGATGGAGAGAATACATTAATTACAATAGGCAGCTGGTTGCTACATTAATAGCTGCAAACTCAAGACAATTGTCCATCTACAGGCTCAAGGCACATTAATGCCTTCACAACATAAGTCAGCACTCTCCCTCAAGTTGGTGCATAGATGTCGCCAAAGCCCAACTTGCCTAGTATATTGTGGAACGTTTTACTCAAAACTGCCTTGGTTAATATGTTTGCCAACTGATCCTCTGATTTGACAAAGGGACACTGAATTTCTTTAGCCTCAAGTTTCTGTTTAAGGAAGTGTCTATCTACTTCAACATGTTTGGTGCGATCATGTTGAACCGGATTATGTGCAATAGATATTGTAGCCTTGTTGTCACAATACAGATCCGTTACAAATGTAGGTGTATATCCTATCTCGGTAAGCAATCTTTTTAACCAAAGAAGTTCGCAAATTCCTTTGGTCATACCTCTGAATTCGGCTTCTGCACTGGATAAGGCAGCTACATTCTGCTTTTTGCTTCTCCAAGTAACCAAGTTTCCTCTCACAAATGTGAAGTACCTTGATGTAGATTCCCTACCCAATCTGCATCGGTATAACCACTGATATTTAAATTATCATTTCTTGAAAACATAAGTCATTTCCCAGGTGCCGACTTTAAATATTTAAGAATTTGAAGAACAACATCCATATGGTCTTCACTTGGGCAATGCATGAATTGGTTGACAACACTCACAACATATGCAATGTCTGGTCTAGTATGTGACAAGTAAATCAATCGTCCCACTAATCTTTGATATATTTCTTTGTTCGTGGGCACTTGATCAGGATACTCTCCAAGATAGTGATTTTGGACAATTGGAGTTTCCACAGGTTTGCAATCTAGCATTCCCGTTTCTGCTAATAAATCCAGAACATATTTTCTTTGAGAGAAATATGTCTTGCTTCGATCGAGCAACTTCAATGCCCAAGAAGTACTTGAGTCCACCGAGGTTCTTCATTTCAAACTCTTGTGTCAAGTAGTCTTGCAGCCGAGAGATTTCCTGCTTATCATTTCCAATAATAATCATATCATAAACATAGATTATTAGAGCCGTTACCTTTCCTTCCTGGTGTTTTAAGAATAGAGTATGGTCGAAGTTACTCTGCTTAAGTCACCTTGTTTCAATGCTTTAGTCACCTTGGTTGGAATGTGAATAGCAAATAACTGATGTACAAAACCCTTGAGTGGTTCAGACAATTTCTGAGCGGACACATAGTTTGCAATTGGATACTTTGATGTTTTGCCATTATCCGGGGAGTATCGAGTTGGTGGTTTTCCACGGTTCTGCCTAAAAGGTAATTGATATCTAACAAAGTCATCAACTAAATTTGTAGATGTAGTAAGAGCACTTACCTCAGGAATATTCTCAAGAGATTGGTCAGTGGGTACTGTGAAATGAGGGGGTTCTTTAGCTTGTTCATCAATATCGTCTATGCATCCTGTAAAAAGTCAGAGTCACTGCTTTGAAGTGACTGGTCACTGGGTTCGACTTGGCCGGTTGTTTTTGGGTAGATTAAATCAACGTGATCACTGCTTCGAAGTGACTGGTCGTTGGGTTCAACTCGACTAGTCGTTTTTCTGCAGATTGGTTCAACTTGCTCATTGCTTCGAAGAGACTGGTCACTGGGTTCAACTCGACCGATCGTTTTTTGGTAGATTGGATCACATGGCTCATTGCTTCGAAGCGATCGGTCGCTGGTTCCATGCAACCGATCATTTTGCTCCGGTCTTGAATTTCTTCATTTTCGAGATAGCTCCAAGTTTGCGCTATCTCCCCCTAAATCAGTGAGTTGGACATTAGGTCATGGAAGAACATCTCGGACTCCCTAAAAGTGACATCCAAAGTAACTTATATACGGCGAGTAGGGGGATGATAGCACCGATATCTTTTTTGATGAGTGGCATATCCCACAAAAACACATCGGAGCGAACACGGATCAAGTTTGCTATGTTGATTTTTATGGAGATGAACGAACACCACACAACCAAAGATTCGTGGTGGAAGAATCTGAACAGAGGGCAAGAGCCCATAATAGGCGAGTGCCTACAACGGAGTCCGGAATCCAAAAACCCGGGAAGGCATATGGTTGAGGAGATAGACCATCGTGACTATGGCATCATCCTAATGGTGTCGAGGGACATAGGCCCCAATCAGAAGAGCATGTGCGGTTTCAAGAAGATGTTGGTTTTTTTATTCCGCAACACCGTTATGTTGTGGAGTCTGAGGACAAGTTGTCTCATGGATAATGTCGTGCATCCGGAAGTACGTCTGAAAGTCATGGTTGACATATTCACCCTCATTGTCAAAGCCAATGATTTGAATCATGGTAGAAAACTGAGTTTCAATCTGCTTGTGGAAAGATTGGAATATAGGAAACACATCAGTTTTATTCTTCATCAAGAAGAGCCAGGTCATGCGAGTACAATCATCCACAAACGTGACAAACCACCGAAAGCCAAAGGTAGTAGAGATAGGCAAAGGACCCTAAACATCAGAATGGATCAAAGCAAAAGGAGTAACACTTGTATTCGTACTTAAGGGATAAGAGACTTGGTGGCTCTTGGTTAAGATACAAGTATCACATTGGAAATCAGAAAACAAATCCGGAAACAAATGTCGCATATAGCCAAAAGATGGATGCCCCAAATGTCTGTGCCATAACCAAAGTTGTTGGTGCTTTTCAATAGAAGAATATTTCACACTGTGTGCCCTTCCCATACTGAAGTCATCCACATAGTATAACCCCCCTCTCTTATTACCACGACCAATGATCTCCTCGGTGAGAATATCCTAGAAAAAATAAAAATCGGGATACATGAGTACACAACAATTTAGTTGTTCATTAGCTTGGCCAACATACATCAATTTACTGGACAATGATGGGACACGTGAAGTATTTGAGAGAGAAAGAGATGGAGAAAGGGCAATGGTGCCAGCTCCAGTCATAGGGGAAGTGACACTATTCACATTGGCAATACTTGTTCATTATGGCGTGGTTGTGCTCAGAAAGACGGTTGGATCAAACGTCATATAGTCAGTTGTTCCTGAATCAATAATCCAACCAATGAAGTCACTTGTATAAGATGTATGAAACACATAACAGCAGTTACCTGAATCACTGAGAGTTTGGGAGCTATCTTCGGATGTTGGGGTAAATCCTACATGAGGTACTAAAGTTAACGGGGGATCCGTAGTGACAAGAGCAGCACGTCCGGATCATACAACAAGTTTACGAGCCTTGAAACCCTTCCACCAGTCTGGATAGCCATGCAATTTAAAACAAGTTTCTCGGGTATGCTTCGGGTTCCCACAGTGAGTACAATCATTTCCGTCTGTGGGAGCCTTCGGTCGAGGCGGTTGAGTAGTCTCGCTGGCAGATGAGCCTACAACTGTGGCAAATGACTGCATCTAAAGTGGTGCAGTAGTTGGGGAATTAGATGTTAGACCTGGGGGAGCGGGTCAGTGTGTTCCTTTTGTTGCCAAACCTGCTCCAGTTGGTGTTGGGGTCCCTATCATCACAGCTTGTTGGATATTCTCTTGTTAAACATGTGCATAAGCCTACTCCACTTTGGGAACCAAATTCATCTGGAGCACATCAGTTCGGGCCTTGTTAAGTTGATCATCCAAGCCATCCAAAAAGATGTAAACTCGATCTTCCTAGATGATATCATTGTATTTCTTGATATTAGATTCATACTCCATTATATTTGGACGACGAAAATCGATTTCTCGCCACAAGCCTTGGAGATCATTTTAGTAAGTTTCAATTAAACCTCCCGCTTGCCGCATACGAGAGACTCGCCTTTTAAGATCATACACCTGAGAGGTGTTAGTGCCATTGATGTAGGTCGTGGCAATCGCATCCCATACTGCTTTTGCCGTTGGAAATCGAATGAAGTTGCCGATCAATTTCGACTCCAAAGAATTGATTACCCATCCTTTCACAATCGCATTCTCTGTTCGCCATCGGTTGAATGTTGAGTTTGTTTGAGAAGGTGATAGGAGCTCGACAGTAAGATATCCCAGCTTATCTTTGCTAGCAACATACATATCAACAACTTGAGACCATAAGGCATAGTTGGAGCCATCCAACTTAATGCCAATTTGTGCAGCGAAAGTTTCATAAGTCATAGTCGGGGTCGGGGTCGATGTCGAGGTTGGTATTTGTGTCTTCAGGAACTCAGCCATTTGAGTAGCAAATTCAGTGTAGGTAGGTTGAGAATGAGTAGCAAGATCGGTGGTGCTACTTTTAGGAGGAATAAAATCGTCTTCCCCCATGACAGCAGCAAGGGTTTAAGGCTAGAGTCAACAAGATCACTACTCTGATACCATGTTCAAATCTGGAAAATATGGAGAGAACAACTGAATGATTTTATGGTTTCTTCAACTTAATTTACTTTGTATTACTAACAACATATTTATACAAGTAGAGATGGAGAGAATACATTGAGGGTTAATTACACTTTAGTACCATGTGGTTACACCCTTAAGACATGTTAGTCCCTACCTTTTCAATTTTACAATAATATACCCCAAACTTTTAAATTTGTTACAATGTGATTCTGCCGTTAGGGTTTCCATCAGATCTCTCCTTTAGTTGCCTATGTGGCACTGTGGGTCCCATACTTTTCAATTTTTATTAATTTTAAATTGATTAAAATATGAATACAATATTTATTAAAAAAAACCAATTTTTATTATTATAAGTAATGAGACGTCATTCTTCTCTTCGAAAAAACCCGTAATCCTTCTAAGTGTTGAAGAAAGCGTGGAGAAGTGATGGAAGATGAGGCTGAGAGTTTTCATTCTTCTCTTCGAAAAAACCCCTAATCCTTCTAAGTAATGAGACGTCATCCTACAAGGATTTAGTTTCCTGTTTTATTTGTATTTATTTAATAGATTTGTTGTATATATTCCTTGTCTCTCAAGGACTTGATTCTTGCCCAGAATAGGAAATCTTTTGTGTAGACACCAAGCAAAGCATTGCATATAATTATCACACGATTGTTCAATGAAAATCATCGAGAATATTCAAAACCTTTCACTCAGGCCTTCGTCGTCAGCTATCGCAAAATAAATTTCAAGGCTTTCAGAGCTTGCTTTATGTTCTGGGGATGGAGGTCGAGGTCTCTAGTTTGAATCCTTGGGCCGATGCGAAATTGTGGAGAGTGGATTCGGTGAAGGATAAGCTTCACGTGAAGCGGAAAACTCTGTAGGCTGTGCTCGAGCAGTGCCAGAGAGCCCTCGAGTCACTCGACACCACATGGGGTGCTGACGGCGACGACGATGGAGATGATGACGGTGACGATGAAGACAATGATGACGATACTAGTTATCGTGGTGCGGTCGATGATGATGCGCGCTAGCAAGACCGTAAATCGACGAGTTCGCAGGCTGACTGCAAAGCCGACGAGGTATGGATTGGGGTTCCATATGGGGTTTAAGCTTCATTTTAGGGTTTGATTTTGATTGAATTCTGGTGTTTTGGGGATTTTTGGACTTTGTGATTGAATACTGGAAAATTTTAAATTTTGGTTAAATGTTGAAGCAAAGAGCAATTGAGCTGTTATCGGTTTAATCAATGATTAATGGTGAATTGCGCACTTGAGTAGTATGATTAATGGCAATTGTTTGGGTTTTTTTTGTTTTTAATATTTTAATTAATTTAAAATTAACAAAAATTAAAAAATGTGGGACTCACAACGCCACGTAGGCAACTAATGGAGAGATCTAACGAAAAACCTAACTGCCAAACCACATTGTAACAAATTTAAAAGTCCGGAGTATGTTATTGTAAAAATTGAAAATGTAGGAACTAAGAGCATCTCCAAGGGAGATGTCAAATACCAAACATCAAATTTAAATTTGATGGCTGATGTGGCAATTTGACATCTTACACAGCTTTACACTCCACCCGATATGTCAAATTAAATTATTATTTTATTACATTTTAGTGTTGATTTATTTTTAATTAAAAAGAATAGAAAAGAAAAAATAATAAAATATTCATTTGACATCTTGCTTTTGGGATGTCAAAAATAACATCTCAATCTTCAGCCTTCATTCCACATCAGCTTTGACACAAGCCTTTATTCCACATCAGCTTTGACACATCGGTTGGAGTGTGTGAGATGTTATTTCTAGCTGTTAAATGTCTATGTGACACTTTTGACATATCGGTTGGAGATGCTCTAACATGTCTTAAGAGTGTAATCACAAAGTACTAAAGTGTAATTAACCCATACATTAATTACAATAATCAGCTAGTTGCTACATTAATTACCAGCTGCAAGCTCAAGGCTAACTAGCTGCAACTCAAGGCTAGCTGCAAACTCAATACAATTGTCCAGCTGCAGGCTCAAGGCTCATTAATGAGTGGTAGAATTTTGACAATCCAATCCTTTTAGCTTTGAGAGACGTCATATCAGAGTTATGTTGGTTTTATAATCCGCTTTGGGAGGCTGAGGTGGAGTTAATGGTTATTTGTTTAAGTTTTGAAATGGGCTCAGCGATCTCATATTGTTGAAAAAGTAGGTGAAGAAGTAGTTACTCATTATTAGCTCTTTTTAGTTTCTTAGAAAGATAGGAAATAAAAATAGATGTAGAATGCTGTGGAAACAATTCCATATATTATTCTAAGTTCTAAATCATGGTTAGGCCTGACATGAATTAAACAGAAATTAGAGTTACCCTATTTGTTTTGAGAATTTTGAATCCAATTGAACCAGGGCTTTGTCTCTCCATGTACCAGTGCCATGCTGCTATGTCTTGGATTTTCAGATGCCAGTGAAGATGTATTATTGCATCAGTCGTATCGTTTTGCTGGAAATAAGTTAGTCTTGCCTGAATTATTGGAGGGAATATTCTTCATGATTGTGTTTTGTCTGAGTCTAGTCTTGGGGTCTTTGACAAAGATGGCGTGCCTCGTACAGATTCTAGAAATGGACATCACTTATTTTAACTAGTGTGAGATAACTACTGTCTTGAGACTAGCTAGGCCCCTATGTATAGCTTTCTACATGCTAATTAAGATGTAAAATAAACCTATTGCTTGCATAATCGGCTAAGCATACCTTGTGGACAGACAAGTAATATTGACAGAACCTTCAACAGAAAGTTGATCATTCTGACCATTGGCTTGTCGGCTCTCTAGACGCGTTCCTTTCCTTCTACAAGTATTGCATACATTTGGTTTGGTCATTGGACCAGTACATTCTTAATACACCAATATACTGCTTAAATACTAAAGTTTGATATGTTTTTGAGCCATTAATTTTTATTGAAGGTGATTTCCCTTGAAATTTAGAGCTTGCCACTTTGTTTATCAATGCATTTGAGCTGAATTCACTACAGTAGTTAGACAGAAACCCTTCTCCCCCTAAAGAAAGAAAGAAAGAAAGAAAGAAGACAGTAATTAACCTTGTGCATTTCGCTCTAGCTCTTTAAGAACTCAGGTGCAAGAAAAGCATGTAAGTCGTTAGTTGTGTACTAGTTTCCTTCTTAACCATGGACTTGGGTTGGGTGTTACAGAAATTGACTGGTGACATATTGCTCACGTCATTTTCAGTAAGCGACTCTGTGATTGACATAATATTGCATTGCACCAATTAGTTTTGAAATATATTCTTTGGTGGGATTTTGACAGGCTCCTTTTGTTTCACTTTTCTTGATTCCTGAGGCCATATTCTTCTCATCTTCTATCCATGCTTTTTATATTGTGAGATCTCCACCAATGGGTCCTTTGTGGAATAATAATTGATGAGGCACCTTTTTATTTATTTATTATTTATTATTTATTTATATTTATATAAATGACTTTTTGATTCACTGGACCTTCTCCTACTGACCTAAAAAAATAGCAGGGGCCATTTGGCATCATCCTAGAATCTCCTTTACCTGTTATGGAATATATTAAAGCAAGAAAGGAGCTTCAAGTACAGCAGCTGGTTAAAGAGAAAGGTACTTCAATAACTCTTCTTCTTTTCTTGTTTTTCAAACATTCGGGCCACATACCATAGGAATTTGTCAATAATTTTATTCCTTGCTTTGAATATGAGCTTGCCACCAAGGATATTAGTTCAGGAAAGAAGAAGCAAATGAAATGCTTGCTCAGGAAGAACCCTCCACTTCCATGAAACTAGATGACCTATCACTTGTGGGTTCCTGCCATTACAATCTTACAGTTACCCATTTTAGATGAAGGAATTATGATGGTAACTACCTGATTAGTATAGTAATTGCTGTAGTTTAAATTAACACGCGGCGAGTCAACTGATAGGGATTTTCGGATTGTAAGGATCCAATGCTTGAACATAAATTAGTATCTTAAACTTCTAATAGCAAGCTAAGATATATAAATTTGTATCTTAAACTTGATCAGCTTTGAATCCTGGGACATTGTTTATCAATGCAGCAGACCAACTGAATGTGTAACACTGGGATGGCAAGCCTTTGAAGATCAATGATTGGATTTTGATTCCAGTGATCAAACTCTTGACCACAGCCCAAGAAATCTGAAGATCAATCTGATGCAATTGACTTTTACGATTTGTTGTTGGCCATTGTGGCCTCCTTTTCTTTTCTTCTTTTCTTTTTGGGGGTGAAAATTTCTTTTATTCAGTTCAGTTTGGATATGGATTACAGAATTAAAGCTAACAATCCCTTTGGAATATATTTCTTTATGGGACTTTTATGCAGAGTGACCCCTGTTGATTGCCCTTTATGTCATTTCATTTTGTGTTGGCAAGCATGAGAGAGAGAGAGAGAGAGAGAGAGAGGGTTAACTTATCATCACAATTCACAAAAGAGGTTAACTAATAATATTGGTTATGTTTATTAATTCAATCCAAGTGTTAATGTCAGGTTTTTCTTTGAGCATGATCAATGGACAGAATTATATATCAGAAAAAAGGAAAACAGGAAAAGTGTGATGAGTTTTTTAGGTCCATGAGGCAATTATACTTGATTCCTTGCCTGTGAAACATCCAAGGCAGGAACCATTGATTGATGTAACCTCTAGTGGCATTTAGTGCTGTATATTAACCCTAGCAATATAGGTTGTATGACCAGCTTCTTATGAAACTCAGCCACCAAGATTCTCCTGTATTTATTTGGATCCAAATTTTAATCTTTATTTCATACAAGACTCGTTTTAATTTAATTTCTGGATGGAATAGAAAACTAAATAATAATGTAATGTTCACATAGAAATTTAAAGTATATATCTTTATTTCACTAAAAATTGATGATTTGATTCACTTTTTCTGGAATACTTCTTTACAAGAAAAATACGTTATGGTTTGGGGTCCCAAAATCTAACCATAGATTCTTTGATTCCTCCATCCTTACAAAGAACAAAAGGAATCTGCCAATCACACCACATCCTCCTCAGAAAAGAAACTTATAAATAAATAAAAGGGAGATAAATTTAAAAGGAAAGAAAGACCCATTTCCCTTTCAGTCACCAAAAGAAATATCCATTATGACGTTCCCATCAACTAAATTATTTCTTTATTCATATTTTTCTGCATTGCTCCTCACACTAATAGGAAAGTTGCACCCATTATTCATCATGGTGGGGTTTCTTATTCATCAGGGAATCAAGCAGAGAGAGAGAGAGAGAGAGAGAGAGAGAGGTGGGAAAACAGCAAGATAAAACAAACCATACACTTTTCCTCTTTTCTCTCCTTTTAAGACTCAAATTGAACTGTGTTGCTTTCTCTGTTTTTGCTGCATCAGAGATTCTCTCCACCTCTTTCAAGTCAAAGAAGTGAGAAAATAAAATTATAAAAAAGAAAAGAAAAGTAGGTATGAAATGAGAGATGGAAGGAAAGGAGGAACTACAGCTCATGGCATATATTCCCCCAACATAACCCCACTTATGTTTCCAGATATGGAGTGAGAACACAGGACAGGCCAACTACTCCAAATTATAAAGAGAGCTCTATAGCTGCCACAGATTGGATCAAAGCTTTTAAAGCTCCTAACCAACATTTATGTTGCCTTCTTCTATCTCTCTCTCACATCCACAATACAAAAATGGGTCTGCTGCAGAATATGCAAAATCAGAATATGAATTTGGTTTTGTCCACTGATGCAAAGCCCAGGCTAAAATGGACTCCAGAACTTCATCAAAGATTTGTTGAAGCAGTCAATCAGCTTGGAGGGGCAGACAGTTGAGTATATAAGCTTGATTGATATTCTTCTTCAAATCCATTTTTAGTTTCTTTCTATTTCTATACAAAGTTCTAATGTCTTTGTTTCACGTATGGGCAGAGGCCACACCAAAGAGTTTGATGAGGGTGATGGGAATTCATGGACTCACTTTGTACCACCTAAAGAGCCACTTACAGGCATTTTTCTCCCTTTTCTTGGTTGATCACATCCAGTCTTTTTTCAGACCATTATGGAAAAGCATAACTGTAAAACTATTTTGTTTTCTTGTGCAGAAATACAGGCTAGGGAAAAGCCAACAGTCAGAAAACTGCACTGACATTAAGCAAGAAGGTGAATCCAATGCTTCCTATAAAGGATCATCATCTTTACTCTTTTTTTTCTTCTTAATCTTCTTGAAATCTCAATATTGATTGTCCTCCCTGATGCAGATTACAAAGAGATTCAGAGCAGTGATGATCATTTCGACACGGATATCAGTGATGAAACTCACTGTCAGATTAATGAGTAATATAGTTAGAAAATAGATCCCATCTCTTTGATGAATTTAGATGGAAATGACAACACAAAGAACTCCTATTGATTAAGTGTTGTTATGTTTATCAGAAGCTTGCAGATAGCTGAGTCTCTCCAATTGCAAATGGAAGTGCAGAGGAAACTTCATGAACAAATTGAGGTAAAACCGATAAACCAACATAAACCCATCCTCAATTCATAAACATATTTAAAAACTACCAATGCATGCCAACAAACCCAGAGTTCTGTTTTCAGGTGCAGAGACATCTTCAGCTAAGAATTGAAGCTCAAGGGAAGTATTTACAAACAGTACTAAAGAAAGCACAAGAAACTCTTTCTGGGTATAGTTCTTCTTCCGTGGGAGTAGAACTTGCAAAGGCTGAACTCACTCAGTTAGTCTCAATGGTTAACAATGGATGTACCAGTTCTTCATTCTCAGAATTAACTGAAACAGGAACTTCAAGCCTAAAATACATAGAGAGGAAACAAATGAGAGGCTCCATGGAAAGTTCCTTGACATCTTCTGAAAGTTCAGGAAGGAAGGAAGAGAAGCAACCAATACATAAGCATGGTGGTGATCCTGAAAAGTCTAATACAACCTGTGTGGAGCTACCATTGATGGACATCCACCCAGAAAATAAGCCATGGAATAATGTTACAAACAATCATGTTATTGGGAGGAAGAGAAGCAGCAGTCCCATTTCTTATGGTATCTGTGTTGAGCAACCAATTTCTAAAAGAACACCAACACAAAGGGACAAAAGTGGCCAGCATCTGAGAAAGTCTGGATTATTGGATCTGAACAGAAAATATCAGAATGACATTGATTCTGGTCCAAAAGTAATAGACTTGAATTGCAAGGGAATTTAAGACCTCAAGTTTGAAACCATCTGGGTTTAGTTATGTGTAGTCTATGGAGCAAACTTAATTCCCATTAAGTGCTAATCTTTTGTTTATATACTATGTACATTGTTATATGTATGGACCTCCAAGGACTTTTGAAAGTATATTCATATCAAAAGAAGGTATAATATATTGTGTGGATCCATCTCTCTCTCTCTCTCTCTCTCTCTCTCTCTCTCTCTCTCTCTCTCATGTGCGTACATGAACGCGTGTTGAATGCTAACCCGGAAACTGCTCACTGCTCCTGTCTGATCATGAAGTTCCTAAATTAAATTTAACAAACTCGCTTTTTGGGTCATAAGACACTTTAGAACGTATAGAATGTTTTGTAGATATATGATACCTACTTTATAGCTGCATGTCGCATGACTAGATATAATCATGTCAATCAATAACATCAGAGCGTTCTTGAAATGTATTTTCTATGTTTGTCAAGGGCAGCCAGGGCATTGTTTAGATACAATTTTCCACTACACATTCTAAATGAAAAACCAATGAAGGGTGAGAGAAATCATGATAGAAACAAAATCATTAGACGCCCAACAATAAAAAAGGATGGATTACTAACTAAGCCATGAGGATTGTTATCTAATGAATGCAGAGGAAACAATCAATTATAATAATATGCTACTAGCACCAACAAACTCTATAATTGTCTGTCCCCCCTCCCCCTTCGGAAATAAACTATTCCCGCCTCTCTCCTTAATCCACAGTTATATGGAAGCACCATGCCTGGAGCTCCCACTACAACAAACCATTCTTAGTAATGGGCTTTTCATTTTATCTGCTCCTCCTTTTTGTTGACTTGGCTTTATGTTCCTCATGGCTTCAAGGTATGCTACTACCATTACCCTGTTTATTTCTAGCAAATATCTCATTTAGAAGTTCTGCATTGATATCCTGCTTTGCTAATTGTGATTGTAGGACGAACGCTTCCCCATATGACTTCAGATGTCAATGAAGTCTCAGGCAAGTCCTTCGATTACATTGTAGTTGGAGGAGGCACCGCTGGCTGTCCTCTAGCTGCAACCCTCTCTGAGAAATTCTCAGTGCTCTTGGTGGAACGAGGTAGCTCACCATATGGAAATCCCTTGGTGTTGGAAACAAAGAACTATGGGCTCTCATTGCTTCAAACTGATAAATATACATCAGTTGCACAGAGCTTTATCTCCAATGACGGTGTTCCCAATCTCAGAGGAAGAGTTCTAGGAGGATCATCTGCTATAAATGGTGGGTTTTATAGTAGAGCAAGTGAGGATTTTGTCCAAAAAGTTGGGTGGGATAAGGAGGTGGTAATGGGTGCTTATCAATGGGTGGAATCGAGAATTGTCTCTAAACCTGAATTGACCCCATGGCAGTATGTTGCTGAGTTTAGCTTTCTTGAAGCAGGAATTTTCCCATATAATGGTTTTAGTTTGGAGCATATTGAGGGAACAAAGGTTGGTGGGAGTGTATTTGATGGATGGGGAAGAAGACACACCTCAGCTGATCTTCTAGACGCAGGGAATCCAAACAACATCACAGTTCTTTTAAATGCAACTGTGAAGAATGTCATCTTTCGAGAAAAAGGTAAAGCATGAAACTGGTGTTAGTTCTTTATTGATAAAAAGCCTTTATATGGTTGACTTCCTAAATGGTTTTGCAGGTAACAGAAATGAGACAACAGCTAGAGGCATAAGATTCATCAAGAGCAACGGCAATTCGAGCCAAACTTACGATGCTTACCTCAACCAGCCAGAGAACTCATGTTCATGGGGTGATGTGATACTAGCAGCAGGGGCCTTAGGCAGCCCTCAGATTTTATTGTTAAGTGGCATTGGCCCTCAGAAACATCTAAAGAAGTTCAATATTCAACTAGCAGCCGACTTAAAAGGGGTTGGAAAAGGAATGAAAGACAATCCTGGCATTGCACTCTTAGCTGACTCTAAGCCCAAAAATTTCCCACCAGAACCTCCAAAAGTTGTCGGCATAGCAGATCACTTCAAAATCATAATTGAGGCAGGAATTTTACCTATTAGCCTCAATGCAACAGTAATGCCAATTGCTGCCAAACTTGCGTTTCCAGAATCAGAAGGAAAGCTAGAACTGAACAGCACAGACCCCAGAGAAAACCCATCAGTGACTTTTAACTATCTATCAAAGGAAAAGGATTGGGCAAGATGTGTAAAGCTGGGGCAGTTGCTTGAGCGGGTTGTAAGGTCTGAATCAATTGCTTTCTTCCTGGGGTTGGAACGCAAAAATGAGTTGATGTCTACTGAAGATGAGCTAAGAAAATTGTGCAAGAAGAATGTGAGGACCTTCTACCACTATCATGGTGGTTGCTCTGTGGGGTCAGTGGTTGACAAAGATTACAGGGTATATGGTGTTACGGGGTTGAGAGTAGTTGATGGGTCGACCTTCCTGGAATCACCAGGCACAAATCCAATGGCCACTCTGTTGATGCTTGGAAGGTACCAAGGGATCAAAATTCTTGAAGATAGAAATTAATTATGCTTAAAACCCATCATATCCCAGAATTTCATCAACTTGTATTAGCCAATTACCATGTACATATTTGAATAAAAAGTTTTCAGTTTTTTTTGGATTGAAATTCACTCAAACAACAGAAAAAATAATCCTTATTGGAAAAATAAAGAATTGTGTGAACACTTGAGATCAACTCCAAATTCGAAATTCTGCAAAGCATTTAGATCTGTGCATCACCAACTCACTTTGATATTCCTCCTTACCATCGTATCATGATAAAAGTTGAAAAAGGAGGCAAAAGAAATTTGAAATACTATTTCACCGGATGAAACTTAAAGCTCCGAGCCTGTACAAATCACTTCCTAGTTCCTTCCTACAAATTTCTAAGAACAGAAGAAATCTTAAATTTTTTGTTTTCTAACTCTGCATATCATCATGATCAGCTGCTGGGCTTGAAAATGAATCACTGGCATTAAAATCACCTGAAGGTGTTTGCTCAGAATCCTCACTTGCTCTCGTGCTATCTTGGACATAAAAGCTAACCCTAATCTCTCCCTCGACCCTCCTCTCTCTGTCCGCGCCATCGCTCTTCTTCCCCGGCTCTTCCTCATCAACAGGCATGTTATACCGACAAACCGGGCAAGACCCATGAATCTTCAACCACTTCTCTATACAACCACCGTGAAACCTATGCTTGCAAGGCATCTCTTTGGCCACACCATCAATCTCAAACTGCTCCAAGCAGATCACACACTCGGACCCACCATCACCTTCAACAATCTTTACACAGGGCATGGCATCAATGGAGGCTTTCGAGGCCGGTGGCTGGCCATCCTTCATACCCAACTCTTGCAAAGAATCGCCTTCGACCACCATCATGGTCTGAGCGAAGGGGTTGATGAAGATGAGTCTTTCACGCGGGGTCGGCCTTCCGGGGTTTTCTTGATCTGGGTTTTCCGGGTCAGTTCTCGGGGTGGCGCTTGCCAGGCCCAAGATGAAGGGCACGAACAGAGACAGGTCTCTCTCCCTCACAATCCTTTCAAGAAACGAAGCAATCTCAGACGCCTCTGCTTCAGAAGCCATGGTACTTTCTGCTAATTTGTGATCAATAACAAAGAAAGAGAGAATTTTGAGGAGAATAAGAGAGGGATTTGGAGAAGCTAAAGAATCACAAAGAATAAAAGAACAGAGAATGGGCTTTCGGCTTTGGGACTGGTCAGGTTTTAAGAGGGGAAGAACTGTGAGGAAGAAGGTTGTAGAAAGATCTGGAACTTCTGGACAAAAGAAATATCTGGAATTTTATTTGTGATTATTTTAGAAACCGCGGGATTCCTAATAACACGTGGATAAGTATTTTATCAGTATTTACAGTGACGTCACATTTTGGAGTAAAAAAAACATTTTTTATTGAAACAAAAAAATAAAAAGATTGCGAATTTTCATACAAGGCGCATTCATGTCTATCTTCACCCTTCCAAGGTTCAAAGGGTGTCCAAAAAAAAGAGGTTCAAAGGGTGAAGAAATAATTAGCACAATCTAGAGAGCCGCCAGAACGAAAGCCTGTCTCTTCTCTATTGATGGGTCATGGCTGAATCGGCTGATGCAAGGATGTTTATAATTTCAACTTTCTGAAAGGCACACGAAGTGTTTGATGAAATTCCTGAACGGCTTTGTTTTGCGTTTTTCAATATTTCCAGCGTGTGTTTTGATGTTTCGGACCCCGAAGTGGCATAGTGCATTGTTCACTTTCAGCAAGTCAAACAGTTGAAGAACTACGTGTGTATGAGTATGGCTCTTGGGAATGTGGCTGCTCTGCAATTTTCGGCTTCTGCTCTTTTCGGAATTCGTTCAGCAACTTCCAGCTTTCAACAACCCATGCAGACTAGAATAAGTAAGTCAAAGCCAACTTACACTAGATTATTATTATTTTCTTCAAAAGATATAAACCCTTCTCAATGGGTCTGTGTTTTTGTCCAATGCAAAAAAGATAAGGAAAAGCTGTATCACTGGTGCATGCAAATTTGCATTATGGGTTTACTGGCAAATGCTGTGATTCATGTAGATTTCTCCGTGAAGCCGTTGGTAATGAGAGCAAGGGGGAATGCCCGAACAGAAAGTGCGAAAATTCGAAACAGAAGAATGCAAAAGAAGGTATATCGTTCTCCCTGCATTTGAT
Source organism: Prunus avium (assembly GCF_002207925.1). The sequence goes on from NW_018921431.1 coordinate 570,297, forward strand.
GAAAAATGTGCTACCTGATGCTTGAGTTAAGTGTGTGTCTTAGGGCTCATTTTGTTTCTAATCCGCTAAATCATGGTTTTCTACTCCTTGATCAGTATAATGGCACGCCTAAAAGACCGCGGCTTTCAGTATTCTGTTCAGGTAAACAGTTGTATGCTATGCTGGTAGATGATCAAAACAAGAACTGTTTGTTCTATGGAAGCACTCTGCAAAAATCTATGCGTCAGAATTCGCCTTGTAGTACCAGTGTAAGTGCACTCCAAGCTTGTGTAAGAGAGATCTCTCAGCCACTGTCAATTTAGAGAGTCATTTGATGATAGTAATGCAAATTCTCTAAACTTCATTATGCTATAACATCTGATAGGAAGCTGCTAAACGCGTCGGCATGGAGCTCATCAAGGCATGCAACGATCTCAACATACATGAAATATCATCTTACGATCGCAATGGTTTTGCCACCGGGGAAAGGATTCAGGCATTTGAGATTGCAATTTCTGAACATGGGTTCTTGCCAAGATAGATCTGCATCTGCTATATCTATTTTGCCCTTGTTCTATTATTTTTTTTCTTTAAATGAGAAGGGCAAGATCCAAGAGTAAGAAAATGATGAGGATTCTAGGTAAATCATGCTAACTGCGCGCAGATTCTATACATTTCAACACATTTCTCCTCTGTGTGTGTCATCCTAAGGAAACTCTCATGTAACGGGGATTGCACTTTTTGTTATCCCGGCCAATAACGCAATAACACGTAGGATAACTTTTCCACGTGTCATTTTGTTATTGGCTGGGATAGCAAAACAATACTATCCCCATTACATGTAAGTTTTTTTGCATCCTAGCCTGAACGCGCAAAATTTCAACACTATATATCCTATGGCATCACACTATGTAATATCACTAAAATATACAGCAATGGTGGTCGGCTAGTCACTAAAATATATCTCCTCTTTAGTTAGCGCCTTGGTCAATCTTGGTCAACTACTCTCTGCAAAAAGATCGGGTTGCCAAGATTTCTCTTTTCAGCTTCGATGGAGGCTAATGAAGCTATAAAAGGTTTCCAATGGATAATCGAATTTTGTCTACCTATCGCCCCCACAGCATTTAGCAACTTGGCCTTCTTGAATTTTCTGCCACAGGCAAAGCATCTCCCTCGGACCTTGGTAATGCGCAACGACATAGCCATCCTTGCACCCTTCGTTGTAGACCTTCTCTTCCTTCACGTACTGTACATTTAGACCCTCCTTTTTCATATCTGCAATCCAGATGCCCATCGCCACATCTTCTAGCTTGAACATCTGATATGACAAAGCAGTGTTTTTTCTTTCAGATGGTCAAATAAAGAAATCATTCTGTCATCTCATTTCAAGCTTTTCTTTATATTTGTTTAAAAATGTAGATTGTTTCTTACCTTTAAACTGCCTTTCTTATACCGTGCCGAAACTGCCTTTGCTATGTCATTCGATACCACATAACCAGGACCGTGTGCCCATGGCGGGTAGGTCTGTTCGGGCCATTCCTAAATTAAAGCAGCCGATGAATGGAGAAAATTATGTGAGAAGTAGATACTTTTTTTTTTCAACCAATGGAAAATCACAGCTTGCATGGTATGATATGCAGAAGGAAATACGTTCATATTTAAATAGGATCAACAAAAGAAATTACCTCAGGGCTGATATACCACTTGCTATCTGGATTTCGATGAGGTCGGGAATCTGAGTTAATGAGGCCATAAAGCAGCCCACGAGTCACCTTGATCCTGTTTAAGGAAGCTAGCACTTCATCCACACGGACAAATGCATCGTCATCCGTCTTCATGACAAACTTTGCTGAAACAACCTCTGTCTGTTGAAGAGATTAAATCAGTGAGAACAAGAAAACAGATATTCCCATGTTCAAGGAAAAGTAAGATTTTTACCCCAAAGATGCAGATGGCCAAAGTTTTCCAGGTAATGAGGCCATAGTAATCAACAAAAGGCATCAGCTGTATGTCTCCATAGGTTTGTGCCTCGTTCCAGAGTTCTTCATTCACAATTTGGTTCTTGTGCTGCAATACGTTTCAAACTTGATGAATAATTTAGCAACAGGCTCAAAAGAAACAGAAAGAAGTAATAAAAGACCTTTATTGGGTGAAAAAACAGAGCATAAATTTGCATTTTAATGCTTACCATGCCTAATGATAGAAAAAATAAATGATAAATCTGGAACTAAGATGTGGATTGGTATGAAAAGAATCAGGACTCTGTCCATCAGAAGGAACTTCCTTTAAAAGAAGATCATTTTGGGTCCATTGAAAATTGTCCATGCAATCTTATATGGCTGATTTTTGTCAATACTTTAACAAAGAACAAGACTTTAGCTCACCAAACCAACAAAAAAGCGCACTGAAACTGCCCCTGATCGCACAGCAGCATACTGCATCCATGTTCTTCGAACAGCCATTCTTCGTTTAAAATTGTTTGCGGTAGAGAAAACACCAATAAAGAGATCCAATCGTCTGTGAGGAGAGAGAGGAGCAGATTTGAGTTCTTCTAAATTAATTATGTGCTCCGAATCCTCTGATGAGGGTAAACCGCTGGCTAGGACAGAAATTAGTTTCAAGTCTCCAGATATCCTTAATTCACTAACAAGCCATGGCTCCAAAGTCTGAACAAAACCAGGAAAACAGCATATGAATTCAAAGAGACAAGTGTTTATCTTTCAAACGCAACAAGAAAAATTAAAATTGAAGAACTTACCTCACGGAATGCAAAAGATGTTAGATGCTTCCCATCAACGGTCATTTGGATTCCTTCTGAACCCACTCTAAGTGTAGCAACAAATGGATAACCTTGCTTAAATGGAAAGTATCTTCTGGACTTTGATCCGTCTTGCACAGTTGAAGACTGTCTTGAAACATTGGAACGTATCCTCTGCTCTTCAGTTTTTCCGACTATCTTGTTGCACTGGTCCAACTCATCCACTGGCACATGCAATCATTGACACTTTTAATACAGAGAAAGAGTAAATATAAATAGGCCTTGTATAACTGGACAGAAACTAGTCATTGAACATGATTTCACATTAAAACATTATATTCAGTCTTTAGTAAAAATTACAAAGACAGTTTAGCATGCTATGACCCAAATGTTAAAAATATATATACAGATAGCTCTCAGTGTCACTAATAACTGCACCACATAGTGTATTGCAGAAACACTTATACTAATATCTATTTAATAGGGTTGAACTTAATATGCATTACTTATAAAGAAAATAGTTTTTATCTGATGCACGCACACCCTGATGAAAAATGGAAGAATGGGCTAAAGGAAAAGGTCAAACTTGATTTATGTTGTCAAATTGTTTCATAATACTGAAACTGCAATTCCACTATCAACTTAATATGTCAAAAGATGAAGCGACATGCTAAACTTTTTGCTATAGCTGACTAATAGAAAAATGAGGCAGGAAATTTAACCTTTATTGTTCTTTTCAGGAGTTGGGGATGGGCAACGCTCCTCTTCACCCCAATCATGAGCAACAGTCCAGGTGTTCTGGACAATTACGGGGTCCTCAGTTAGCTTATCACCATTTAGCCTCACATTGTAATGCAATATAACGGGTGGATCAGGCTCCCCTGGAAGAGGCTCCCCTGTCAACTCAATCCGAAAATTCCCAACAAGTCCATTTGGAACGCCAATAATTGTAATTGAAGAACCTTGAGTCAGGCCACAAGGAACCCGCAACTTATGAACATTATTATCAATTCCTGTCCCATTCATTTTATTGAGAAAATAAGGACACTGCTTCTCTTTTGCTTTCCCAGGTGAACTTTCATTTGTATAACCAAGTCTTTGCTCTTCAACTGAAGCCATAAGGCTATTCCATGCACCTCCAGCTTCCTTTATAGCATCCACCGCATGGGGCAAACCCTGAGCTTGATTGATAAGGTGTTTCAAAAGGTTCCATGTCTGCATAGTTTGCTGTTCCTCATTGGATACATTCCTCTGAGCAAAGAGGCTAAAGACTATAATCTCAGCAGAAATAACTTGAGAAGCATTCTCTGGATTCTGAACTGCAGGTGGAACAGTATTTAACCATTCAAGAGGATTACTAGTATTGGTGTAGAGTGCATTGGTCAAGAAACTATCCCCAGTGGGGTAGTTTAGGATGGCATATCTCAAAACTAGCAGCATGAACAAACTTGCAGCCACAATACCGCCATAAGATTTCTTCATTTTGGTGATTACAAAATTGCATCAATAGCTCTGAGCCTGGTTTCGCAACTTATTGATCATCATGAAACCCAACTACCACGCTGAACCAAAACCCAAAATTTATCAGTAGCGCGCCACAACAGTTACTCTTAAATGGAGAGAACAGTTACTGAAACATAAGCAACAACTGGAAAATTCAATGAAAAGAGATTGGGATATAAGGCTCTGTCAATGGCATCAATCGCATATCATCTGCAATCTAAATCCTACATGGACTTTTGTTTCCCCAACTATTTTGAGAAACATCACAGAATTGATCTAACATAGTTGGACATAGTCATGAAAGCCAGCATTTAATTTTTCAGACTTTTCAACAAAATACCACCAGTAATAGTTCATTCCTTGTCAAGACTTTCCACAGATCAATTGGTCAAATACATAGGAGCAGTTGAGTTTTTTTTTGTTTTTTTCTTTCAGCAACTTTATAGTATTCTCGGGAGACCAGATCAGATGCAAAATGCTATAATTTACTAAGTGATAGCGTAGAGAAGCACGAGACTGCAATGACTATATTTTAAGAGGAGACGAATTGTTTAATCAAACCTAAAGCTCAAACAAAATTACGGAAAATTCAGTGAATTAGATTTCTCGGTCGAAAAATTATCATATCAAATTATACATGTTTATTATATACAACATTTTCTTCTTTGACTAACATAATTTCTAGTTGAATTTACTGGATATGCCATTGCGGTATTTTACTTCCTACTGGAAAAATTGTTCGGAACCACCATTAACGCCGAAGCAAAATAAAATAAAATCAAGTAAAAATCAATCTACTAGTTCGTGAACTCATCCAAATCTACCATAAGCAAAATACGCTAAATTGAATTCCTAAATTATAAATCATCAAAGTTCGAGAGTTGAGAAAACTCATACCTCCAATCGTTCTGCTACTTCAACGGCACACATATGCTAAGCTTGATTATGATATCTTCGTCAACTTTCTCGTCAAGCAAACAGTGCTTGAATCAATTGAAGCCGGAAGCAAGTGACCGGACAGATCCGAACGCAGCGAGCAAGCGAAGAAGAAGAACTGAGGAGTTCTGGATTAACTAAGCTACAGCAAAACAAGAAATTATAAGGAGAAAAAAACACAGAGGTGCAAAATTAGCAATATGACTAAAAAGGACAAGGCTCAAAATGACGGAAGTAAAGACGGTGGAGAATTTGCTCATATGTTTACCTTGTGAAGAAGAAGCAGCAAAGCAGCAGCTTTGTTTGGAACAATGCCGGAAAGTGAGAGAGAAAGTCGCCGAGAAAATTTGAAATGGAGAGAAAGAGCAGAGAGTGATGGATCGTTGCCGTTTGAACCTTTGAGTCTACGCGTTAACGGTGGGAAACCATAAAGAAACTGTTCTGGTCTTTATGAAGACTTGATTTCGTCCCCTTTTTAAGTCTGTTCGATCAATATACTTCAATTTATTAAATTATCGATTTCTTTCGGGAAAAAAAATTAGGATATTACTTATAATTATTAATAATAATAATAATAAATAGCATATTAAAAGAATTTGGACTTTGTGTTTTCACTTAACTTTTCTTCTTCTCTCTATTTTTGCACTCTAATTAAAGTACAATGAATTCTTTTCTTTTGGGCTAAGTTCATCACCTACTACTACTCTAGAGTTTGCTTTTTTTGGACTCTTTTTTAATAATATATAATAATAAGAATTAATTGTATGGTAATATCCTTATAATTACCAATTCATTGAACATCATACCTAAAATGTCATTTTTTTGACCATGACTCACAGACACTATTAGCATTTCATTTTGTCTCTTTCTTTTATTTCTCACACTTTAAAACACCATAATTTTGTCAACGAGATCTAACCCAATGGAAAAAGGCATTGAACTCATATGACATCTTTGTTGTGTGTATGAGAAATCTCCATTTTCTGTAATTTAGACCATGATTTTTACAAATAATTTGTAATTTCAAAGGATGAAAGCAGTTAACGCCACATCTGAAGTCTGAAGAAAAAAAAACATATTTTTTATGTTTTTAGAAAAATAAATTGATTTTACAAAAAGGTAAATTATTTTTGGCATCAAACCAGTGTGGCAACGTGTTCATCAAATATTTTAGCAAGAAGAAGAATCTTGTAATTTTATTAGTTGTTGAAAAATTGAAAAACCTTTTTTTTTTCTTGCTTTAAATGACCTGTTCAGCTGTTCAAGAAATCTCCATTTGCCTTGTCCACATTCTATATTGAATATTGACCGGGAAAAGCCAACTGGACAACGACATTTTGCGCGAATTAACGCCGTGACTTGACGTGGCTCTCTGTTAATGGGCAGCGTGATACATACGGTCAACTTCATTTCCTTTATTTTATTTTTACGCTTTCTTTTGCCTTGGCTTCTCTCTCTAACATGCGGCAATTTCATCGCGACGGAAACTTGTCGGCGTTAGTCAGTAACAGCTTAAAGGGGTCGATAGAAATCATGGAAAGTCATAGAAAGTGGGGCCCACCAATAGAGGCCCCGCCTCCTCATAAACATCGAGAGGCGGTCCGTACAATTGCCCAGTGTTGTGCTGTTGTTGTTGTGTGCGCCTTGAAATTGCAGACCAGGGCCGGTAGCTAGACAAAGAAAGTGGCTAAGCCTCCTCAGTGTGCATTTACACTTCTGCCCTTGCCCTTGTTTATTGACAGTGACGCAACTCAAATAATAAATAATTTACGGCCCGTTGTTTGCGGGTGAAATGTAATTTTCAAACCGGGTGTCCAAAGGGGTAGGCTTTAGCTCGGGACAGCCCAACAGGTGACTTTGGAAAAGCACCCAATCAGAATGCGCCACCAAATCAAACATGATTAAGCTTTTTATTTTTGTTTTTAGAATTATTAATTTAAAACATCATTAGGCTTTGGTTTGTGGCTTCTTAACGATGAATTTTTGTGCGACTTTGATGTTAATTGATACTAAAACTTTATTCATAATATAAATGCATCTGGTAGAGAGGTACTATATATCACCGACACGTCACCGAACCTGATGGTGAAGGTGAACATAAAATAAATATAAAATAAATGTTTTTGGGAGGTCGCTTAGAGTAGGACCTACTAAAATGACAGCGCACGCACGTGTATGGATGAAGAAACATATCATTTTATTCAGATATGTAAAGATCCATCCACCAAATAAACTCGTTACAAAACGCTACAAATGACAACTGTTGATTGTATGCATTGCCTTGATTTCCATAATGTATTTATTTATTAAATGTCTTAATTACTACAATGCCCCTTGAAATTCAAAGTAACCCACTTTGGTCCCTTCACTGATGTTTTGCATCTCACTCAATAACTCCGTTAAAAATGCTGATGTGTCATGAATGAGACTCATTATCTTGCTAAAATATAGGCCATGTATAATAAGTGATTGGCTTGAGATAGCGCCACAATGGTATCTCTAATATAAATAAGTTTTTTCTCCACGAGATGAGGGCAAGTATTGTTTTTCATGTTTACCCTTAGTACGAAATTTGGGTTGTCCTTGGTCAGCAAAAATTAAATTTTGAGTTGTACCTGTAGTCGGGCTGTGCTTAGAGGCCCCTCTCCGCCACCTTGTGATAGGCTTTGATCAAGGACTGTGTGGAGTGGCTAGGCCGCAAGCAATTCAGGCCCAGCTTGTTCTATTTGGGCCTTAAGCTGCAGTTGTACCCAATATAAAATAATTTGAAGCCTAACCAACATCATTTTTGTGGTGAATTTTTCTTATGAGATTCATTAAAGAGGAATAAATAATAATGGTGGTTGGGTTAAGGACTCGTCTCTTGTTGGCTTAATTAATGGTTGTAGGGACTCTCGTCTATATCATATTTATAGGGAGCAGATTGTATTGTTGATCATTTATTTGTTGTTGATCAATCCAACCTTAATTTGAAGACAGGTTTGGTTCGGTTCTTGAGCAGATAGGTTTTGTGCGGCTCGATTCACTAGTTAAAATGCCCACCCCTAAACGCAACCCAAACTTAATTTGCTTTGACAAAATAGAGAAAGTAATATTTCATAAAAATTTATTACCAACATAGGAAGCTGGTCAATTAGTTATGACGCAGAAAAGATAAGTACAATTTAAGTACAGAAAAACAAAAGAACCAATTAAAGAGCGTATTAGCTGATGCTAACTCTAATTAATTAGAATTTAGCGAATTGAACATCTGAAGCACATCGTCCCTTAGGAAGCACAGGGCATTCAATGATGTCTTGGCCGGAAGTGTCGACGCACAGGTAAACCTGGTACAGTTGGCTATTTCCCGCCGAATCCTTGTTGCACTCTATCCCTGGGGTGTACCCAGCACCCTCTTTTATGGCTTCTTTTATTCTCTCCAAGCTGTACATCCCATCATCTGGTACGATCCCTGCATTATTTCATCCATTTTTACATTTTAGTTAATAATCCTCTTGATCGTAGACGCAGTAGGGTTAATTAATTATAAAGTAATAAGATTAACACTTAATTAATTAATTACCAGCTGTTTTGAGGATTTGCAAAAGGTTAACTTTTTGCTTGAGCTTGAGAGCCGCTTCAAAGTAATCTTTCTGTTCAAGCTCTGACTCTGAGCAAGTCCCGTGCTTTTCCCATTCATGGGACCAGAACCTGAACCCATTGCTGCTTGGGCAGCTTAGTGACGGCCAGTTCTTTTCCAGGTTGCTCATTAGCTCTGAGATCTGATTAAACACCAATACAATAATTATATTATTATATATTATTTAAGGCATCAAAAGCAAAGAGAAGACAAAATATTATCGTATGTTGTGTCTGTGTTTTCCCCAGAGATCATGGAGTGGAAGAGAAGACAACATCATAGAGAATAGAGATCACCACATAAAACAACATGTATCTTTTCAATTAGGTTGCGATTAAGCATTCCCCTTTCTCCAAAGTACATGTGGTATAGATTTAGAATAACTAATTAATTAATTTTGGATTCTTAGATCGATCTATTATTTAATATTACTGATGCACGCCATTGCTTTTTTATTTATTTATGTATACTTATTTTGTTGTTTGATTGTCTCCATGACTCATGAGCCTCGGCATATGGCGCTTAGCGCTGCCTATACAAATAATGCATACTTTTGAACCCTAGCTAAAAGTTAAAACAATCAATCTACATTATACCATCTTCAAATGCTTATTGTGTGTGTGAGAGACGTACCTCAGATTTGTCGAAGACACTATCGGGATCACAGTTAGATGGGTAGGAGCCATCCTTATAATTAGGCCAAAGCCCATGAATGCCAAAATCTGCTGAAGGCTTTCCTGACTTTGGATAACAGCAAGTATGCTTGGTGTCACAGTATGCTCCTGGCCACTGCAGGATCAAAAAGATGATTATGGTAATGAATTAATTTAGTTATACTACTTAAGTTATGAATTAATAAATAGTTAAAAACAAGAGCTAAGAAGAAGAAGAAGAAGAAGAAAATGATCTAGCTAGCTAGATATATAATTGAAGCAAACGCACCTGTTGAACAAAGTAGAAGAAATCAAAGTCCTGCGAAACGCAAAGAACTGAGAGGTACTGAATTACTAAAAGCTTGATCAAGATCAAACTAGTGCTGAATCTCATTGTTGGTTGTTGTTGTTTCTTTCTTTTTATGATGAACAGCTTTTTGAGAGAGTAAGGTATATGTATGGAATGAATGACAATGCCGTGCAGCTGAAAGCTGTATTAATAGGGCAGATGGAATATCCTGGAAAGCATATGCTTCACCACCCATCTTATGGTACATTATTTATTTTGTAATGATTTAATTTCCAGTTAATCAATCAATATTTAAGTTAATTCTAACCCATTTTCTGTTGTCTTAGTATAATCCAAATTAATAATTTGTCTTTTATTAGCTTAAGATCCCATCCCATATATCCATGAACAAGCACTATCCTTAATCTATAGTGACCAATGACCATCCATTGATATGGATTTTTTTTTAATTTCTTTGCCTCAGATTAGGACTTAAACCTTATCGTTGGTTCATAAGGATAGAAAACAACCCGCGTGAAAGTCAGATAGAAAACAACTCATTTTTTTGTACATAATAAACAATCTACATTCGGAAACTATCAGGAATTGCAAATCTTGAAGCAACGGTGGAGTGGATGCATTTTATGGCAAGGGAGGTGATGGATTAGCCTTTAAGTATTTGATAAGATGGAGCGCAAGGCTGGCTAGCTTTTCATGCCAATCTTCAAAGTTGGTTTGCCATGTATATAATATATATATATATATATATAGGTGGTTTATGCTTTGTAGATCGGGGGTGTTGCGTGCAAGTCAATATCTGCTTACAATTGCATGTGTGTACAGTGTACGTATTATGCATTAGTAGTAATAATACGATCATGATAAGATAATTTCATGCATGCAGCATGGAATTCTTCAAATGTGCAGCCGTCTCTGGTCAGCTCAGCTATGGTGGTTGAAGTTAAGCAATTCCTCAAATTCAATCTGACTTGGAAACTTAGATGTTGATTCCAATTTGGAAGCCGTTCTTTTATATAGAAAATTTGGTCTAATGAGAACATATCAGGTACTAGACCTCAAGATAATGACAGACACGTGACGTTGGATCCAAAGAGAGTACCCAATCCAAACTTCTTCTTCTCTTCTAGTTAGGTGAGATGATGAGGTGTTGTGCGGCTTCCCTGCCTAACGCAATCACCAATTTCTTTTGCTTTGGTGGATTTCTAAGCGTTTTCAAGACAAGACAACCATTTCTTGGACTTGGACATTGGAAAGTTATGATGATGTTGAGTGTGCTTCCCCACCTCAAAAGACTGTAATGAAGGGTTATAATGACGAAGACGTTAATAGTCATTAGATTAATTGTAGAGTTATTATTGGACGTCTGGATTGAACACCTCAACATAGCCCTCTCATTATAGAATCTCCTCGCTTTCGAAACTGTTGTTATACATATCTGGTTGGTACTAGAAATGTCCTACCAGAACTGTCCTACCAGAAATAGCCCACCAAGAATGGCTTACCAGATATTGCCTAGCCAATATGGCCTACCTGAAATGTCTTACCCATTTCAATATTGCCTAGCCAATATGGCTTACCCGAAATGTCCTACCCGTTTCAATATTGCCTAAACCAAGATGGCCTAGCCGAAATGTCATACCCGAACAATATGTCATACCCGAGCAATATGTGCTAGCCAACTCCTACTGCCTCAGCCATGTGCAGACCACCACGCACACCTTTGATAACAGATCACCACGTGCGTCCTGACATTTCACCAGGCCACTACCCCCTGTCTCCTGACAGCCCATGCCTTCCCCACGTGCTCAGCCCATACTCCACTGAGGATGACCCATGCCTTCCCCACGTGCCTAGCTCATTCTCCATTGAGGCTGACCTATGCCTTTGCCACTTGCCCATTAAACAACGGCAAGTGGCCCTCCTCTCCTGCCTATATAAAGGAAGAGACCCCTCTCCAGCAAGGGCTCCAATTCTCCTCTCCATGCGCATATCCGGAGACACCCAAGCTCTCCCTCTTCCTCTTGTATTCAGGCTCTCAAGCCTCTCTCTATGTATAATGTAATACTCATTTATAATAAATACCAAGCTCTATAGTGGACGTAGCCCTATTCATGGGTGAACCACTCTAAATCTGTGTAATGTGTGTGATTGACCATATACCCTCTAGGGCCGTGCTAAATCACCCGTTAACAGTTGGCGCCGTCTGTGGGAAACGACACGAAAGGTTTATGTCGTTCTCATCCTTCTCCACCTCGAAATCCATCTCCACCGAAAACCATATTCATGGTCCAGCTATGTCTAGCCGACTGTGACGAGCAGAGCAGGTTGCTGCTCAGCTGTGAAATTTGCTCAAGACACCTAGGGCCCTCCACCTGTGAAAATCAAGGGTAGCAAGCGAGACAAGAAATGGAGAAACAGCTCGACTCAGTCCCAAAGCATCCCACTAAAATTCTTGGCTACTAGACCCGAGGACCGAACTGTGTATAAGCCGACCAGATATGATCCCAGCCGACCCGGTATCGTCTAGGTCGACCAGGTGCGGACCGAGCCGTCTAGATGTGCCGACCTGGTCCTTATGGACCTATCAGAAATCAGGGGTTGTCGGAGCTCCAGTTGCGTCGACTCCATCCTTGCTACCCCGCGCTATTACGCAATTCCTCCTCCCAGGCGTCGCTCTCCGTTGAAGTGCATAAACAGATAAGAAATCTCTTGCTTTAATGATTAATTATTATTAAAGTGGTCACATATAGCATTTCCACGGCACCCATTTCATGAACCATATTATAATGTGGTGGGTCGAACACACGTCGCATGACCTACCCGAGTAGCTTCCATGGCAAATCTCTACGTTGCATGGCCTACTCGAGCAATTTGCATGACAAATCTCCAATTTGCATGGTCTACCCGAGCACCATGCATGCTCAAGTCTCCACGGCGTAGCCGGCGCACCTTGCATGCTCAAGTCTCCACGGCGTAGCCGACCCGAGAGCCT
>NW_018921431.1:583410-605229 GCF_002207925.1 Prunus avium
CGAGCACCTTGCATGCTCAAATCTCCACGTCGTAGCCGACTCGAGCACCTTGCATGCTCAAATCTCCACGTCGTAGCCGACTCGAGCACCTTGCATGCTCAAATCTCCACGTCGTAGCCGACTCGAGCACCTTGCATGCTCAAATCTCCACGTCGTAGCCGACTCGAGCGCCTCGCATGCTCAATCTCCACGACGTAGCCGACCCGAACACCTTGCATGCTCAAGTCTCCACGTCGTAGCCGACCTGAGCACGTTGCATGCTCAATCTCCAAGTCGCATGATGGGTCGAACATATGTCGCATGACCTACCCGAGTAGCCTCCATGACAAGTCTCTACGTTGCATGGCCTACTCTAGCAATTTGCATGTCAAATCTCCACGTTGCATGGTCTACCCGAGCACCTTGCATGCTCAAATCTCCACGTCGTAGCCGACTCGAGCACCTTGCATGCTCAAATCTCCACGTCGTAGCCGACTCGAGCACCGCGCATAATCAATCTCCACGTCGTAGCCGACCCGAGCGCCTCGTATGCTCAATCTCCACGTCGCATATGTACCCAATAACCTTGCGAGGTTAATTCTCCAAGGAACAAAAGCTTCCCCTCTCCAAAATACTGGTTGATCGCCTTCGCCAACAAGGAACTTACATAAATGTCCCAGTCGAACTAGTTCTCTACTAGGAACTTGGGGGCTTGGGAGACACCATGTATGTCAGCTCGCCTCACCACCACCTCCAACCTGTCCCACCATGGTTTAAAAAGAGACGACGAAGTCCTGCCATGGTTAAAGTGAGACGAAAAAGGGTATATCATCTGTAAATTAGTATGTAGTGTGTCACGTAACATATATCATTTTTCACATGATCATTACATACATCATGTCATCATCACATACATCCTCATCACGTCATCATTACATACATCTCCATTATGTCATAAATGCGAAATTGTATGTGTGAACTCCATCACGGCTCACCTCGCCACCAAGACCTACCAAGGCTTGATTCTCCATGATTTACCTCGCCATAAGGCCTATACGAACTCGCCATCGAAAGGTGTACAGCTTGCCTAACCTCCAACCATTTGCAGCTAAGGCTCATTACTCACAACAGACTCATCGACTCAGCCAAACAAAGATTGACTTGAAAAGTTCCCAGTCAAGGACTCGTTCTCAACTAAGAACTTGGGGGCTTGTTGTTATACATATCTGGTTGGTACCAGAAATGGCCTACCAGAAATAGCCCACCAGGAGTGGCTTACCAGATATTTCCTAGCCAATATGGCTTACATGATTACTTGAAAGTTCCCAGTCAAGAACTCGTTCTCAACTAAGAACTTGGGGGCTTGTTGTTATACATATCTGGTTGGTACCAGAAATGGCCTACCAGAAATAGCCCACCAGGAGTGGCTTACCAGATATTTCCTAGCCAATATGGCTTACATGATTACTTGAAAGTTCCCAGTCAAGAACTCGTTCTCAACTAAGAACTTGGGGGCTTGTTGTTATACATATCTGGTTGGTACCAGAAATGGCCTACCAGAAATAGCCCACCAGGAGTGGCTTACCAGATATTTCCTAGCCAATATGGCTTACATGATTACTTGAAAGTTCCCAGTCAAGAACTCGTTCTCAACTAAGAACTTGGGGGCTTGTTGTTATACATATCTGGTTGGTACCAGAAATGGCCTACCAGAAATAGCCCACCAGGAGTGGCTTACCAGATATTTCCTAGCCAATATGGCTTACATGATTACTTGAAAGTTCCCAGTCAAGAACTCGTTCTCAACTAAGAACTTGGGGGCTTGTTGTTATACATATCTGGTTGGTACTAGAAATGTCCTACCAGAACTGTCCTACCAGAAATAGCCCACCACCCCCTGTCTCCTGACAGCCCATGCCTTCCCCACGTGCTCAGCCCATACTCCACTGAGGATGACCCATGCCTTCCCCACGTGCCTAGCTCATTCTCCATTGAGGCTGACCTATGCCTTTGCCACTTGCCCATTAAACAACGGCAAGTGGCCCTCCTCTCCTGCCTATATAAAGGAAGAGACCCCTCTCCAGCAAGGGCTCCAATTCTCCTCTCCATGCGCATATCCGGAGACACCCAAGCTCTCCCTCTTCCTCTTGTATTCAGGCTCTCAAGCCTCTCTCTATGTATAATGTAATACTCATTTATAATAAATACCAAGCTCTATAGTGGACGTAGCCCTATTCATGGGTGAACCACTCTAAATCTGTGTAATGTGTGTGATTGACCATATACCTAAATCACCCGTTAACAGAAACTACACTATAAATTACAAAAAAAGAATTAATTGCTTTTGAATCAAAACAGAACGGGCCAGGCTTGAACCCTCTACACTAGATTTTAAACCCGGCCCAATATTAATCACTTTTGGCCCCTTGAAGAATTCGAAGGATGATGAGGCACTATCCATTTGATTTGAGATGAATATAATTCTATTGAAGCAATCATTCAGAATAGATAAGCATTCAGAAAATGGGGTTATTGAAACTGGACAACATTTAGAATTCATGATTAGTGAACGTTCACATTCGTCACATGCTCTGATCTTTGAGCCATTTTTCTCTCTCTTTCTACATGTCTAAAAAGAAGGAAACTCAATCTGTGAACCACATTTTCCATGGGGAAAAACAGGGCATTCAATGAGGTCAGAGCCAGAAGTGTCCACGCAGAAGTAAACCTGGTAAAGTTGGCTGTTGCCAGATTCATCCACGTTGCACTCTATGAATGGAGTGAAACCAGTTGCAGATTTAACTGCATCCTTGATGTTTCCAAGGCTGTAAGAATCCCCATTTGGCTGTATGCCTGAAAAATATTATACATGGAATGACTGAATTAATCATGGAAATTAAGAGGTTAAATTAGTTTCTTAATTTATTTAATTGATTAATTATTACCTGCACTTTCAAGAGCTTGGAGGAGGTTTAATTTCTGTTTTAGGTTAAGAGCTGCTGCAAAGTAACCATGTTGGTCAATCACAGACTCTGAGCAGGTGCCATGCTTTTCCCATTCATGTGTCCAGAACTCTATGCCACTGCCGCTGGGGCAAGCTAGTGTTGGCCATTCTTTCTGCATGCTGCTTCTTAGATCTGAAATCTGTGCCATCCACCATTTTCACAATTTCAATAATAATCATATATAGATTTCGTTACTTTTGTAAAAGTGTTCTTCTTTTGTAAAGTAATATGAAAAAAACAGAACAAAGGATATCAAAAGGGCTACAAGACACAATAATTCCAGCCAAATAGGGGCATTGCTTGCACGCAGGGCATGTGAGGCGTCACACCACATCCCAAGCGATATTGGGGTGGGGTGATTCGAACACAAGACCTCGGATATAGAGTAACTGTAGTTGAAAGCCCCTTACATCCCTCACACCATGTTAATTAACTATATTGTCATCTTTTGGCCAGCCTTGAAATGTAAATTAGAAATAAAGTAGATCGATGATTTTGATGCCAAAACATTGAACATTGAACATTTCAACCAAAAGGTCTACAATAGCACATATTTGTAAGATCGTCAAATTAGGGTAGCAAAGCAAGTACCTCAGATTGATCAAAGGGGTTGTTAGGGTCGCAGTTTGAGGGGTATGAGCCGTCCTTGTAATTTGGCCACAGCCCATGAATGCCAAAATCAGCTGCAGGCTTCCCTGTCGTTGGATAGCAGCAACTTTTCTTTGTGTCACAGTATGACCCTGGCCACTGCAATATCAGCCAAAACAAAAACACAACCCTTATGTCATAACACAATGCTTTCAATAATTTCTGCTAACAATCTAAATGAAAGGAAATTATGTCTCGCACATCACCTGCTGGACAAAGTAGAAGAAATCAAAATCTTCTGCAACACAAACAACTGAAAGACATCCTAGTACTAAAAGTTTGATCAAAGTAGAGGAATTGGACTTCATCTTTCTCACTGTGTCTCTCTCTGTGTCTCTGCGTTATGCTATGGCCTCTGACTCTCAGACTGGTTGTGAAATTCGAAGGAGGTGATGAAGCCGTATTTATAGGCCAAAATGGAAGGGACGGAATATCCAGCAATATGCTTATATTAATTAGCCCACTGCATTATTTACATGTATAACGGTTGCATCATGATTGCTATATGTCGGCTCAGCCTATCTATATATTTCTCTTTTTTTCTCCTTCCTTTCTTATTTGTGTGATTTTCTTTTCTGTCAGATTCATTGTTTTTGTTTCTTGCTGTTTATAAAATCCCTTCTTTTCCTAATTTGTGGTTTTTTTTTTTGTTGGTCTGGGGTCAAATTAATCAAAATGAGCCATTAACTACATATCATTTGGGCAAATCTCAACGGGAGATTCTTATGTGATTTTGGCAAATTGGCAGATTGCGTTGAGTTTTTTTTTTCATAAAGGTCTGAACACAGGCCAGCCATAGTTGTGACTTTTTGCAGCATCCATTTCATAAATTAATTGGTGGGAAAACAGAGCAAAATAAACATCAACTAATAAAAAAATTGCTGCGTTGTCTGTTACTTGTATTGTATAAGCTTTGTGCCATAATAAACATATATTTTGCACCAATTATTTGATGGATTAGAGTTCCAAGTTATGTTAATGAAGTGAAGCTTTCACACTTGAATCTTTTATTGGATCCAATAACGATGTCTACATGTGGTTGTAACATGAATTTATAAATGGCCCCCAATAATATCATCTGTCGAAATAGCGTGCCGTGATTTCCATACATGCTTTCATACTGAAAAACACAGGCATCATCAGTTCAAGAGGATATTCTCTCCTTAACTCAGTATCATTATTATAAAAAACATCATTATTTGACCTTTGATTTGAGGTTTTATGCTGTCACATTTCAAGCACTGTTGTGTTTGATTTCTTTTTCACTACTAGAAATCAAGTAGTGCCACTGCCAAGAGACAGATGGAGAGTTCGTGTCTTTGTTGTCCAACAAAAAGTCATCCGTCCACACACACACGACACAATGGAGAACCAACCAACCATCACAATGAATGGAATATTTTCATGCATATTTGGGTTAGAGCTATACACAGTTTTGATAATCTTGGGGATAAGAATTTTTACAGTGTGTTTCTGTAGTTTTCTATTGTAGTCAGATTTAGTTCCTGTCTTCTTGGTTCTATAAGGATTCTTAGATGATTTGATGTAGCTGAATATACTTGATTTGGCTAGAAATATGTGGGCTGTTATCAAACTATAATGTATGATATATCATGGTTACCACAGCTTGGAAAATTAAAAGCTACCAAATTTGATTCAACCAAACTTTGTATATAAGAAAGTAAATGTAATTGACTTTATTAAGGATCGATTTGGTTCTATTTATGGATTATGATTTTTTTTATTTTTTATTTAGTTGTATATATAGGACCTCAATATATCTCTTTGCACTGGGCCTCCAAAATCAATTGACTGGCTCTGACCCTATCACCATAATTCCAACAATTGTCACCAACTCCAACCCAAATTTCCGAGCAGCAACGTTTAATCTTTAGGTAGAGCAAGCATGGCAATAAGATCGAGACAATGATGCTAAGAAATGCACCAACAAAGGCCATGGTTAATGCCACAAATACAGTGCTAACCACAATTAGCGTTCTAACGAGGATGCTAATTGTACGACGGTTGAAAATCGGGTGTGCATCATCAATGGCAGTAGCGATTGGGGTGATTACAAGTGGGTAGGTACTTGGTGAGTGTTATTTGGGACTTCAAATGTTCTCCAAACATCACATAACCCTAAACGGCCACGGAGCCGTATGTAATGGTGCTTGTAATTGTTTATAATATAGCGTCAACAAAACAAAAATAACTAAATGGCAACAAGTTTTAACCAAGTTTTCAGAATATTCTGACCTTTGAGAATTTGTTTCTCTCTGTCATGGAATTGCACAATGTGGGAAAAACCGCATGGCCACAATAGCAGAACAGATATATACAAGCTTATAGCGGTAGGCATGCCTCTCAAATTTAGGAGAACATCTCCTTCATTGAACCCAATTCCCTCAAATGCACAAGCTAGCCACCAATAAAATAGAAGCCAAAACCCCTCCGCAGAAATATAAGCTAGCATCCCCAGATTTCTCAGCCATGTAGTTGGCAATAATGTTCTCAACTAAGAACTTGGGGGCTTGTTGTTATACATATCTGGTTGGTACCAGAAATGGCCTACCAGAAATAGCCCACCAGGAGTGGCTTACCAGATATTTCCTAGCCAATATGGCTTACATGATTACTTGAAAGTTCCCAGTCAAGAACTCGTTCTCAACTAAGAACTTGGGGGCTTGTTGTTATACATATCTGGTTGGTACTAGAAATGTCCTACCAGAACTGTCCTACCAGAAATAGCCCACCAAGAATGGCTTACCAGATATTGCCTAGCCAATATGGCCTACCTGAAATGTCTTACCCATTTCAATATTGCCTAGCCAATATGGCTTACCCGAAATGTCCTACCCGTTTCAATATTGCCTAAACCAAGATGGCCTAGCCGAAATGTCATACCCGAACAATATGTCATACCCGAGCAATATGTGCTAGCCAACTCCTACTGCCTCAGCCATGTGCAGACCACCACGCACACCTTTGATAACAGATCACCACGTGCGTCCTGACATTTCACCAGGCCACTACCCCCTGTCTCCTGACAGCCCATGCCTTCCCCACGTGCTCAGCCCATACTCCACTTAGGATGACCCATACCTTCCCCACGTGCCCAGCTCATTCTCCATTGAGGCTGACCTATGCCCACTGTGTCTCTCTCTGTGTCTCTGCGTTATGCTATGGCCTCTGACTCTCAGACTGGTTGTGAAATTCGAAGGAGGTGATGAAGCCGTATTTATAGGCCAAAATGGAAGGGACGGAATATCCAGCAATATGCTTATATTAATTAGCCCACTGCATTATTTACATGTATAACGGTTGCATCATGATTGCTATATGTCGGCTCAGCCTATCTATATATTTCTCTTTTTTTCTCCTTCCTTTCTTATTTGTGTGATTTTCTTTTCTGTCAGATTCATTGTTTTTGTTTCTTGCTGTTTATAAAATCCCTTCTTTTCCTAATTTGTGGTTTTTTTTTTTGTTGGTCTGGGGTCAAATTAATCAAAATGAGCCATTAACTACATATCATTTGGGCAAATCTCAACGGGAGATTCTTATGTGATTTTGGCAAATTGGCAGATTGCGTTGAGTTTTTTTTTTCATAAAGGTCTGAACACAGGCCAGCCATAGTTGTGACTTTTTGCAGCATCCATTTCATAAATTAATTGGTGGGAAAACAGAGCAAAATAAACATCAACTAATAAAAAAATTGCTGCGTTGTCTGTTACTTGTATTGTATAAGCTTTGTGCCATAATAAACATATATTTTGCACCAATTATTTGATGGATTAGAGTTCCAAGTTATGTTAATGAAGTGAAGCTTTCACACTTGAATCTTTTATTGGATCCAATAACGATGTCTACATGTGGTTGTAACATGAATTTATAAATGGCCCCCAATAATATCATCTGTCGAAATAGCGTGCCGTGATTTCCATACATGCTTTCATACTGAAAAACACAGGCATCATCAGTTCAAGAGGATATTCTCTCCTTAACTCAGTATCATTATTATAAAAAACATCATTATTTGACCTTTGATTTGAGGTTTTATGCTGTCACATTTCAAGCACTGTTGTGTTTGATTTCTTTTTCACTACTAGAAATCAAGTAGTGCCACTGCCAAGAGACAGATGGAGAGTTCGTGTCTTTGTTGTCCAACAAAAAGTCATCCGTCCACACACACACGACACAATGGAGAACCAACCAACCATCACAATGAATGGAATATTTTCATGCATATTTGGGTTAGAGCTATACACAGTTTTGATAATCTTGGGGATAAGAATTTTTACAGTGTGTTTCTGTAGTTTTCTATTGTAGTCAGATTTAGTTCCTGTCTTCTTGGTTCTATAAGGATTCTTAGATGATTTGATGTAGCTGAATATACTTGATTTGGCTAGAAATATGTGGGCTGTTATCAAACTATAATGTATGATATATCATGGTTACCACAGCTTGGAAAATTAAAAGCTACCAAATTTGATTCAACCAAACTTTGTATATAAGAAAGTAAATGTAATTGACTTTATTAAGGATCGATTTGGTTCTATTTATGGATTATGATTTTTTTTATTTTTTATTT
The DNA here is from genome assembly GCF_002207925.1 of Prunus avium. The sequence goes on from NW_018921431.1 coordinate 591,631, forward strand.
AGTTGTATATATAGGACCTCAATATATCTCTTTGCACTGGGCCTCCAAAATCAATTGACTGGCTCTGACCCTATCACCATAATTCCAACAATTGTCACCAACTCCAACCCAAATTTCCGAGCAGCAACGTTTAATCTTTAGGTAGAGCAAGCATGGCAATAAGATCGAGACAATGATGCTAAGAAATGCACCAACAAAGGCCATGGTTAATGCCACAAATACAGTGCTAACCACAATTAGCGTTCTAACGAGGATGCTAATTGTACGACGGTTGAAAATCGGGTGTGCATCATCAATGGCAGTAGCGATTGGGGTGATTACAAGTGGGTAGGTACTTGGTGAGTGTTATTTGGGACTTCAAATGTTCTCCAAACATCACATAACCCTAAACGGCCACGGAGCCGTATGTAATGGTGCTTGTAATTGTTTATAATATAGCGTCAACAAAACAAAAATAACTAAATGGCAACAAGTTTTAACCAAGTTTTCAGAATATTCTGACCTTTGAGAATTTGTTTCTCTCTGTCATGGAATTGCACAATGTGGGAAAAACCGCATGGCCACAATAGCAGAACAGATATATACAAGCTTATAGCGGTAGGCATGCCTCTCAAATTTAGGAGAACATCTCCTTCATTGAACCCAATTCCCTCAAATGCACAAGCTAGCCACCAATAAAATAGAAGCCAAAACCCCTCCGCAGAAATATAAGCTAGCATCCCCAGATTTCTCAGCCATGTAGTTGGCAATAATACAAGTGCAGTGAGCAGAACCAAGCTTGTCTGCCCCCAACTTTCATACCTGCCAGGTTGAAACCCATATTTGGTAACAACTGGTGCAGAAGGGTCGCCATATCTTTTTTTTTTTTGTATCTAGAAGTATATTCAATAGCAGTGGGATTCTTAATCTTAGAAGGGCATAATCTGCACCAATTGTTCCCAAATATGGGCTTTCAACCTGGCAGGTATAAAAGTTGGGGGCAGACAAAGCGTTGTTCTGCGCACTGCACTTGTACTATTGCCAACTTGATGGAAAAGTGCAAATGGAATTGATAGTATCCCAACACCTGAGAAATTAACAAGGTAATTAAGCAAGTAAAAGAGTGTAAATTAAGATTGAGATTTAAATTAAATAGACTGTTTCCATATTAATGTGGTGTGAGTCACATAGAGAAATTAAAAGAGAAAAACGAACCTGATAATGTATTAAGCCCAATGACACAGATTCTGAAAAAGGTGGTGCCTAATTCGCTTGGTTCCTGTGGTTGTGGTGGGTGTTGGTTTTGGCTCTCCATTTTCTCTGCTTTAAGGTCTTTCATTTGTGCAAAGGGCTTCTAGCTCAGGTGGTTACGAGCATTTGTGCAAAGGATTGTAGCTCAAGGAGACAAACCTGATACTGCATTTAGTCCATTGAGAAAGGTTATGGTATTTGTTTGGTTTCTGAGATTGTGAGACTGCAGGCGCTGGCTTTGGCTCTCTGTTTTCTTTGCTTCAAGGTCAAGGGAGTCTCTGTTCCATTCATATGCATAAGAGGAACATCCAGATGTATTTCTAGGGAGATGGGTTAACTCTAATTCTTACTCTGAGAATGAAGAATGTGCTTCACAACTAAACTAAGCAGATAGCAATGAAGAATGTGCTTCACAACTAAACTAAGAGTTGGTAAGTGGGTAAGTGGGCTGGCTAGCTTAGGATACTCAAAATTTATAAATTTTTACATAGTGCACTGCAGCCTGCATATGTATCCCATCATGGGAAGTATTCACATTTGAATGACATTACCTATAAAGTGAAGAGATGATAATTGATAAAGGTGGTTCATAATTGCATTGACAATAAAAATAAGACATAGGAAAACTAGATTTGAGGAAAATGGGAAACCTTACAAAGTAGGTTTTCAGTTCCAATATTGTTCAACATACTGTTCTTTCTTACAGTTTCCTACTTTTATATTCTTCCTGTCAGCATAATCTCCTTCATATATAATATGATAATAAGAAAATACAGGATCTGATAACCCCGTGTGAGGATTTATGGGGATTTTATAACAGCAGAATGTATATGTACAAATGTATAAAAAGTAAATAAATTTTAAATAGATTTACAACAAATTTGCATTCCTGTTGTTGTTAACTTTTCATACTCACTCAATCACTATGATACTTCGGTGATCACAGAAGGCAGATTTGACCAAGACTGACAACAGAAACCAACCTGCGTTCATGTTCCCCTCACTCTTATATGACATTGAATTTGTCCACAAGTATCAAGTGGATCACCTTCCACTAACGCAATGAAGAATTTTGTCAAGCCAATAAATTTCCTCTGTTATGCGTCTATGACAAAGATGATATCCGGTTCAATAAGTTCAACTACCAATAATCCCCACAAGAGCACTTTCCCTCTTTGAAATGATGGAATCGTTGAACATCTCTGAGAATTATCTGTCGATTAAAGATCAATGATATATACTTAGCAGCAGAGTGGCAATCCCCACATACCCTAAGGTTCTTCACAACACGGATTGTTGCCCCGGGGGGAGTGTTTAAGAGCCCATAAGCAATGGCCAACTTCTCACTATGATACCTAAGAGAAACTTCTCTATCTTTATCTTCCATGTTAGAATGAAAGACTAGAGAAGTATCAGGAACATATCCAGCCAGCTTTAATTCTTCAACCAACTCATCAACCGCTTGGTGCAGTACTGTAGAAACAGAACGCTCCCCATCCCCTGAGAAGAATTCATGCACTACATTGTTCACCTCTATGGAGCTACAGCCGGGAATTTTTACAATTCCTCTGTCTCTCATCAACTTCCTTATGCGATCCACATCCTCCCACCTCCCCGCCCTTGCACACAAATTCGATATGATCACATAATCCCCACCATGAGAGTCATCTAACTCAAATATTCGCTCAAGCACCCGCATCCCCATGTCTACATCACCGTGGCTTCCGCAAGCAGACAACAATGTTCGCCAGAATATGGGTGTAGGCTTAATTGGTAATTCATCTATGAACTTGTAAGCCTCCCCTAAGCGTCCAGACCGTCCTAGCAAATCTACCATACAACCGTAATGCTTAATCCCCGGAACAATCCCATACGTCTCACTCATGCTGTAGAAATACTTGCAACCCTCCTTAACGAATCCTGCATGACTACAGGCGTATAAGAGACCCAAGAATGTGATCTCATCAGGTCGAATTCGAGCCCTCTTCATTTCCTCAAACATTGATAAGGCTTTTGACCCATTGCCATGAGTTGCATACGCCACAATCATAGCAGACCAAGCCTGAGTATCTTTCACACTCATGTCTTCAAATACAGAAACCGCATCCTCCAGGCTTCCACATTTTGCATACATATCTATCAGTGCAGTGTTCACTTTAACATATCCATCAAACCTATTTTTCTTAACGTATTCGTGTATCCACTTCCCCAAGTCTAATGCTCCTAACAAAGCACATGAAGAAAGAGCACTAAGCATAGTAACATCGGTTGGCTTAAGATTGCTTGCTTGCAATTCTCGAAACAATGCCAATGCCTCATTTGGCCGACTACTTCGAGCATAGCCCTTGATCATAGCATTGTGTACAACAACACAAGGGTATGGTATCTTATCAAAGACCCGGCGAGCCGCATCCACGTCATTACACTCAGTGTACATGTTAATAAGTGTAGGGCACACATAAATGTTAAGGTGAAGCCCACATTTGATAGCAAAGCAATGCAATTGCCTCCCTTCTTCTAAGGCTTTAGAGCTGGCACACGCCTTGAGAAGAGAGGGGAATGTGTAGTCATCTGGGAAGATATCTGAGCTCAGACTGAGAGCAAATAGTGAAATCGCTCGAAATGGGGTATGGGAGCGTGCGTAGCCGCGGGCCATGGTGTTGAAGACAACAATGTCAGGGTGGGGAATTTGGTCGAACAGGTGGTGGGCGTAGTCCATCGAGGTACCAGTTGGGTTGAGAGTGCAGAAGTTGATGAGCTTGGTGAGGACAGAAATGTCATATTGGAGATGGGTTTTGATGGAAAAGGCTTGGATTTGCTTGAGCTCTCTCAAAGACGTGCACTTGGGTATGAGAGAGACTGGGGTGTTGGTGTTGGTTTTTGGGTGAGAGAATGGGCTCATTTGGACAGCCGGTGCTGCCATAATTGTCTTTGAATGCAAAACTGCAGTGATTTTTTATTTGGAGGGAACCAAACTATGGGATGGTACTAAAACCTCGAAATTTTGTTTTCAAATTCTTACAAAATAAAAAATATTTATATAAAAAAATGAACTGTTTTTCTAGCGGCCCTCTGTTTGATTTAGCCCAACTTGCTCAATCATATATCATTTCAAAAAGTCCAGTATTGTAGGGGCCTCTTGTGGATTCAATTTAGCCCTAAACCCATTTTGATTAGGATATCTCAAGTTAGGCCATCTCCAGTTATAGGGCTAAATGTAGTCCAGAGCTAAAAATTTAGCCCCCCAAAATATTAATTTTTTTAAGAATAGTGCAGGGCTAAATTTTTCCATCTCCAGCCATGCAAAGCTATATTTTAGGGTCCTTCATATTTTATTATTTTGAGAAAAACTTTGGTACAACACTCATACATTCCACAACTATATATTGTTTAATTTAATTAAACACTCATACATTCCACAACTATAAATTCCACAACTAGAGACAATAATCCATACCTACCCACTCCCTTTTATTATTATTTTTTAAACAACACTTGAAAGATGGCAAAAACTGACCACATTTATTATTATTATTATTATTATTATTATTTAAAGGGAGTGGGTAGGTATGGATTCCAACGGTCATTGCCAACAAGAAACATTCAAACAGCTTTTAAAATTCCATATATATCCAGTTTTTAATAAGGCAAGTGGGTGAGTGCTTTAATATTTGGTGATTGAAAAGTACATGGTGGGGTCCACTATGAATTTGGCCTAGGCCAAAGTTGGGCTACATTTTGCCCGGTTGGAGGGCTAAATGGCCAAATTTGGCCCTCCAAATTTGGCCAAAATTTTATTTAGCCCATGGCTGAAGATGGGTTTTGCATTAATTTAGGGCTATATTTGGGATATAGCCCATGGCTGGAGATGGCCTTATAGGGCTAAATGTAGTCAATGGCTAAATATTTAGCCCTCCAAAATATTATTTTTTTAAAGAATAGTGCAAGGCTAAATTTTCCATCTCAAGCCATGCAGGGCTATATTTTAGTATCCTTCATATTTTATTATTTTAAGAAAAACTATGGTACAACACTCATACATTCCAAAATTATGTATTATTTAATTTAATTAAACTACTATTTAGAGACAATATTCCATGACCAAGAATTTTTTATAATTTTTTTAAAACAACACTTGAAAACATTTAAAAAGGTGACCATATTTATAAATTTTAAATTTATATAAAAATTAAAATTAAAAATTAAAAAAAAAAAGGATGGGTTGCAATGGTCTCACCTCCAACAATCATGACCAGTAATTTTTTATATTTTTTTTACGAATTGAAAACATTTAAAAAGGTGACCACATTTAAATTTTTTATTTATTTTTAAAAAGTTGGGTTTCAATGGTCTAACCTCCAAAGGTAATGACCAATAAATTTTTATAAATTTTTCTTAAACAACACGAATTGAAAACATTTAAAAAGGCTTTAAAAAATATGTCGATGACACCAACGCTTTTATTGTTGGCTATTGGATATGCATTTGCACGAGATGATTCGTGCTCTTGGCCACACTTGATAATTTATATTTTACAAAAGCACATGTATGGGGTCCACAAAAGATTTGGCCTACGCCAAAGCTGGGCTAAATGTGGCCCGGTTGGAGGGCTAAATTTTGTCTAGCCCACAGCTAAAGATGGGTTTCGCATTATTTTAGGGCTATATTCAAATATAGCCAATGGCTGGAGATGGCCTTATAGGACTTGTTTGTCCAAATTCAGGGTTGTTAGATTAAAATTGGGCTAACATCAAAAGACCCCCTCTAGGTTTGGGATCATTCTCAATATGAGCCATGAGGTATCAATTTCATCAATTTACACCCGAATGTTTTCAAACTTAATCCAATGTTATTCTTTCATTAAGTTGACCGTGTGGTCAATCGTTAACTACTGACATAGCCGTTGTAGGACCCAACAATTTAAGATTCTTTGACTTAAAAAATAATTTAAAATTTTAGAAATTAATTATACAACCTAACATAAAAACGTAAAATTGAAATAAAATAAAATAAAAGCAAACCGTACCCTGCCTCCACTTTCCCCAGCCGCATCAACCCCTACCGACCTCTATACCCACTGCCACCCATTCCAACCCTAGTCGTAGCCGGCCCCAACACCGACAACAGAAGCAATCTTCTCATCAGTAGCAACAGCGCAGCACCATCCCTCCCTCTCTCCCTCTTAGCCTAACTTGTTGCTCCTCTCTCCTCTCCCTTTCCCTCTCCCTCGATTGTAACCACCCAGCCAGCCTAGCAATGAGAGGTAAAGAAGGAGAAGTTGTTCAACAATATGATCCTGGGCATCAAAGCTGAAGTGTTTAAGAGTTTGATTGCTAGAGGGATCAAAGCTGAAAAGTTGAAGACTTTTAAGAATTGGAGCATTTAAAAAGATAAGCTAAAGGGTTTGGTGATTTCTAGGACACAACTAGAGCGGCTGAAATTGTGGGCGGTTCGAGCCATAACCTTGCTACAAATGTGGGCTATAGCTATGTAGCTGAAGGCATTGGGCGAGACCTTGCTGCCATGGATATCTAAAAGCTCTTTTCCACCTCAAAGTATGGTAGCCCTCTTTTCGTACCCAACCACCCTGACAATTACCACTTTTCCCTTTCTTTTCTTTCCCTCTTGCCTCTGCCAATGTTATGTTGTTATTTGAATTTTTTTATAGTTCTCCTCTCTGCCATTGTTTGCTTAATTAGAAAAGTTGCACTGCTTTCCCTTCTTGGTAAAACCCCACCTCTGGGGAAAAACACAAAGTATTTTACGTGGTAAAACCCCACCTCTGGGGAAAATCCACAGGACCTGATAGTCCAAGGCAAATCCACTATAGAACGATGATTACAAGAAGTATACAAACTTGTCCTAGACACTCTAGACAACGTACCAAGTTCTTCGTAACTCAACTTCTCGCGGGATTTCTCCTTCTCTCCTTATGTTGAATCCGATTCTTGACGCAATCAATCCAAGCTCACCAGAGGTATGAGAACCGTGTAACTTATGCAAATGGATGCAAATAAATGCAAGGACAAATCACCAAGATAATCTTGCTCTTGATGATTTATCCTTATGAACAACAAAACACATAAACTTTCTTTTGTGAATATGAAAACTCAAGAAATACTCTAGTTGTTGAAAGTAGTTAGATGAATGAAAACCAAGCCTTGCTTTTTATAATGGTTTTCAAAACTGGAAACAAGATCAATTAGTTCCTAATCAACAGATTAGTTTTCCAAAATCAAACTAATTGATTTCCAATCAAAGAAGACTTTTAATGTTCAAAACTGGAAAGCAATTTATAAAATAAATCAATCTTTCTTAAAATAAAAAGTCTTCTTAATCATAATGTTAATTAGATTGTGAGTTTGAAATAATGCTTGAAATACCACAATCAGGATGCATGATTGAATGAAGAATTTACCTTAGTGATCGTCGGTTGACATATAAGCCTTCAGAGCATATCTTGGAATTTTGACAGCCACCATCACAACTAATTTACCATCTATGCTTAGTCTAATTGGTCTCTAGGAAATGCCAATCACATAAACAATACTAACAGTGAGAGATGAGATGAGATCGTGAGATGTCGAATGTTGAAGTTAAGTGGCGAAGTTGCAAAGAGCGGGCAAATACCACAATTTGTTAGAATAGCAAATATAAACACAATTTGGTCAACAGGAAACCCTAGAATTAAAACAAAGATGGAGAGAGAAAGAAAAGCAAACCTGGGATTACGAATCAGTAAGTTGAATTAGGGAGTGTTAGAATTGCTTCAAATTCCCATAAAAGAAAGCAAGATATTCCCCCCACACCCTCTGCAGGAAACCCAAAACTCACACTACACCATCAAAACACACCTAAACTGATGAATATTTCAATTTCTTGTTCCTATCAAGCCAAAGAAACGAAGAAACAATTAAAAGAAAGAAGCAACCGCACAAATAAGAACAAAATATGCATAAAGAAAAGAACATCACTCACTAGTAGTTCGACCAAGGCTACAGATGTGCGTGCGATTCCAAACTTTGTGTAGTAGGGTTTTGCTTTTTAGGTTTATGTGAGTTTTAATTTTTAAGGGCATTTGTGTCTATTTAGGTGAGTTTTTGGCTATATTTGAAAGATTTTATAAAAATTGACATTTTTGAAAGTTTGGGTTAAATTTTGTCTATTTTTGATAAAAACTCCTCTCTCTCTCTCTCTCTCTCTCTCTCTCTCTCTCATACCAATCGGGTTTGTCTTTGCGAACCTATAACCACCAAAACCACCGAATTAAGTTCAACGTCGGGAGTTCAATTTGGAGTTGTTGTGTACCACCAAAATTGATAGGGTTTATGCCTCACATCTTTTTCCTTTTCTTTTGTTAATTTCAATTTGGGGATTAGGATTTCTGATTTTCTGATTTTAATATTAATTTTTTTTAGATCTTAAAAATAGTTTGGAGTTCAATACCAAATAAATTTTTAGATCTTAAAATCACTATTTGAAAACTCATGTTTTTAAAAAGAATCATAATTTTGTAGTATACTTTTTTGAATAGGATATCAAACAGAGCCAATGGCAAGAAGTTTTAACCAAGTTTTCAGACTTCCGACCTTTGAGAACTATGCTATTGTGGATAAAAGCTAGTTGATAAAAGATAAATAGTTCTTTAAGTTTTCATATTTCATATCAGCAAACCATGGAAATTCGGACAATGAAAGTTAGATTAGAATCCAGATATATAGGTGCTTTTCTTTTGCTTCCTGTGATCGAATGGCTTCTTTTTAGCGTTAATGGTGGATGCTATTGGACACAGGCTTGCACTATAAAAAGTTGGAAACCCATTTACAGTAATGGTACGCATTGACATTTGACTAGCTACCTCATACGTCTCACTCATATGAATTCAACCAGTTCTATATTAATGAAACTTGTTTCCGACCAAAAAATAAATAAAAAATTCTGACTTTCTTGGGTTGTCAGATTAAATACATTGCATGAACATCATTTACATGGTGGCAGTGGCGGACCCATTTGGATTTAAATAAAAATACTAGAAAATTAAATTTCCACCAACTTAAAATATGAAAAATCGGTTTTAGTGCAAAATACGATTTAGGCTAAAAATGATGGCTCATTAAGTCAATATATATTTCATACTAAAATCCCATAAAATCAAGTTTTCTTATTTGATGTGTAAGGAATAAAAGCACCCCAAAATTGTCTTGAGAAAATGATTATTCTGAAAAACCATTTTTCATACTTAGTCAATATTGCACCTCCGTTAAAAAATTTCTGGATCCGCCAGTGCATGGTGGATTTATTCATTAGTGGGGTTGAGGAAAGTCGTGGAAAAGCTTAAAACCCACCATTATGATTAATTCAGAATTCGGTTTACAATTTCTTTCAGAGAAGTGTACGTACCCACTACGCCAACCAAAGACCCTATCACCATAATTCCAATAATCGTCACCAACTCCAACCCAAATCTCCGAGCAGCAACGTTGATCTTAAGGTAGAACAAGCACGGCAACAAGACCGACACGGTGACGCTCAGAAATGCACCAACAAAGGCCATTACGTAGCTGAAAAATGGAACCATTAATGCCACAAGTACAGTGCTGATCACAATTAGTGTTCTAACAAGGATACTAATTACACGACTGTTGCGAAAAGGGCGCGCTTCCTCAATGGCAGCAGCAATTGGGGTGATTATAATTGCATACTTAGTGAGGGGATTAATTATAGTGATGTAAATTGCTATTCTTGAGCTCATTTTTCTTATTGGAAGATTTAGTGTCACTTGAGACTTCAAATATTGTCCGAACATCAAGTAACCCAAAACAGCCATGGATCCATAGGTGATGGTGCTTGTAATGAAGCAGACAAGTAACACCTGCAAGGAAGGAAATTGTTTATAATATCATGTCAACAAAACATAAATAAGTAAGAGACAACGTTTTCAGAATATTCTGACCTTTGAGAATTGGCTTCTATCTTTCATGGAATTGCACAGTGTGGGAAAAACTGCATGGCCACAATAGCAGAACAGATACAAGCTTATACAAGTAGGCAGGCCTCTCATATTCAGAAGAACATCTCCTTCATGAAACCCGACACCATCTACGGCACCAACCCAAAAAACACAAGCAACCAAAACAGCAGAAGCCAAAACCCCTCCAGCAGAAACATAAGCTAAGAGTCCCAGATTCTTCAACCATGTTGTTGGCAAAATCACAACCGCGGTGAGCAGAACAAAGCACTGTCTGCCTCCAACTTTGATGCCTGCCATGTTGAAACCCATGTTTGGGAACAACTGGTTCAGATTGTCACCTTCTAATATTAGAAACTCAACTGCCACTAAATACAGCTCAAGGTACATGAAAATGGATATGGTGATCCTTCCTTTCTGTCCAAAAGCAACATCTCCGATGTCAGGGTAAGTTTTTATGTGCAGATTTGCATCCATACATCTTTGTAGAAGTAACCCTGTGTACCAACAGAGGAGGGCCAACAGAAAGAGAAGTATTAAGCTCAGCCACCCTCCTTCAGAAAGTGCAAAAGGAATTGATAGTATGCCAACACCTGAGAGATTAACAAGGTAATTATGATTAATTAGACTGATACCATATTAATGTGGTGTGACAGATAGAGCAATTAAAAGAGACAAAATGAACCTGATAATGTATTAAGTCCATTGAAACAGGTTCTGGAAAAGGTGGTGCCTAATTTGCTTGGTTCCTGAGGTTCGGGTGGGTGCTGGTTTTGGCTCTCCATTTTCTCTGCTTTCAGGCAGTCCATTTTCCTTTTTTCCTTTTGGGTTGGTTTTTTGGTTCATACTAAGCATTGAGATATACATATATATAGGGAGCTTCAGTTGACTTGAGAGATTCCTCAAATAAGCTTATTTGAAGGACACCCTTATAGGGCCTACTTCATATTGTATTTTATTAATCCAAACCGTCTATTTTGTAGATATCATTCGAAGATCATCTCTACAAAAAAAATCACTTGAATCCAATATCATTTGACTACTCAATTGAATTATTGAAATTTTAGTACTTTCTTGAAGCACCGTGTCCATTGATTTTGTAAGACACAATTGGATATCGAAACAGTTTCCGATTTGTCTAATTTTTTGTAAGGATGATATATGAATGTAGACTTAAAAAATAGATGATTTGGATCATTGAAGAAAAAAAAAAATTGTAAGGGACCCTAAAGAGTGTCCCTCAAATAATTTTTTATTTGAAAAATCCCCAATAAAAATTGTATGTATATATATATATAAAGGCGAAACAGGTGACCTAAGCATTAACAATATGAAAATCATTTGTTCCTGGAAAAAAATAAAGGCGGAGATGGTGCGGATGAGTAGATAGGCACACAACAACGTCAAACAATAAATGGAAAAGGAGGAGGATTAGGCAGAGCAGGAGCTTGTTTGTAGAATCTTTGAAATATAATTAATGTGTGACAATAAAAAGTATATTATTATTAGCTTTATAGCTAGGCTTGTAAAAGGAAATCCACTTACATGTCACAACACAACCATTGCTTTAGAGGAAATTGAAGCTCTCTTGACTTGAGTGTCCATTCTCTTCAAAGAGGAGATGAATGATCTCTCATAATTGTCTTGTGCTGATTTCACAAGAATCAGATTGATACTGTTTCGGTCCAACATTGCCTTTTCATTAATTAACTTCAATTTTTTATTTTTTATTTTTTAAAGTAAAGTCTCATTTTATAGGAAAAAATAACTCTCAATCCCGAAAAAGCACACTCCACAATTTCGGTCTTATCTTAATTCACAATCCAACTTTTGTTTTCCATACTCATGTCCTTTTCCATACTTTTGTTTAAATGTAAAATTGTAACCAGTGGTGGAGTTAGAAGCTAATATGGGGGAGGGAGGGAGGGAGGGAGGGAGGGGGGGCCAGTACTATAAATTCAAGATTATATTTTAATTAATATTGCAGATGATGCTTAAGAAATAATGGGATTTTAACTAATTAGGTGGTTATCTTATGTTTCCTATGATCGAATTAATGGCTTTTTTTTAGTGTCAATGGTGTGGATGCTATTGGGCACACAGGTTTGCACTACAGAAAGCTAGAAACCCATTTACAATGGCACTACCCACTGCAACTGCATGATTTTTATGTTTCCCATGATCCACATGGACGTTTGACTAGCTAGCATTTTATAGAGAGAGTGGAACCATGACAACACGAAGAATGATATAGTGCGTTCCTTGCTTGCATATAATTGCATTGGAAGCAATAATAAGAAGACGTAGATTTAGAAAAATTGGGAAATTAAGCAAAAATAGCAGATGGTTTCTGGTTTTGGATAGGCCTGCTGCAATGGCAAACTTTACCAATTCAATCAATCATACTGTTTGTGCAAATATTATTCACATGGGAGAATATTCGCGGATTCATTCCTTCGTCTTTCGAATTTTCTTCTTCTTCTTCTTTCTCACTCCCTATCAATGGCGGGCCCAAGAATTTTTATAGGGCTAGGCTAAATAATTTTTTTTTTTAGAGGAGATATATTATAATCTTTTTTCCTCATGAAACAAAAATGTAAATAAAATTTTATAAATCAAACAAAGTCACATTACAAGCAAATATAACACAAAAAAGTACAAAATATAAATAAATATCAAATCAAACATATTGTCCAACTTCAAAAAAATATGTTTGATTGCAAAAAAAAAAAAAAATTAAGAGCTTACCTAGTGAAGTGGAACCCTTCTCTCTTTGAGTGTATCAAAATCTTTGATTATTGAATCAGAATCAATATACACAGAAAGCTCTTGCTCTCTGTGGGTGTAGCCCAATATCAGTACGATTAGAATAGGTCAAGTTGGTAGAGCCTTAGCGTGAGTTCTACTTCTAATCAAATTTATATAGGTTTGGATTGATGTTTATTATTTCCTATGTACTTTAGGAATGGGCTTATTTTAAATAAAGCTATTATTTACTTTACTTAAATTGGGCTATTATTAGTTTATTATATTTATTTGGTGTAGTGGACTAATATTTATTGGAGTAGGAATAAACTTAACTATATTTAATATTTAAAAATCTTCCCCTAGGCTGGAGCCCACTCCATCCTAGTAATAGATCCGCCCTTGCTCCCTATAAAATAGATTGGAGTCAACATACCACATCTGTGGATGTTGACCAAAGGTCCTCCGATGCCTAAATCAATTAATTGGATCTTAAGAAGATAGACAAACAACTAAAAGTACGGAGGTCTTCTGTTAGGGGAAGAGCCGGGTTACGCGGAGCTGTGTGTGGTAGTGGCCGGAGCAGTATGGGGGAGAGGAGAGAAAGTGTGGTGAGAGAGAGAGAGAGAGAGAGAGAGAGAGAGAGAGAGAGAGAG
>NW_018921431.1:605350-694678 GCF_002207925.1 Prunus avium
TCTTGAAAACCATTAATTGGTCGACAAGTCAACTTTCTTTAGTGTGCGAGCGTGCCACTGCTAGCAATAAAAATTCTAGCAGACTTCTTTAAAAATAGATAACTTGCACCCCAAGATACTAATTTCTAAACAAACGATTGTGAATTTGGGTGAGGAATATCTCCCAAGTAAGTTCTTTTCTTGCCTCAGACTAGTGAGGACTTCACAATTTTTCACAGTATAAAACGGATAGTTCTGGCCAAAATAGGTGGTGAGAAAATGAATTACTTTTAGACAGAACTCTCTTTTACAAGACTCAAAAAGGAAAAACTGACTCCGAGAAGAGAAAAAGACGTCTGGGCTTCCATTTCTGCCTGGGCAGATGCTTCTAATCCGGGCTGGATTGGATATGACTGTGCTGGACTGGACTGTCAACAACTTCAACTGATCTGTTTCAGCTGCAAATCGATGCCAACATTCGAGTTTGGCAGAGCTTTCAATTTATTTCAAACCCTGGAACGGCTTTGGTCGGGCAGAATTGGGACTTCTTTAGTATGGAAGGGGCAGAAGTGGCTGGAACTAACTACTGAGCTGGAGCTTTACTGTGGTGTCTGACCTGCTTGATCAGGGCTCTTCATAAATTTGTTGAGGTTTTCATATTTGTAAAAACCTGAACTCTGCTTGCTTTGACTTATGCTGAACCAAATTTGTAACGAGAGAAATCTCGTTTTGAATGATTTATTTCTCTAAGTCTGGACTGAAGTTGGGTGTCTTGATTGGTCGCTGTTTGAAGGCTTTTGAGATCAAATGATCATTTTGAGTTTTTGTCTTTTGACTGATTTTTGGTTGTTTGAAATTGGTGATCCTTTGCTCTGTTCACCCTCTCTTGTATTTATAAGAAATGTTTTGGGAGTGGGGGTTCTTGGTGATCCCTTGCTCTGTTCACCCTCTCTTGTATTTATAAGAAATGTTTCTGGGAGTGGGGGTTCTAATTTCTTTTAATAATGGATGCAAAAAATTTTGAAAGATCTTTTTATTTTAAAAAGCAAAAGAAAAGGGGTTTTATCAATCTTGGCAGTTTAAGTCCTCAACGATCAGTTTCTGAAACAGTCACTTCTCTGTTTGAATGGGGAACCTCACCTTCTTTTTTCCAGTCTTTCAACCTGTGATGGTAAGTTTGATTTTCCAATTTTAGCAACTCCCTGTTTCCTGCTTATCTCTTTTTAGAAAGCGTAGTCTGCGTATCTTTTTGAAAATGGTGCCTTTTTGGAGCAGAAAAAATATATCTGAATAAACAAAACGGGTTTTGATCTCTTGGCAGCAGAGTTTTTCCAGAGATGGTCTTCTTTATACCTGCCCCTGTTCATTCCTTATTATCTGCAGTTGAAATTGTTGACTTTTCCAAATCAGAGGGTCACGTGGGTTTGTTTCTCTTTTGGGCTTCTCTCTTTTTCTTTTAATTTAAAACCTGCCAAGCCCATTTTTGGTTTTAAGCCCAATTTGGATTCCTTCGAGGCCCAAGTCATGCTTGTGGTTTGATAGTTTCTGGGCCTCCTATGTTGGGCTTGAAATGTATAGTCTAGGCCTAATTTTGTTGGCAGCTGTTTCAAAATTGTTGTGGGCTTTCTAATTTTGGACTGGGCGCACCAAATTTAGGCCCAAACAAAAGAATAATCCTTATTTAATTAGGATTATTCTTTCCGAAAAATAGGTGATAGGATAAATCAAAGAGATTTCTTGGAAATCGAATCCTTGATTTAGGGAGATATTCCTATCTTAAATCAAAGATAATTCCCTAAGATTTAATTAGGGTAATTAGTTGACCTAAGGAATATTCTTTTTTCCACGTGTCACATTCTTATTGGTTGCTGAAAATATGTGTTCCCACAAATACCCACAGCTTCTGCATGGGGCGTATGTGGCATTGAGGAGATGTGAAATACTTATCGGGCTTTCCTTGAAAGTTGAGCTCCTTTTCTGAGTTGGGCTTTTGACTCGAGTAGGCTTTTGATTGCTTCTTGGAGTTGGGCTCCTAATTGGAGTAGGCTTTTGATTCATTCTTGACCAATGATGCCCAACCATTACAATTACAAGTCTCCTCTTCACTCCTCTTCATATCACAAACTTGTCTTCCTCTACTTCCTTGCTTGTGAGAAAGATCTTGGAGGTGAGAATTGCTCGTCGAGGAGAGGAGTTATCGTGCACACCAAGGTAAGTCGAAAAAATATTTTTTATGTCTTTATTTTTCCGAGCTTCTCGACGAGGATCAGCTGGTCATATCAAGACTAGCCGGGTGGTTGTTGCTAGGACAGTTGGCAGCGGCTAGTGCGACCGACGATAGACAGTGGCGGTAGTCGAGGCATCGGCTTTTTCAACCACAAATTAAGGTTTTGACTTGTGAAATTCTTTCTTTTTGCAGTTGTTCAACCATCATGTCATCTGACAAGGGAAGCCGGTCATCAGGTTCACAAGTGCCCATGTATTTGTATGATGGCTCTCGGGTGTACAAGAGGAGGTTTGTGGCGAACTTGCATCGCGTCACCACCGAGGCTCAGTTCCAAAAGTGGCATGCCAGCTTCGCTTCTACCACACTGGATAACATGCATGTTAGGTTGGCGGAGCCTTTGACTAATGATGTGGCTCGCAAGGACCTGAACGATCCAAGCGCATGGATTATCACCTTTCGCCCCTTTTACTTTTCCTTGGGTTTCAAGTTCCCCATGTCCAAGATTTTCAAGAATGCGTTTTACGCCATGGATTGCGCTCCAAGCCTATGCACTCCGAATGTCTACCAAGTGGTCATCTACTTTGATAACCTAAATCGTTTCTTCAAGCTGGGGTTGACCTTTCGAGAGTTTTTCTACTTCTTGAGGTGAGACCAAGATGGCGGCCACAAGGGTTGTAAGATCCCACATCGACCAACGGAGATGGGGTGATGTGTCTTATATGTACATGCTCGCCTCCATCTAGCACGAGGCCTTTTGGGAGCTCACTGGCTTCAGAGTCATGGGAATTTTGAAGTTAAGCGAGTTGGGGCTAGAGCAATCCTAGGATGGGTGACCCACTAGGAAGTTGCTCCTGAGTTCCCATAAACAAAACCGTAAGGGCAAGGGGCCCAAAGCGGACAATATCGTGCTACGACGAAGCGATCCCGGGATTTGACAATTTGGTATCAGAGCCACTTTGCCGTGTGATGCGATTGTGCCGATGAGGACGTCGGGCCCCTAAGGGGGGTGGATTGTAAGATCCCACATCGACCAACGAAGATGGGGTGATGTGTCTTATATGTACATGCCCGCCTCCATCTAGCACGAGACCTTTTGGGAGCTCACTGGCTTCGGAGTAATGGGAACTCCGAAGTTAAGCGAGTTGGGGCTAGAGCAATCCCAGGATGGGTGACCCACTAGGAAGTTGCTCGTGAGTTCCCATAAACAAAACCGTAAGGGCAGGGGGGCCAAAGCGGACAATATCGTGCTACGACGGAGCGATCCAGGGATTTGACAATTTGGTATCAGAGCCACTCTGTTGTGTGGTGCGATTATGCCGATGAGGACGTCGGGCCCCTAAGGAGGGTGGATTGTAAGATCCCACATCGACCAACGGAGATGTGGTGATGTGTCTTATATGTACATACCCGCCTCCATCTAGCACAAGGCCTTTTGGGAGCTCACTGGCTTCGGAGTCATGGGAACTCCGAAGTTAAGCGAGTTGGGGCTAGAGCAATCCCAGGATGGATGACCCACTGGGAAGTTGCTCGTGAGTTCCCATAAACAAAACTGTGAGGGTAGGGGGCCCAAAGCGGATAATATCGTGCTACGACGGAGCGATCCCGGAATTTGACAATTTGGTATCAGAGCCACTCTGTCGTGTGCTGCGATTGTGCCGATGAGGACGTCGGGCCCCTAAGGGGGGTGGATTGTAAGATCCCACATCGACCAACGGAGATGGGGTGATGTGTCTTATATGTACATACCCGCTTCCATCTAGCACAAGGCCTTTTGGGAGCTCACTAGCTTTGGAGTCATGGGAACTCCGAAGTTAAGCGAGTTGGGGCTAGAGCAATCCCAAGATGGGTGACCCACTGGGAAGTTACTTGTGAGTTCCCATAAACAAAACCGTGAGGGTAGGGGGCCCAAAGCGGACAATATCGTGCTACGGCGGAGTGATCTTAGGATGTGACAGCCGTGATGTGGAGTCGTGGTCTCGGCAGTGGAGTGCAGCGGCTACTACGACGCCGCGCCTTCGTGTTGGATCGGACCCGTTACAGATTGAGTCGTCTCGGCGTTCTTACTTCTTCAAACCATGGTTGTTTGGAAGGTTTTGAGTGATGAATGAAAGGAAATAGATTCCTTAGATTTGAGAGCAACTCTTTGAGTACATTTCAAAGCTCTGAATGAAGCACCAATTTGTTTATGCAAATATTCATACGGGAGAATATTCGCGGATTAATTCCTTCGCCCTTCAAACTTTCTTATTCTTGTTCTTCTTCCTCGCTCCGTGTAAAATAGATTGGAGTCAACAGACCACACCCGAGGTGTGTTGGCCAAAGGCCCTCCGATGCCTAAGTCAAGTTAATTGGATCTTAGGAAGATACGACAAACAATGGAAAGGATGAAGGTCTTCTCTCACGGGGAGCGCCAGGTGGCATGGAGCCGTGAGAGAGAGAGAGAGAGAGAGAGAGAGAGAGAGAGAGAGAGAGAGGAAATTTGCTAGGGTTTTTAGAATTACGTCAAATGTGGTGTGATGTCATTTATTATAGCCTCCTTGCTTGACTAGGGTTTGAAGAATAATCCATATTTAATTAGGATTATTCTTTCCCAAAAATAGGTGATAGGATAAATCAAAGAGATTTGCTGGAAATCGGATTCTTGATTTTGGGAGATATTCTTATTTTAAATCAAAAATAATTATCTAATTAAATAGGATTTAATCAGGGTAATTAATTTACCTAAAGAATATTCATTTTTCCATGTGTCCCCTTCTTATTGGTTGCCGAAAATATGTGTTCTCATACATACCATCAGCCAACGGGATCTAGCCTAGCAAAAAAAAACATTGACTTGCAGATCGATAGTTTCATGTTCGAATTCCCGTAATACTTTTCACAGCGTGTGAGAAAACCCCACCCCCCTTCCTAACTTTAGGACAAGAAAAAAAATCAAAATCAAAATCTAACTTTAGGAAAAGAAAAAAAATCAAAATCAAAATCAATCATACCATCAATCAACACCATGCAAGTTTCGTAAGGCATTGGTATATCTAAATCTTTAATGCTACCATGTGAAGTTATATTCACTGGAACTCAATTATGAGATAATTATTGCAGTCATCTCCTTGTCCAAAATATTCCAAATTTATAGCTATACCATATGCCATAAAGTTATAAACCCTAAACCCTAAACCTCATCTTTTCGGAGTAAGAAAATTGAAAACGTTGGTTGGCCGTGGCTGTTGGGTCACCCAAAAGAAGAGGGCACATCACAGATTCGAGAGGCATGGCTTAAAGACTTCCGCCTAACTGACTGCTTGGCAAAATTATGGACATGGTTCAATGGCTCTACTTTGTATATCAGAATTCAACAAAGGCTCTGCTTTGCATATTCTGAAGCTTTTTATAAAGAATTTGAAAGTTAAGTGACAAAGGTATCTGTGGTACTGTGTTGATGTAGCAGCTAAAGATACTCTTATCAACAAAAAAGTACAAAAAAGAAGAAAAATAAAGCTCAAGATACTTGTCGATCGGTCAATGTCATGTTATCACAAGCAGTCCAGCTTGCCAACCATGGTACGCTTCTGTGTATTTAGTCATGTGTTGCATAAACATCTAGAATTACTGTAATCACGGTGGTATCTTTCTATTAGGTTATGGTATATATCAAAAACAATGTTGAGTCAAACTTGCCAAAATAAAGTATCGAAAACATTATTATATCATATAAAAATAAATTATCAAAAGTATTTATAAGATACTACCGATAAATTTATACCATAACTTAATTCAATCACGCACTGAAATGTGAAATAGTTAAAATATGTAACAACGCCTAATTAACTTGAAATACAATACAGTGACATTCCTAATAAATCTCTCTTTAACACATTAACATTAAGGCGAGTCAATGTCTCCGATGTACAATGTGTACTTTTTATTATTATAAAGGAAGAGTGCTGCTATTTCCACCCGCCTGTCCTATTTCCCCACCTACCTTATTGGTTGCCGAAAGGAAATGTAGAATGAGTACTGGAGGGTAGAGAGCAGTGGAGTCGAGCAAGGTCGGGTTTTGGGTTCGGTTGTGATTGAGCCCGATTATGGGAATGCTTGTTGTTGATTTGTTTGGCCCAATATGGGCGATTGGCTAACCAATGGGCTTGGCTCGTTTAGCCTGTTCTGAAAATTCGTGGACCAACTTGGCTCACAAGTAACTATCCTCAAAACCCTTTTTTTTTTCTTTCCTACTTGTCAATTATATTATCTTATTATCTCAATTCGTATCGATTTTTAATATAGCTACTTGTTATTTTAATGAAATAAATCAAGTTGAATGATTGGACCAATTTGGAAAAATAAATAAATAAAACACTTAGTGCCCGTTTGGCATTGTTTATTTTGGGTGATAAGTGATTTTAAAAAAAAATTGGGAAGCTCAGCCCGTTTGGTAAACTATGAGAAAATCACTTATTATTAAAAATTGTTGTGAGAGAAAGCTATAAGGGAAAGCAGCTAATGAGGTACTTTCATTTTCTGATTATGCAGGAATCAGTTTCGAAGAGGCGTTATGTTTAATGATTATGCGAGAATCATTTTCTGATTACGCGGGAATTAGTACCAACAACACTCTTAACAAAAAGTTTACCAAACGCCAAACTGCTTTCTCTCACAGCTGATTTCTCTCACAACAAATCTGACAGCGATTATTTTTACAGCATAGCAATGCCAAACTGGCCCTTAGACCGGAAAAACAATGAATAATAATATGATTATGTATATAAAAATTCAAATTTAAATCGCTAATGATGGGTTACAAAGCCCATGGTTTTATTTACTAATATCCAAGATCCATATCCAGTCTGTTGTGCACTTAAAGTCCACCAAACAACAAACTGGACCCATGTTCGTTTTAATTGAATATATCAAGTCCAGTCTAGCCCATCAAACATTGCCTAAATTTTTTGGACAATGCTTGGCTACTGATATATCAGGAGTCATTCCTCCTCAACCATGACGTGGGCTTCTTAAAAAACAAACACGTGTGTTTTTTTTTTCTTTTTTTTTCCTCTTTACTCTTCCCCTAATTTTTGGTTGGTTTTAACTGTAGCCTCCCCAAAGCCACCGCCACCCCTGTTCCGAATCCACCCTCATCACCAACCTCGCCATGTAAATCTCCCATCTAAACCTCCGGCCAATTTCGGAGCCCAAGACCCTGGATTGAAATCATTATGTGCTTTCAATTTTTGGTTTTTGAATTTGCAGCCAGAGCAGGAGTGATGGAGAAATGAGAGAGAGATAGAGAGAGAAGAAAAAAGAAAGTTGGTGGGCTACCTTATCGGTTCAATGGCGAGGTTGGTGATGAGGGTGGATTCAGAACAGGGGTGGCAGTGGCTTTGGAGAGGCTGCAGTTAAAATCAGCCAAAACGTTGGGGGAAGAGAAAATAGGAAAAAAAAAACACAAAAAGAACAAACAAATAAAACACACGTGTTGGTTTTTTAAGGTGCCCACGTCATGGTTGAGGAGGAATGGCTCCTGATTGTCCAAATTCTTTGATTTTTATTTTATTTTATTTTTTTAAAGAAAAGGGTTAAGAAAACGGTCCAAACCGGGAAACCGTAAGCGTCGACGAGAAGTACAACTGGACAACTGAACCGAACCGGGAATGGTCGGGGAGCTTACGAGTAGAGGAAGCCATAAGCGTTGGGAGGACGCAACGACGTAAAAGTTAAAAAGGTCGTTCGTTTCTCAGACCAACAACATCCAGAGACCAGAGACCAGAGACACAGAGAGAGGGCGAGAGTTTGATCGTTGCCCTCTCCGTCTCCGATCCAAATCTCATTTTCTTTTCTTCTTCACATTTTTTGCATTTGCAATTTTACATTTCCATAAATAAAAAACCCTAACAAACGACGACATTGTTATAATCAATTATCTGCAAAATTCATATGATTCGATTTCTCTTCTCGCGGCACCCATTTTTTCATGCGACGGTTGAATACCCGTAAAGGGGTCAATTCGAAGCCGACCGACGACTACGACAGCAACAATATGGACCCAGTTAAGCTCCAAGTCCGACCCAGCACCCGATCCAATCTCTTCTCTCGCAATCCCAAGCACAACACCAGATCAAGCTTCTTAATTATCGCTTCACTGACGATCGCACTAGCTTTCACACTCTGTTATCTTCTCGTTTCCGCGAGAAATTCAAGGAGTTCTGGGAATAAACGGTACGGGATTGTGATCGACGGGGGGAGTACGGGTACCCGAATCCACGTGTTCAGGTACGGAGTCGACGGCGGCAACACTGCCGTCTTCGATTTCGGCACGGACGGGTTGTCGTCGATGCGGGTTAACCCGGGGCTCTCGGCGTATGCGGAGGATCCGGAATCGGCGGACGGGTCGTTGCGGGAGCTTGTGGAGTTTGGGAAGGGTAGGGTTCCCAAGGAGCAGTGGGAGAACACGGAGATAAGGCTTATGGCCACGGCGGGGCTCCGACTGCTCGATTTGGATGTCCAGAATCGGATTCTGGACTCTTGTAGAAAGGTGCTTCGGAGTTCTGGGTTTAAGTTTCAGAACGAGTGGGCTACGGTGATTACAGGTACTGTTGTTTGTGAATTGTGTTGTGGTTTTTGCATCTATTGCGACTTGCGAATTGCAATACGATTGAAGTTATGTGAATGAATTTTTTTGACCTAATTTTAGTGGCATTGTATGAAAAGAGCCAATTTCGAATGCTAGAAAAGATTATTAACAATAATGTGCATAGTTGATATCAGCCAACCCACACATTTTTTTGTATTTGATTGTTTGTTAACTTCAAATGTGGCGTTCATGTTTTATGAGCAACTCTCTGAAATTATGGTTGATAGGCTCTGATGAAGGACTATATGCTTGGGTTGTTGCAAACCATGCCCTTGGCACTCTTGGTGGCAATCCTTTGCAGACAACTGGGATTATTGAACTTGGTGGCGCTTCTGCTCAGGTGTGATTGCATTAATACTTTCCTGTGGTATTCGTTTGAAATTTTGGATTTCTGACCCCAAAATTATGGTCTGAGCCAATACATAGGTTCATCACAACATAATTGCAAGTCACAAAAAATATCATGCCTCGCGAATGTGCTTTTTATTGGGAAATATGATTATCTATTTGTCCGCCAACAAGTACCTAAAACATATCGGAGAAAAGAGTTGGAACAGTTGGAACAGTTGGGGATATGATAACTTTTGGTCCAATTTTATTTCAGGTGACATTTGTTTCAAGTGAGCCAGTGCCTCATGAGTTCTCACGTGTTGTTAAATATGGAAATGTCACTTACAATCTCTACAGTCACAGCCTTCTTCATTACGGCCAGGTTTGTTCGGCTTTGTTAATGCTGTTCATTTGCAGATATCAACTTGTCCAAGTTTTCCAGACAAATGGAAGCTTGGAAGTTTAATTTTCATTAAGGTGCTACTTTATGGTTTGAAGTTCAGAAGTAATTTGATAATGCAGAATGTTGCATATGATTCGTTGAAAGAAGCAATTGTTTCAGGAGACTTCAACTTAGGTAAAAATTTAAGCTTTGCTTTCTGCTCTGATTTTTCGTATGCCTTGAACCTAAAGTTGTTTGACTGTGTCATGCTGAATTCCAATTTTTGCTTGTGAGTCTGGCATCCATGAACTTCATATCCCTTTAGAAGCATAAGTTATAATGTGGTTGTCTGTCTGATGATGTTATTAGCAATATGGCTTGGTTGGACTGATCACCAGGATGTAGCATATTTTTGTGGTTCTTACTCCCCTTTCACACAGTTATATTGAAACAATTTTGGTGGCCAACGGAAGAGTTTGTTGGAATTGATTGTTGCAATCTGATTTGGTTGTTCTTGACCCAAAAAAAAAAAATTCTGATTTGGTTGTTGATTCCTTGATCAAATGCATATTGTCAATAGTTCTGAAAGCCTCACAGTTAGAACATGATATTTGACTGGATTTCTACCATATTTTAACGTTAATGCAGATGCTGAATCACTTCAGAAAAGAATGTCAATAGATCCTTGCACTCCTAAAGGATATTCATATAAGATGCAGTCTTCAAAGCTTTCTCCAAGTTCTTCAGTTGAGAAGAATAGACATCTATCTACTCTTCAATCAAGGGGTAACTTCTCTGAGTGCCGATCCGCTGCAATAATGATGCTGCAAAAAGGAAAAGGTTGTAGATATTCTTCTTCAATCTTCACTGTATTGTTACATTTGTGCATCACAGATTTTATTTTTACTTTCTTTTGACAATGATTATCTCTTTACCTGGGATCAGAGAAATGTTCCTATCAACATTGCAGTATTGGATCAAATTTCATACCTAAGCTTCAGGGAAAGTTTTTGGCTACAGAAAATTTCTTCCATACATCCAAGGTTTTGTCTTCTCAATGCTCTAATCATCCGTTTCTTTCTTATTAATGGTTTTGTGATAAAAATTTTAATGTCATGGGTCAAGTAACAAGGATACTCTTTTTATTTCTTTTTTAAATTTCTGTAACGAACATATACAGTAGAATTATTACTTAGATGCATTTAATTGTGTGTTTCTTACACCCTTTTTTCTTTCCTTTTCTTTTTCTACTGCTTTCTTAGTTCTTTGGTTTGGCTTCAAAAGCATTTCTTTCTGACCTGATGATGGCTGGACAACAATTCTGTGGAGAGGATTGGTCAAAGTTAAAGAAGAGACACCATCGACTCGATGAAGAAGCTTTGCTTCACTATTGTTTCTCTTCAGCATATACTGTGGCCCTACTTCATGATAGTCTTGGAATTGCTATGGATGATGAAAGGTAATACTCGTACTACTTCAGACTTGTATATCACATACAATATATTTGAATTTCAGACTTGTATATCACATACAAAACATTTGAACTTGCACACGTGTATGTGTTCTTATCGATTGTCACTACTCTTGTGACCAGGATCAGGGTTGCAAATCAGGTGGGAAGTATTCCACTCGATTGGGCTCTGGGAGCTTTCATCTTGCAAAGCACATCTGACTTGGATGTAGGGCACTCTGATTGGATTAGCACCATAATTAGTGATGGCTCTCCCACTCTACTATCATTAATTTTCATCTTTGCAATATTGATGTTTACAGTGTGGTCTCTGTCAAAGTGGAGGAAACCCCAGTTGAAGACAATTTATGACCTGGAGAAAGGGCGGTATATAGTTACTCATGTTAGTAGATGAGATGTTGATAGCTTCTAGAGGAAGAATGTACACTTGTTATGTTAGATCCGGAGGAAAGAGTGGTGCAACATGCTGAACCAGATTCACTTGAGCAGGCCTCGGTTTATTGCCCAAGGCCATCCTTATAAGGTTACCGACCAGAAGCGATATTGTATAGTGTGGGTATCTGCACAGAATTTAGTGGTAACATTTTTTGTGCCGGCGGAGCTAGGCTTAGATCCCCATTTTGTACTTGGAGGGAATCCAATACCTCCAATTAATTATACCACATGCTCTCTCATTGCCCCCAAATCCGAATAGGAAGTTTAGGATAAAAATTGGGGAAGGCTTGTTGTGAGGGAGATGTAGAATGTTGTATCATTGTATGATAATGTGGTAATACACGTTCTTTCTTCACAATTGTTATTTGTTCTTATTACTGAAGCGAGAGCTTATTTCATCACATCGGTCTTAACTTAAGGTTTCCAATTTCCATGGGCCTCATGTTTTCGCTTTTCTGGCTTGGAGTCGAGTAATGCGGGAATTTCGGGCTTCTAATTTCTCATAGCAAAAGAACAAACAAATTGGGTTAGAGCTAGACTCTGCTCTACATGTCAAACTTCCAGTGATTAACGTTTCATAAAATATTGCAACATACTGCAAGAGGCTTGCAGCTGTGCAGTTACCCCTGTATTTGGGGTTCTGTCTTCGAATTCATTTTCACCAACATCACCTGTATAAATTGTTTTTTATTTTAAATAAAAAAAATAAAAAGAAGTATTATTTTCTGAAACTCAGAAACAATTTTGTGTTTTTTAAAATATTGCTTTTTAGTATATATAAATTTTGGGTGAGAAGTGAGGACATCCTTCTAACTTCTTTCTTGGGTCAAAATATTCAAAAAGAAAAAGGCTACTTCCCTGAAAGTCCAATGCAATGCAAGCAACCAATCCAGTCTTCCCGTTTTGCATAGATAAATGTATACGTCTAGACTTGGTAGCTATTTTTCTTGTTTAAATTTCTAAGAATGTTCTAGACTTGTTGTAATTTTGTTTGATGGTAAACCAAACCTCATAAAATATAAATACCATATCAAAATGATCACTTTCAACGTCTTTGGCTCTTGCCTTTGGCGGGCTAATCAACCCCTTCATTTTTGTTTAAAGAAATATCTTCTAAGCTGTATTATTAGTAAGTACGACAAACAGAAGAACATTTAGAAGCAATTAATATAAAGATAGCCATTCATTTGAATAGTCTTACCATTTTTAATTTTTGGTGCGGAGAAATTATTGGTCTTACTTACCACTTTGATGTGCACATTATTCTACCAAATTAATTCGAACCGATCCAATTATACATCACAAATCTATTGAAATAATTAAATAACGAGTTGAAGACCATATGTGTAGAGATACTCGCTTAATTCTCAAATACATTGCCCAATTTTTGTACTAGTTGCTTATCCTCTCCTATCAATAAAACTCTGTCGCTTTCTCTCAAAAAAAAAAAAAAGCCTAGCTTTACTAGTACATTACACGTCCAATTTTGAACAATTTAAATCAAAGTTGGCAAAATTTAAGACCATGATATTGAAACCCCTTTAAAAGTGGCCATGGAGCTACGTAGACTTGAGGGTCGGTTCAAAAGTTGGGCTGACGGCCGCTGACCAGTTCATTAATTAATTTCCAAACCTAATTGCATTGTTACATTCCCATATTACAAGTTCATCTCCAAACTCCCATAGTTGTTAAATAAATGTCTTTAGTCTTTAGACACCAACTTTCTTTTCATTCTAAATTCATTTTAAACTTTGTTAAATAACATAATAAATAAAAAATTATCATGTTATTAGTGTCGAATAATTAATTTAATAAGTTGATGTCTCCGGTATTATTGTTGTTAAATTTGGGTTCGCACTAAGCTAACAACAGTGATGATTAGCTGAGGTGATTAGCAGTTTAATGACGATGATGAAGGATTTTCCATTTCTCAAAATTAAGTGGTTTATCTTGTTTTGTCGTGTATAGCGGAACCGGTCGTTTTACGCGGCAAAGGAAAATTGGACCGACGAAAATACCCCTGAAGTCGTTCGGTGAAGTCGAGGAAAAGATACCCAGCACTATATATAGCAAATTCGGAAATGGGCAGAGAAACGTGGCTGGTGTTTTGGGCAAATCCAAAAATACGAAAAGAGACCCAATTAGAAAATTAACGAAATTCTCTCTCTTCCCTGATTATCTAAACGCGCTTCCAATTTTCTTGTCCAATTCGGAGGTAAGATTTTTCCCCCAATTCATCTTCTCTCGGAAACTTGGAAACCAAACGATCCGCTGTGTCAATCCAGCGCGATCCTGGGTTTCTAGGGTTAAATTTTGACTCACACAAAAAAAAAAAAGACTTCCTATTTGGAGGTTTTAAATTCAATGAAATTGGTTGTTAATTAGTGTTGGGTCCATTCGATTAGGTCGTTTTCTGTGTGATCAGCGCATACAATCGACAATGAGTGACCACCTGGTGTTGTACGTCGACCGTCTCCTCAGGCCCATGGCCGCACAGCAGCCGTCGGAGCCTCCTGAGGTCAGTTCTGGGCCGGAGCCGGCTGGACCCGACCCGGTCTCGGACACTTCCGGCCCGTCTTCTATTTCGTCAGCCGAGGGCGCGGAGGAGGAGGAGCCACTGATTCAGACGGCGGAGTGTCGCATTTGCCAGGATGAGGATAGCATTAGCAATTTGGAATCTCCTTGTGCCTGTTGTGGTAGCCTCAAGGTATATTTCAGTAACATATGATATAAAGGCTCAGTCTCTGACTTTGTATGTAATGCTGAATTGCTGTCATTAGAATTGTTGGGGATTTGAATTGATTTGGGGGATTATAGGAAATGTTTTCTTATTTGCAAATGACCCTTAACTTTGGTGACAGACAGAGGATAATGAAAATTTTTCCTAAACATATTAACCAACCAGAGATGTCGGTGAAAAGCTTCAGAATTTTTGCATCCATAGGGGCATTTCCCGGTTTCTGTTTTTGTTTTTTATTTCTTTGTTTAAGAGCTATTTAAAGTTGTGGAATCCATTAGTCAATAGAACATTGCGTCTTACATTTTCTATTAAAAGAACCGTTCTTGTCTCCTTTTTCGCACTTCTTTGATCATTGATATAATTGACAGAATTGTTTCGATCCATTTGCAAGATTTTTTTGGTGAATGATGATTAGTATAGCAAATATTGCTTCCATGAGCTAGTGTCTAGCAGTCATCTTGTCTCTGTCTCTGTCTTTTTCTTTTTCTTTTTATGTCTTGTTTATCTGATCTCATTATGCGTGGTGAAATTTGTTTCAGTATGCCCATAGAAAGTGCGTTCAGCATTGGTGCAATGAGAAAGGAGATACAACTTGTGAAATTTGTCATCAGGTATGCTGTTTGAAATTTTCTCTATCTATTCTTGGTGCTAATCTTATGCTGCACATAAGCTTGTAAAATTTAATTTTTCGACTTTCTTGGCTACTTGAATTTTCCTTTTCCTAAAAGTGATGTCTTAATTTCGTATTACAATCCTTGGCCTACTCCATGTCACAAGGAATTAAAAACTAGTAGTGGGTGGATTCCAGTTACATCTGGATTTATGCGTGGTAAGGCGGGGGATGAACCTTGACTTTTGATAAATGATGTGATATGATGGGGTTGTCTTTTCTAAGAAAATTATTTTTGAATCGGTGAACTGAAGCCATTTGCATAAACATGTGTACATTCAATTCTAGATCTCTCATTTGCATGATGCTTTTACCGCATCGTTAACACTATGTAGATCTCCTTCATAATTTAGAAAAGTATGTCATCTTCTGTTTTCTGTAAGCGCTTTTGGATAAGATCAGATGTCAAAGATGTTTGGAATCATAATTGCTGCATCGTATTTATTATGAAAATTTTGAAATACTTTCCTTTCAAGTGATTTAATCGCATTCTTTTCTAATTGATGGTCTTTTGCATTATGTACAGACTTACCAACCTGGCTATACTGCACCTCCTCGTCCGCCATCTGATGAAACTACCATTGAAATTGGGTGAGTCAAATTTTCTTATGTTTCATCACAAGTGTTTGTGACTTCTTTTGATTATTTTGGTAACAGTGCTAGTTAACTTAATACTTCTGTCATGTTTATGATTAAAACTGCATGAAAGACAATATGGATGCCTTATGATTATCTTTGGGCTATGGATGTTTCCTGCAGTGGAGGCTGGACACTTTCTGGCACTCCTTTGAGTTTGGACGATCCACGCATCCTATCAATTGCAGAGGCGGAACGTCAGTATCTGGATACTGAATATGATGAATATTCTGCTTCAAGTAGTAGTGGAGCTCCATTCTTCCGTTCAGCAGCCTTAATTGTAAGCCCATAAACTTTCAATCCTACTGAGAAGAAATTATCTCCTTTCTCATATTCTTATTCCTTATGTATGAGGTAACTCAGGTTTGATTTTAATTTTAATCCTCTGCATTTGGCAGTTAATGGCCCTTCTGATCTTGCGGCATGCACTGAGAGTCACAGATTCCGACAATGGGGATGACACGTCTGCTATTTTCTCTGTAAGTGGATTTGAACTTACTTTTTCTATCAACTCGCCAGTCTGGTGCTTCATTATCCCTTTAATTGATGTCATTTTACGGTTCAGTGAAGCTGATAAACTGGTTGTTACTCCGCAGCTTTTCTTGCTTCGAGCGGCTGGATTTCTTTTGCCCTGCTATATTATGGCTTGGGCCATCAGTATCTTGCAGCGTCGACAGCAAAGACAGGTTAATATTACCTCCAATTCTACTTTTAAATGTTAAGTCTTATACATTGGTGATTCTTTCTGTTTTCTTTTCTTATTCTGCTCTTTCATGTTGTTTTCTGTTCTTGCCACATAATAATCACTTTGAACCTGGTATATTCCATAATAATGCTATAAAGATAGAATCTAAGACTTCGAAACTGTAACATAATTGCTCCTTAATGTTCTTATTGTAATATGGTAAAACAGGAGGCTGCAGCATTGGCAGCAACACAAGTCGCTTTTGTTCTTCAATCTGGACAACATATGGGTCTACAATTTGCAGTAGGATCAGGACCTAGTGGGAGTCCACAACCAGAAACTGCCTAACATGAAGCCAACAAAACGCCAGAGTTTTACGTGACATGGGTAGGCCATTCAGCGGAAAGTAGTGAAAAATAAATGAAAACGTTTCTTTTGTCCGAAAATATGAAGGAACAAAAAATTGCAAAACATAAGAGAACAGAAAAGGCTACAGCGGTGTGGAATTCTGTCTAATGGCTTGTTGAAAAGGCCATGGCAGTCTTGGTTACCTCCATCTTTGGTTGTCTTGTATTTCATGTATGTATGTAATTAATTCCATTCAACCAGAGAAAAAAGGAAATATTGATTTTTGGTTCTCCATCTGCTTGGGTAGCTCAAAGCAG
This sequence comes from Prunus avium, assembly GCF_002207925.1. Next base: position 622,196 of record NW_018921431.1, read on the forward strand.
CTGGTTGTTATCTGGAAAGGGCTTGTCTGTATTAATCAACTTGAATATCTTTCCTTAGCTGAATTCTTTTTCTTTTGGTTTTTTATCACAAAACATCCTTAAGGTTCATAAAACTATCAGATTGAGTTCCTTTTGTTTTTGTTTTTATGTTATTCGTCCTTGAGGTTCTCTCTCTCTCTCTCTCTCTCTCTCTCCACCCCGACTGTAACCATCCCACCCCAACACGCAAGGGAGGCCTTGAGCACATGTGGGCAAGGCGGTCACCTAAGGCCCCTAAATTGGGAGGGCCCTTGATTTGTATAAACTTACATATATACGCTATGTTGCACGGACACGGGTACAGGGACACGGGAACGCGACACGGCGACACGGCGACACGGTGACACGGAAAATCTCAAAAAATTAGGACACGGGTACGTTTAGGACACGGCAATCAAAATAATAATTTATTCTCAATACTTCAATGTCACATAATTCCATAAAACAAAACAAATAACTCATATTCATCATTCATACATAATAATTAATACACCACAAAAATAAAACATAAATAATCTAACTCTCAATCTTCTTCAAGTATCTATATCTTCATTGTTGTTGTTATTAGAAAACAACACGCCCTCTAATTCCCGTTCATCAAGTGATTCACATTCATCTTTCCCTAAAAGAAAATTCAGCACGGTTCACATTCATTATGTCTAATACCCAATTAATAAACCAAATTCAAATGTACTCAACAACTAAGTAACAAGACATTTATTAAAAATAAAAAAACAAATACATATACAATCATACAAAGATACCCACAAGAAAAACACATCAAAACAGAGAAACAAAATAAAAAAGTTGTAAAGCCTAACTCGAGTTTGGCCACGATTTCTTTTTATTATTTGTTGTGTTTCTCTTAAAAAAACAAAAGAAAGAATTGTCACCTCACCACCAAGTCCAACTCTTCTAATGCTGTGGAGTGGAGGGAGATAAGAAAAGAAAATAGAGAACATAAATAAATGCATTTGAAAATAGAGAAAAAAAAATTGCAAAGAGACTTACCTTGTGCAAAACCAGGAGAAGGGGAGGAGAAGAGCGGTGACGAAGGAAATGGTTTGGCAGCAGAAAAGGTGAGATTTAGGTTTAAAAATTATTTCCACTTTTAGCTCCTTTTTTAAAAATTATTTCAAATTAGTCCATCAAAGTTTCAAAAATCACGTTTAGACCCCAACTTTTATTTTAAAAATTTCAAACTGGTACCTGCCGTGTCTTGACCGTGTCGGAGCCATGTCCCAACCGTTGACCGTGTCCAAGGCGTGTCGGGGGCGTGTCGGAGCCGTGTTGGCGTGTCGGCGTGTTGGCGTGTCCGACACTCCGACACTCCAGCATTTTGGAGTGTCCAGGCAACATAGTATATACGTACATATGTTCCTATAAAAAAATTGTACTAATATTTATATTATGTAAGGCCCAAGTATTGTAAACAAAAATATCCAATTATTTTCTCTAAAACTAAAAAGAAGAAACTCAATAAAGAGCCAATTATTATTTAAACTCGTAACTTAAATCAATTAACTTAGTTGAATAACACGAAAAAAATGTAAGAAATAAAATACAAGGATAATATATTGAAGGGTTCATATAACCATATGGGAAATTTACTTTTGCTCTACTAGACAAAATATTAAAAACAAGAAGTTTATTGAACATCTACTGCAAGAGGAAACACTCTTGCAGGAAGTGCGAGAAGGTAAAAACTTGATTAAATGGCTTAGCTATGACACAAGAAAGATTGAATATCAAATCTTACCTTTAGTCAACTATGTCACAACAAAGATTGAATGGCTTAGCTATGTTATCCATTGAAACAGACATGGTAGAAAAACTTGATTATGTAAGTTAATTGATAGTTTTGCATCAAAATATGCAAGACGAGTGATATTTAAGTGATGTTTTGACGTTTTATTATAAAGTTGGTTATGTGAATTACATAATGTTTGTTTCGGTTTAGGTTACAATTGTTACTTCGAGTTCGTATAATTTTTTAAACTTATCGAAAATCACATAAATATACATAAAAGGTAGAAGGTCACATTTTAGTGATTCACCTAGGGCCTCGAAAACATTAACCGCCACTGGTTATGGTTGCTATATGGAAAACCTTTGTACAAGCCTTGGCATTTTTCAGTTTGAAAACCTCTGTGAACATCCTTGCCCTCTTAATTTGATATATTCTTCATGAAACACTCCTCTCCTCCACTTGTCTGTGACCTTCATATATATATGTCAGCACTCAGCAGCATCAAAAAGCAAGCCCATCTTGTGGTAAATAAATTCTTCCTTTCTCGGAAGTACATTAACCTAGCTCTCTTCATATTGTATACAATTCGATGGTGGTGCATTCGTATGCGTGGTGTTTTCCAAGTGTAACAACTTAAATTACCAAGTTTTTTGAGTTCCCGTAGATAAGTTAAGAGTTAAAAGTGTTAAGTGAATGTCTTTAAAATTTTTAAAAGGGTTAAAATTTTAAATGATTTTTTAAAGTATTTTTTTTAAAGTATTTAAATCCATCTAGTATTGTATTGTTGGATATGTGGACTCCACATAAGTGCCACATCAACAAACTAATGGAGACTCACGGCAGGGACTATTTGTGAGCAAGCTTACTAACCTTAAGGACCACGAATGACACAAAAAAAACAAAACTGACACAATTTGATAGTTTCGTGAACCTCAGGGGCGTTTTTGCATTCATCGTATTAAACCAGTAGGAATTGAGCCTACAAATTTGCCAATTATGAGTTGATCGCTTAAACCATTCAGCCATGGAGTGAGATGAATTTAGAGGGAAATTTATTTCCAAATCAAGAACAATTTACTGTTAAGTGTTTTCATAGTGATGAAAGAGCATACATGGACTGTAGCTAGCTTTCTGGATCATTTTCAAGGTGGTAATGTTTTTAATTAATGGGGTCCTGGACCCCATTGGATTCGTTATAATAAGATGACGATTGTGCAGTGGCTTGGACAAGGATGGAGGAATGGATTTGTTGATAAAAGAAGGCAAGCATATATTCTCTGAGACTGTTTGGTATGATTAAGATCCAGGAAGAACGATCGTAAAAGTACATAAAGGAAGCATCTCTCTTTAGCATATAATTTTATAGGGACATTCTGTTTGTAGTTACCTTCCCGCTTTGTTTTTTTGTTTATACTTTTATCCTAAAGATAGGGTTTATCAAACCAATATATGTCCCTACTAATTACATGAATAATTAGCCCAAATTCTAATCGCCACATTAAATCAAAAGATGAAGAAAATAATATAATTAGAAGATAAAGCATGTTTTTGTTTAGCACAAGTGGTTGAGTGGATGTGGAAAAGCCCGACTAATTGAGATATACTCCACTGGCATAAAGCACGTTCAATAACATCAAACACGCAAGTAAAATTTGAAAGACAAGGAAATAAAAACAGGAAAAGAGAAGAAAGAAGGAGAAGGAGAATGAATTGTTTTGCAAAAAAGAGTTGGTTATGCTCTGTGCTGTGCAATAAGTAGTTAAATACCATTGAGTTTTTGCTTTATCTTCTTTAACTTGCTTTGGAACTCGTTGCTTTGGTGGCTTGCTCTTCAGTTTTAAACTGGTTCAGAAGAAAGCCACAACTTTAAGACCAACCTCGAGAATCTATAAAATGCTTGCATGAAATAAATATTAACTCTTTAGTTTTTTTAATATTTTTTTTACTTTCAATTATTATTACCCTTGAACTGCTGTAGAATGGGATCCACCAGATTAGCAAGAAGAATGATGGGTTTGCAAACTTTAGCGGATTTGCCTTAGCAATGAGGTACGTACCCGTACCACAATCCAAAGAAACAAAAGGCCCCACTTCCACCAATTATCTATTTCCTAATTTGGCAAAAAGGGTTTGAACCAGCAATTGAATTAAAACTGCTCTTCGGATTTTGAATTTAAGATGTTATATGCACGCGTAGCGGAATGTGATTAATTAAATATAGTAAAACAGTGCTATTTTTGTCATATAAAAGTTTTTCTTCCAAGTTACAAATAGCTTCTGTTAACACCGTTCTCGAATAAGCTAAATGTATATTGCTTAAATCCTATGAGACCCCACATGTTTCGGGATCATTTTCGATCCAAGAATCTCATTGGCTTAGGCTTAGCAATATATAAATGACTAAACAGATGTCAAGGATCTTGGTGTCATGACATTAAAAAAATAAACTGTGCAGATTGAGGAATCTGGTTAAGACATCTGCAGTGGCAGAGGCAACAACAGCCGCCCCAACATCAAGTAAAGTACCTAATTAATATGATTTTGGTTGGTGTTCGATTGGTAAGTTCTGCTAAACATCACAACATGTAACCAGGAAGAGGAAGAGACCATGTTTCTGTTTCTGGTGTTCACATGTTTCTTGGGGCCAAGAATATTACAGGTTGATGTGCAATGTGCATCAAGTAGACAAGAAATAATTCTCATGTACCTTCTGAAACCTCCTCCCAAAGGAAGTTTTAAACCTTATGGAGAGGAAAAATGGAGCAGAAAGCTACAACTCAGTTAGCTCTTTTTACTTTAATTGGTGGATAAAAAGCAGAGAATCAGGACATGATTAACAAAACATTCAAGCTGAGATTTTATTGACCAGTCGCCATTCATCTTAAGGCAACATGTCACCCACATTTCATAAAGCACAGGAATTTATGCTTTAGAATGTTCCAAGTTGCATGTGATACATACATTTACATAGATATATATTACTGTTATAAAATCACTCATTAAATAATACTTATAAAAGAAAAAGGGGTCTCTACATCCATTAATAAACGAAAAAGTGTTATAAAGAAAACACATTTAGCACAAGAAACCAAGTAGAGCACTGTTGTTTTTGGTTGCATTGGGAAGAGAGCTTGGAAGTCTAAAGTGGGGAAGAGGAGATCTTAGAATGGGCATAAAGCAAGTGTTTGTTTCTTTTGGAGGGCTGCTTGCTGCTCTATTCCCCATTAATCTTCTCCTATCTATTCTTTATATGCATGGCTTGCTTGACACTGCCACTGTAGCATCTGCTACTTCTTGGTGGCCCATCAGCACTTGTGTCTGCCCAGTCATATATTCCTATCAGAGAAACAAAAACCTCCTTTTCTTAGCAGGAAAGGAAATGCATTTTACTTAAAAACCCCCATACAAATCTCAGATTAAGACCTTGATCTAACTGTTTTATCCCAGTACTTAAAAACTCTTTAACCTGATATTCCATGAAAACCCATCATCTGTCAGCCCCAAAAGTTACAACTTGATGCCATCTAATCTACTTGAGCTGAGAACAGTGAACACAATCTGACCAGGAATTCTGGATCTTTGGGAAAACTTGAATAAATAAAAGTATATTTTGCATTTTACACATCAGCACTGTATAGTGACGTGGCATGTGGCTAAGAGACCTGGAGAGACTGGATTGGCCTTTTTTTCTTAGTCGACAAAAGCAGGGCAAATGATAAGAGATACTTGGCTTCTCAAGGGTATTGTTCAAATACCCTTTATTCATCCGTGTCAGATTCTTCCATATAACAGCCTTAATTTGCTTAGGTTGCAGACTTATGGTTTGGGTGAATCTAAAATTCCTGTTGGTGTTTTGGGTCCCTCCATGCTTTACACTTTAAAGCCCCTCCCAAAACCAACACACATAAATACCCTTGTTATATCTACAGGAATGGATCATAAGAATACAAGGTTCACAAACTGGTCTTAACACTCGAACAAAAACAAGATATCTAGTTTTCTACTACTTTCCTCTTCTTCTTGTTTGTTTGTATAGAAGTTTTTAAACCATACCATGGTTTTCAGTTCTCATGGTGTGTTTGTTCTACTTTTCTGTATTGGGTTGTTCTTGGTAGTTCAACCAGGTGAAGTCTCTGCCCTCACAAGTATAGGCCAAGCCCTCAGAGAGAACCAAGATCAATATCATGGAATTTTGCCGCGGCATCAACGTACTCTCAAGGCTGCCACCATGGAGGAAATGAGCACAGAGAAGAAGAATTCAGCAAACACAAACAGCAACTTTGATCCAAATCAATCGAGCAAAAGAAGAGTGCGAAGAGGATCGGATCCTATCCACAATAGGTCTTAAAGGAGGAAGCTGGCATTTTAAACACAAAGTTGATTCAAGCAATGCAGGACAACCACAAGGTGGTGAATTGCTTCAATTCAAAAGTTTCAAACTTCATTTGGTTGGTTGGTCTTTTTTCCTATCTTGCAGTAGAGTTTTTATATAATAGAGAGACGTGTATAGCCAAGTAACAGAGCAAGTCATTGAAGGCTTTCAGTTACACTGGAGCCAACCTCGTCTCTGTCTTTGGAGCCAAGATCATAAACCAATGAGAGAACAGTACAGACGACGGTGGTTCCTCCGAAATGAAAGAAACAAATATATTTTTAATTTTTTTTGTCTTTTGAAGAGCAGTGTTCTGTTTCTGTTTGCATCATCGGTGTTAGAGTTTTGTTGCAGATGATAGTGAAATTCTTTTGTAACCCTGCAGCTCTTACAATGTCTTTCAAATGTAATGAGCTTTTATTTTTTTTACCTTGATTAGTATTTTCACTTTTGTCTTGGCTGGTGGTCTTCTCTTCTTTTGGTGGTGTTGATAGGGAAGGGAAGAGTAATGCCAATCAGAAAAAAAGAACAGAGCCGTTTCTTTTTTATATGTTTGTTTTACAAAGAGAGCTTGAGGTTTAGATTGTAATGGCTTTATCATTCAATTGGGAATTTGCCACGGATATTTCTAAGCAAGCAACCATGTCTGAAGTGAATCAAGCAGAGAAATATAAAAATGTAGCAATATGAAAACCTCCCTGTCCTACAAATTACAATTTTCTTCACCATAAATATTTATCAAGGTTGTCAAGAAATTTCAAAAGATATGGAACCACCCAACGCGTAAAGCCGATGGCCATTCATCTCTTGCTGGACAAAATGGAAGAGAGTCTGTGTGGCTGAGTTGGATGATTTTTGTACAGTGGCTAGATCAACAGGGAAGAAAGGGGCAAACCCTTCAACTTCAAGTCTCTTCGCACACTGAACAAGCAAGAAACCTATGTGCTGCATTTTAACTACCAAGCAAGAAATACATACATCCTTCATTCACAACACCCCGCTGCAACCCAATGGGCCTGCCAAATCCGGCCTACCAAATTCCTCCTCAATCTCTCCTTGCTTGAAAAAGGCAGCCCACGGCCCTTATATCCAACATGGGTTTCTGAAAATGTCAGTGCACTGGATACTAGCCTTGCTGCTCTAATTATATATAAATTATAGAAAGATTAACTTAAAAGCTAACAGTGTTGCAGTGGTTTCATTGAATTTTGTCTACTAATAAGATGATGGAAGCAAGCAACATCAACAGGTTAATTAGGTGCTACGCCACTAACGCCGCAATCCACACACAACAAGCTGCAACTTTTGTTCTGATTAACAAAACATCTATTTTCAAGCTTTTTAAAACCTCTTCTGCTTTTACCACAATCATTTAGAATTAGAACAACGTTTGCTTCAAGCATTCCGAGCTAGTAAGATTATCCTTAACTCATTTTAATTTGGAGATAATTAATTTATGGTCATGGCTGGTTTAGCATCAAGATAACAAGGTTATCAACTACCCTACTGTTGCTATAAATGGATGAATTAGACTTCAACTTGGACACAACCTCTTCCTTCCCGTGATGTTTTGGAAGCAAGAACTGAATTATTTGCTGTTTCATGATTTGGGGTCGAGAACAAATTAATGATTAGAGGAAGCTTGAATATAAAAAGGGGATTTAGTGATTGGTTAACCATACATGCAAATATTCCATTATCTCTAATAAGAATATTAATTAATATTATACAGGATAATGCTTATCCATATTACCCAGTTGGGGCTTTGGAAGATATTTTTGTTTCCCACAGCTGGGTTGTTTATTGATCTTTATCTTCTCTCATGTAATATTTGCATGAAAGAACATAAATGCTTTTAGGTGGCTGCTGATCCACCCATAAATATAATTTCCAGTAAACTCTTGTGTGATAATATCTCCTCTGCTCATCAGCGAGGATAAAAATTCCATGGTCCATTTTATGTCTGGCCCACACATGCTTGTAATGGCAGTGGACCCTTCTGGAATCTGGTTCTGTTAATTAATTACACCTCTCTCTCATCAAACAAAATTACTGAAATACGGGCATGTGACATAATTTGTGTTTAGGACTTGTATATTTTGCTTAGTTATCCGCTTAATGAAGCTTTGTTGATGTTAAGTTGTTTCACTGCATAACTTTTTTTTTGTTTTCCGGTTACATTCACTGCATAACTTAGGCTAGTCATAGAAGCACTCAAAACCAATTGTATACCATAGAGACCCAATTGGGTGATAAGTGGGCTGTGATTATCCCACTGTGCAGCCTAGCCCTGTTAAAATGTTGTGTCATTTTGTGTCAATTTGTTCATTGCGCGTGCCGTTGAAAAATGACATATTTGTCAGAACATTGTTTGAACCATTAAGAGGTTTTTGACTCCCACAATTCCTACTAGCTATGGCCTAGCTTTGCTTAGCTAGGTTTCTTTTTCTAGTAGTGCAAATCAAATCAATAATCACCAAAATTCCAGGTCTTGCTATTTATTATTTCATAGCCGCACCGCAGCTTGGAGATAAAGTAATATAACAACCGCCCTTTGAAAAAGCTGGGACGAATTTTGAAATCCATATGTTGTGTGACGAGAAAAACTTCCATATTCCCGTTTCATATATATTCTCCTCTTACAAATGATATAAGGAGGGAATAGGAAAATATTTCTCGTAATGTGACTCTAATTTCATGTTTTCTTGGATTCTAATAGAAGCATAATTGAGGATTATAAACATAAAAGACAAAAACCATCCCATCAGAAACCAATGGGAATAGGGTTTAAGATTAGTCCAACGGTGCAATGTTTTTGTTTTAATTAATTTATTTAGTTTAAAAGATATGACTAACATCTAATCTAAATTCTGAAAGCATGATTAAGATGAAAAATAAGACTGTAGAAAATAGTGAGTAATCGATTGATTCAAACATGGCGTGTGGCCGCATTACATGCTCGACGTACAGTGTGCTTTATTGCAACACGTGGATGCTTAAGAAAGATAATCAAAGATGGGCCAGAAAAACCGACATGCATTTGCACCCCTTTAATCAAACTTTGCTGTTCAATCAACCCAATAATCCAATCTTTATTAATTTATGTGGTAATTAAAGACATATTTTACTTGGTAATTAAGCAGCGGGGGGATTGGTTTCTGCAAGATTAAGTTAACCAAAGCATGTGGTGCCAATTTACCATCATCATAATCACCATCACCATTGTTTTTGATTGATGGATGGATGGATGGAGTAATAAGTTAAGTTGACAAATTGGCCATCGCTCTGCTTTCAAACTTAATTAATTCAAGGCCATCCTCCTTCTTCTTCTTCTTCTGCTGCTGCTGTTTCTAAAATCTTCATAATGCTTAATTAATCATACAAATTTGATTTAGACCCAAAAGAAAAGAAGAAGAAAAAGATTCAAAATTTGGTTTGGGACAATGGCAAACTTGGCAAGGCAAGGCAGAGGGCAGAGCTTGTGCTGTGCTGAAAATATATGTACTCTTGTACTGCGAATCCTATGCGCAAAAGCAGATAAAAAAAGACACGTATACGTTTCGGATTGGGTTGCAGGTGTCCAAATTTTTAAAAAACTTAAATCGCTGACTTCAACGAATATCATTTATTTATTTTTAGACCAAATTCATAAGAAAAAAAAACAGAGAAAGAAAAGTATGTCAAGCCTAATTTATTGCACTCAACAACACACAGACTGACATACGTAACCTCAGATTAAACCCCTTCCTCCCTAGAGAAATGACACAGAATTTTCCACCATTTCACAGCAAGTTTTTTTCTTTTCTCGATTATTTTTGAGTTTTGTGTGAATTCAGAGGGTGCTTAATTATATTGGTCTTTGTTTTTATGGGGCTAAAAGAGGTTTTTGAAGCCATTAGGTATAGTACTAATAGTTTGTATTGAATCCATATCTTTCTGTCCCCACAAAACCCCATCTATATATTTGTCATCAATTCTCATTACAACCTTCATCACCCCAATCAGCTTCATCGCCCATCTCCCCTTAACCCCCCCATTCCCTTAAAAACCTTTCACCTTTGAGCCTTCTTCCGTTCTTTTACACAGAAAAACCAAAAGGGTTTTCTTTTCTTCTTCATCTAAACAAAACCCTAATTTAATACCAAATACCCCTTCTTTCATTTTCATTTTCATTTTCATATGCCTAAAAATCATGGACTTTACCAGCGCTAATCACCTCACACCCACAGCCACCACCATCAAAACCCCAGACACGGACACTGAGCCCCCATCACCATCAGAACCCAAATCCATTTCAAACAGGTCCTTATCTTTCCCCAACGGCTCCCTCAAGCCTCACCATCCCACAATCCCGCCGCCGCAACCGCCACCAACAATGGCGGTTGCCTACAAAGAGTGCCTCAAGAACCATGCAGCTAGCTTGGGTGGCCATGCTCTAGATGGGTGTGGTGAGTTCATGCCCAGCCCCTCTTCCAACCCCATGGACCCCACCTCGCTAAAATGTGCCGCTTGTGGCTGCCACCGAAACTTCCACCGCCGTGACCAGCACCGACCCAAAAATGTTCTCAGCCACCACCGCCTTTTGCTGCCAGCGCCACCAACTCATCACCAACACCACCACAGCTCCAGCCCAAGCCCAACCCAAAGCCCCGTGTCAAGCCAAGGCCCAACTTTGAGCCCCCAGTCTCCGCCTCCCGTCTCACACTTGCCACCCTCCTATTTTGCTTCCCCACCCCAAATGTTGCTGGCTCTCAGCAACGGCGTTTCTGGGCCGTCGGATGGGCACCACCACGGTCTCCACCCAACGACTATGAAAGCTGAGAAGTACCCAAATGAGAAAAAGAGATCCAGGACCAAGTTCAGCCAGGAACAGAAGGAAAAGATGAATTTGTTTGCTGAGAAAGTGGGTTGGAGAATGCAAAGGAGTGATGAGAGGTTGGTGGAGGACTTCTGCAATGAGGTTGGGGTCCGTAGAGGGGTGTTCAAGGTTTGGATGCACAATAACAAGCACGGTCTGAAGAAGAGATCAGAGAGATCAGGTGATGGCGGTGAGCGGATGATTATTAGCAATGTCAAATACGAGACTAGTAATGGAGATGATGAGAGTTGTGGCAGAGTTGGCTTCGACTCCATTGTTAATGCTCAAACCACCAGCTACAATGTCAATGCCATCCCCCAAAATGGAGGTACCAGAGCAAGTTTTCATCTTTCCAATAATGGGTCGTCTTCTTCATCGTGAACAACTCAGAAAGATCTAGAGAGAGAGAAAGATACAAGCTTAGTGATTTTAATGTTTTTATCATTTCTTGTTAGGTTAGCTATAGCTTGTTCATTAATTAATGGCTACTGACTACCGTTTTGGTGAGGGAGAGAAGAGAAGTGTGGAACAGATGATAGTGATTAGAGAGAAAGTTCTTCATATATTTTCTTAATGCAAAATGAAAAATGAAGTTGCTTTCTTTTGCAGACATGTTTATTATTAGTGGTGCCTCATTTTCTCCTGGTTTAACAAATAATCTTGGGAATGAAGGGGAAATTTCTATTTTTGGGTGGCATGAGGCTATCATTTGGAAAATTCTTGTGGGGGGGTGTTTTTTTAACTTTTTAATTTTATTCATTAACTTAAAGTTAAAGCCTTCCCATACTTTATTTATTTGTCCAAAATGGGTTAGCTTTTTCAAATTTGGGATGCAATTTGGTTAAATATAAGTCGTCTGCTATCTTGTCCTTATTCATTTAAAGGTTACTTCTACTTGTGCTGAAGTATTATTCAATTCTTTTTACCCAAGAAATAGTCTTTGAGATTTCGTCTTGGTGGAGAGATAATGGCAGAGACACAGAGCAGTGATGGGTTTTGGTACCAACTTGACTAGGGCAAACCTCTGATTAATTAACCCAAATACAAATTTAACTAGTTTTATTACTGCATTACATAAACTGTTAGTGGTAATTAAGCCAAAGAAAGTCACAACCAGATCTAGAACTGAGTCACCCCCCCTATTAAAGTGAGAGTGATATCGTCCCGTGACTGATCTTTAAAATCACGATGGAATCGGGACCAGCAATTGTAAGATTTTCTTTGGCATCACTTAAATCCTAATCCAAACAGAATTTATATTGTCCATCAAACTTTTCTTTTGGCCCCTTTAATATCAATGCTTCCGAGTCCTGACATCACCAATACTTTTTTTTATCAGCTACGTGAAAGCTGTGCTTAAATGGTGTCATGCAGAGGAGAGCAAAATTAATACAACTTCATCTTCGAAGCACTATTATACAAACGATAGTTTAAATTATATTATATTAATCGATTATTACAATTTTAACAAACTAACTGACCTAACTCACTTCTGCAAAATCGATCCTTAAGCGAGTAAAATGATTAAGCATGAATTTTGATTTAGAACCCATGATACGAGGATGGGAATTCAAACTTAAGTCCTAAAAAATGAGTTTATAATTTAACTGACTAACTGATCTAACTCACGTCCGTAAAATCAATCCTTAAGCGAGCAAAATGATTAAGCATGAATTTTGATTTAGAACCCATGATACGAGGATGGGAATTCAAACTTAAGTCCTAAAAAATGAGTTTATAATTTAACTGACTAACTGATCTAACTCACGTCCGTAAAATCAATCCTTAAGCGAGCAAAATGATTAATCATGAATTTTGATTTAGAACCCATGAAAGATGTGTTGTCACGTTGTGCATGCAATTGTCTAATTAAGAATGCTACTTTTGATTGCCGGGGCTTTTAAGGCAAGCGTAGCGGGGATGGCTTAAACCAAAACAATAATAATAAAAGAAACGCTTTGTTATTTTTAGGTGATGGAAGGCAGTGCCCAGAAGCCTGAACGAGGGCCAGGTTTCCTTATTTGGTTGGTTGATTTGAGCGGCAAGCATTTGTCTGTTTGTTTTTTCTTTGCTTTGGTTTGCTGTTGCTGCTGCTGCTGCTTATGAAATATAAATGGGAATGATGATGACGATCAACAACACCACACCTCTGATTCTGAAAAGATAATCGGGAACACCACTAAACCAATCTTACTTTAATCAATTGGTTTGTATTCAATTTGATCCACCGCCCTTGCGCTGCACACGCGTCAAGATCAACTTGTTCTTTATTCTTCTTCCTTTTTTGTCATTACTTTATTACAGCTTAGATTTCTTAGATTTTTTTGGTTATATCAGATTTGGACGAATTTGTTGCAGCATGAATTATTGTTAGGCAACATGGCCAAGTGCCTTGGCATCTCTCTTATCTTATGTAAACTATGTCATCAAACAGCAATATATGTCCAATAATTTCTTTTCCATTTTTATATGTGAAGAAAAGATTCGAGCTTAAAATATCTTTAAACGAACCAAAGTTGTGACATGTTTTCATTTCCTTTTGAGGTTATGGGTGATTAGTAGTAATGGGTTTTTTAAGCCACTTCGTTGGGTTGACTGTTTGGGCTTCTTCAGGACAATGCAAGCAGTTCATTTTGATGGGCCCAAATCTTTAAGACAACAAATGGAAAGGCCAACATTGCATGTGGAGGAGAACCTACCACTAGAAGGGTGCCATAAGGAGCAACAAAATTGATGTATTTTAAGAAGAACATTTTAACTTTGATTCAATAACATATAGTGGTTTGGAGTAATTGCTCTTCCAGGTAAGATCTCAATTTCGAGTTCTAGCATCCGTGTTGTGTGTGTGAGTTTAATATAATTATCAGCCATCTTAATAAGAAAGGTCCTACAAGTAAAATGAAAAAAAAAGTTATATTGCTCCCTTATAATAATTCTTTATTGAGTAATTGTTTGACCAATATGTAAATGCGATAACTATACAATCTTTCCACCAAGCCTAACCCATTAATGCTATTTGGTCTATTTTGTTGTTACAATTATGTCAAAAACGTGTTAACATGGTACAAGAGTCAAGTCAACATGGAAAAAGCGAAAATGAGGGTTCCAAGTGAACCTTCCTATGAACAAAAGTGATCTTGTCTAGCTTTTCGTGGCACCATACCAACTGTTCTGTTTTTAATTTTGACATGTTTAGCACTCTTGAAATCAACCTCAATTCAACTTGAGCAATCAACAAAGTATGCTCAAGCCGCTCTTCTTGCTTCTTTTGAAACTTCTTTACCACGCAATTTCCACTTCTCAGTATGTCCTTAAGCTTTTTCTCCTTCTGCAAATATGACACAAAAACGGTAAGTTGGTTATCAAATTATATCCAAAAGAAATCATACTCAATCATGATTTGTAATAAACGAACCTTTTGAAGATCTTTCTGAATGTCCATGAGAAGCTCTAGATCCTTGTGGTCAACCTGAGTTTCTTGAAGACCCTTTAGAATCGCATTCCTTTCATCCTTACGAAGAAATTTCCAAAATATACGCATTGATTCTTCAATGATGTTCACCAGCATTCCACTTAAAATTATCGAATCGTCCTCCCCTCTTACTCCGTGCTTCTTATCATGCATTCTATCATCTGCAATGCAATTAACACACTAAATGTTAGATAATCTAAAATACTATTAACATACAAAGATATCTAATCTGACATGTTCAATCTAGTTTAAAAGTTTGACAACATAACGTATCAAACTCTCAGACTTATAAAAAAATGAATATTGCCCTAATGATGTAACACCCTAGGGTTTACCTCTTATGGATGGAACTTGAAGAAGGCTGCGAAGAACGCATCGGTTCTTGACATAATGCTGGACCCTAGGGCCTTGAAATGGATCATCCTCTATGAATCTTTGCAGGAGCACTTGAAACAGCTGAAACTCAGTGGCAACTAGATTGTACTGGTGATCATATCTTTGAGCATGCAATTCTTGGGCTTTTCCGTACTGCCAATGAAGGATTTCCCAAGACAGGCAAACCTGCCCAACATACACCAATTCCGAGTCCTTATGCAAGTCCCCGACAAATTTTGGAATTCGGTCATGAGCTGTGGGTTGTCTTTGTGTTTTGCATCTCCACATGTTCTGTGACAGAAGAGACTTAACAATTGGCATTGATGAAGATTTTTGGATCGTTATTGACTTAGAAACTTTGTCTTTCAGTTGGAGAAAACCTGCATATGATCACAAAGCAAATGATTGGAGATTATAAACACAAAGACCAAAAATTAATTCATTATAAATAAGTGTGATCAGTCTATATTTTAAGTTTTTTGTATCATCTTTGGTAGGAGAAAAACTTACTTATATCGGGAATATCACCGTGGCGTTATCTCAAGCCAATCACCCATTGTCATGTGTTTTAACTTACCAACATGACAATGCATGATAGGCTTGAGATACCATCATAATTACATCCTCATTAGATGATGTTAAATGAGGATAGACCCGTCACCATTGGGGTCATCGCTATGCCCAATATTTGGGCGAAGCTTTAATTGTGTTGGTGATATTGAAAATGAATATCATAAATTTATTATACTTTGCCGGTGTTATATTCCCATTATTAGTGGAAAAGGATGGGAACAAAAAAAGGAAATAAAATTAGTGGAGGCCCAGCATATTCTAAAGTCTTGAAACGAATCTTTTCGTGGAAAAAAAAAATTGGAAAAAATCTTAAAGAGATGGGACAAGAAAATAATATCCAGCCATTGATAATGCTTTTTATACAAATGAGAAAAAGAGAAAAGCTGCTTCACAGAATTAACTTTGGAAGCTTTTTAAGAAAAATTAAATACAGAAATTGCTTCACAGATGAAGAAACTCATTAATCTTCGGGACAGAAGACCAACTTTTGGTCAAAATATATTATCTAACATGAAAATTGATACTTGATATGTGCAGTTTCAATATGCAGAACAACAAAATTAAAACAGAGGGAGGTTTTATGTTGAACTTACCGATTGCATGCATGGTCTGGTTGTTCAAGATATCCAGCTTTCGCATTCTCTCTGCGTAGCTCTTGTAAACCTTCTGAAGCTCCGCCATTTGATCTTTGTATTCAAGCTTTTCCTCAATCATCAGCGGCTTTAGCTTTAGATTCTCCACCATCTTTGTGCACTCAGTTTCTTCTTCTAAAATTGTGGGAAGCCCCCTGTTTCTCACATTTCTCATTTCCATTTTCAGCTGTTCAATTATATCCTCATGCTCCCATGGCAACTCATCCTCATTTTCGTCATTCGAATTCGATCCAGATTTTCCCTCCTGAGAGCCAATTTCTTCTGCAGATTGTTCTGTACAATTTCTGGGTTTTGTCTCCTCATTTTGCAATAATTTATCCTCATCTTCATGTTGGTCCTCCACTTCCTCTTCCAAGACACTAGAACTTTGGATTTGGGGTTCTGATAATTCAATATATTCATCATCAGAAGATTCAGAACTATCCTGTTGTTGATCTGTAAAAACAACTCCTTTTCCATATGGGATACTGAAATCATGCAATTGGAAGCCTTCCATATTCATTTTTACGTTCTGACTATCTTCCTTAATGACCGCAAGGCCTTGAGGTTGCAATCCCTCGCTCACATTTCTGCCCACCAGAAACTCATAAGTAATTGAACCCACATCATCTGATGGATCATGCTTCCCAAAACTTGTATTTTCTGGATGCTCTACCGTCCTAGAAAGCTCACTCTCAGCAACGAAAAGCTTCCCAAAACTAAAACTATCAAAAGTGTGCTCTACTGTCTCAGAAGAATTATGACCAGTGACAGTTTTCTCTAAAACCTCTCCAACGCAAACAGAACTAGCAGAGTCCTCTGTTTTTTCCTTAGCAGCAATAGTCTCTGTTTTTTCCTCTGTTTTTTCTTGATCATCAACATCCTCTGTTTTCTCTTGATCACCAACAGCCTCTGTTTCTTCTAGTTCATCAACATCCTCTGTTTCTTCTTGAACATCAACAGCTTTTGTTTTTACTTGACCATCAAAATTCTCTGTTTTTGACTCTGCTTTTTCTTCATCAGCAGCCTCTGCTCCTTTATCAAGAATTTGAGTATCATATACATTTGAATTGCTCCATCCCACATAAAATTCTTGGACAACAAAGCTCATGGATTTTGGTTCTTCCATGTAGCCATTGATATCTTTGCCGGACCTGAACTCGTAAAGATCGGTACTTGCAGCCGAAACTGTCTCCACAAAACCAATATTCTCCGTTTCTTCTTCTTCTCTGTTTTTATCTTCACTTTTGCTATCAGAATACCGAAAACACTCCTCTTCTTCTCTGAATACATCAATGTCTGAAATCGAGGACCCCTTTGAACCCACTTGATCATCCCGTTGCAAACAAGGAACACGGTTTTGATATCTCTGTTCATCTGCCTGAAATCTGCAAAAGAAAGAAACCAACCATCATCTACCTCAAAACAATGAAAAACTTGAATATTCCATTGGAGAAATCACAGACTTGAACATACCTGAGTATATATCTGCTTATGAACCCAAAAAGAAAGAACGAGTAGCTGCAACACAAGACCCACATAGAACCAACGACCCCAACCATGTTTCCGTACAAGGACTTGCTTCGGAGACGTTGTGCAATAAAGTCGAATTGGGTTTTGAGCACGATGAATTTGTAGGTAACCATCATTTCAATCAACCTCGGGGTTTTTTTTCTAATTTTTGGCAGTTGTAAGCAAAGTCAGGGGAGAAGAAGGAGGACGCTTGGAATTTTTCTCCATCGATCGGAATTCATTCGGGGATAGTGGAGTCTCCACTTGCAGACAGCGAAACTTGAGGAGGGAGTGAAAACTCGAAAGACAACATTTTTTAAGGGAGACAAATATGTGCGAGATTGTTGGAGGAGATTGAGCTCAATTCTATTGTTTGTCAATTGTGCAGTGAAAGAGAGAAAGATACGTGGAATAATTATGATAGATACTAATAAATACAATTAATAAATTTAGATGGAATGGAATTTATTTTGTTGGGTCGGTTTGATTTCTGAAAGCAGCAGCAGCAACAGTTAAAGGAGTTTCCATTTGAGTGTTTTGTAAAGGTTGGACTGGGAAGACCAACACGTTTCCCGAGTGAAGGGTTGAGGAGGAGAGTCAAGGTAAGACTTGAGGTCTACTAAACGCCACCTTCGGGTTTGGGCGAAGGGAAATGCTATAGCCTACTAGCTTTATAGGGGTTAAAGCAAATCAAATTTTAATACGAGTTATGCCAGTTGATCAAGATAATGTATCAGTTATCGTTAACTAATTATGGTTTGATGGGTTTAATTTTTGAGATTCTTATAGCAGACAGATTCAATCACACATCCAATGGTAATTAGTGTGGTGCTGAGTACAAATATTCTCTTTATATATGATCCATTTCTCTTTAGATTAAAATACTTTTCTAAAAAAAGTTAAAATATTGTTTTGTCAAAAAAATAAATAAATTACACGCGTAATCATTATTAAAATTTTCCAAATATATGTGATTAAGAAATAATAGTATAAACCTACGAATGTAACTGACGTCCATGAAATTATACTTTTGACAACTAAATTGTAAAGTCATTAATCACCTTCATATTATTTGTATATATAATGACTCCGGTCTAGGTTTTAATTTCAAATTGAATCAGTTTCAGTTTATACCCTAGATTTTTAATTCTTAATTAAATTTGTTTCAGTTTTTTTCTTTGTGTGCCAAACGATAAGAAAAAATTAGTTTCAGTTTAGGGCAATGCAAATTTAGAAAGGTTTTATTTCGGTCTCTATGTTTTAGAAGCGTAACAACCAAAGAGAAATTGGTCCACTTTTTTTATATTTTACAAACAAAAAAAAAGGTTGAAATAAAAATGGTAGACAAATATAAACAATTTGACAATTCAATTTGTAAGTGGTGCATTATGAAGCCATTTTTACTTAAAAAACTCATTCTCTCTTTGCCAAAACTCACCATCCCATTTTATCAGAAAAATGTAATTGCAAAATGTTAGATTACAATTTTGTTGGGAATTTATGTTAAAATTCTGAAATGTATTTTTTGTATCACATTTTTGTTAAGAGTTTGGTGTCACAATTTTTTTTTAATACAAGCGATTGTCTAGACTATATGAGAGATTTTTTCACACACACAACTAAAAAGTCATGGGGGTTCGAACATGAGACATTATCTGCATGTTAAAGCCCTTTTTCATTAGGCTAGACCCAATTGGAGAATTTTTATATTACATTGGCACTACTCTTATTAGTGCGCTTCCATGAATAGACAAAAATAGTAAAACCCATTGAAGCAATTGCATGCTCAATATATCAGCCGGCCATTATAGATTATAATATGGTGAAGTATTTTTTTTTATTTTTCGTAATATAATATTTAAATTTAAAACTTAAAAATAAGTCAACAAATTTTCTAATTTTGGATAACAAATGAGTCAACAATTGGGCGTCATGAATTAAAAATTTGCGGATTGGTGGCATGTCTTTAGCTTGCTTTCATAACTAAGAGGGGGCAGGTTGATGCGAAGGAGAATGTGACCCTAGACTTGTAATAAAATGTATATTTAAGATTTTACGTGAAAAGACAACGAAAGGAAAGCGAAAACTATTTGTTTAGCAAATATAGCCGCTAATTAAACTAGATTATATAATATTGTTCGTCTTTTGATTATTAGACTTGCAAAATTATCATTCTTGTTTTGAATTCAATTATCATAATTGAATACCCCCTCACTTAATGGATGGTTTTGGCCGGCTGTGGGTGTCATTATCAAACAATTAACATGTCGTTATAGGTAAGATGAGATGGGCAGACATTGACCAAAAAAGAAAATAAAAAAACTAGACCAATACTAATACTGATATCTCTTAGAAAGTTATCGTGTTGCATTCACTCCCTATTTTCAAGTATTGCTAGTAAAATTCATTTGAAATAGAATTATGCCAACTCAAAGTACAATTTAACCATGAGATGTGGTGTGGTGGTAGCTCATCTCATTCCTTAACCATGAAGTTGGGGGTTCGATCCCCGCCCATAGGAATGGAGCGTATTTTGTGGCCAGCCGTTTACCTCCATTGGGAGAGCTCCCGCAGCGAAATGATTAGTCACTGCTGTCGGCGGTGGATACCCTTGGATCTCACCTAAAAAAAGAGTACAATTTAGTAAAACTATTTTACCGTTTTGGTAGCGTGATGCACATGAATGGTGCAAAGTCAATCAGAAAAATCTAAGATGCCATGGTAGGAGGTGAGTGGTGATGACATTTGGGGGCGGTGGGAGGGTGTGGTTGGAAGGATTTGGTGAATGACTTTTTTTGTTTTTGTTGTGTTATTCGATCCTCACTCAGCTTTCATTTCATACATGCTTTTAATTTTAAACAAGAGATTTAGTTTAATACGGAAAGAAGAAATGTGCACCACGAAAAAGCCACAAAAGGTTGCATCGCATCGCATGCTTCATATTTTTATGTCATTTTATTAATTTTATTTTTTATCAAATTCATTTCATTTATTTATTCAACCCAACGATGCTTCGTCGGCATCATTTTAGTGGGCCTTTCCCAGCCCAATAATTTATAATAATGGGCCTGATATCCGCTCTAACTCAAAGTTAGTAGAAACGACGTCGTAAACCGGTACAATCACACAAGTCACTTAGCCCACTTCGACAGCCTCGTATGCGTGGAAATTAAAATCTGGATCGTCCATCAGATCAGAGACAGTTTAGCAAAGATCTAATAAGGGCCCTCCGATCTTAAGCAGTAAGTTAATAATGATTCATATAAAGCCTCCTCTTCGACAAAACCCTAGACTGAGTGATAGCTGAAAATCGAGCAAAAATGGTGCAGCGTCTCACATATCGTACCCGGCACAGCTATGCCACCAAATCCAACCAACACAGGATCGTCAAAACCCCCGGTAAATTTAAATATTTTTTATTGTAACTTGTAAGCCCTAAATGTTGTTTGCTTCATTTCTGGCTCATATTTGTGTGTAACTGCAAATGAATGGTGGATTAAGATGGTGTTTTGATTTGTGGGTTCTTCTTTATTTGTGTTAATTCAATTGTTTGTGCTGTTTCTGATGGTTGTTTTTTATGTTTAGGAGGGAAGCTAGTGTACCAGACCACTAAGAAGAGGGCGAGTGGACCCAAGTGCCCTGTCACTGGCAAGAGGATTCAAGGGGTACGTCTTATTTCTGTTGAAAAAATTTGTGTTGCCTTCATAGTTTTTATATTCTAGTTTCATCTCCATTGTAGTTTAGTGGGTGCCCAATATGTTTTCTAATTTGCATCTGAAAATGGTTACAATTTAACTCTTTCAATTTGCACAATCCGGATTCATTTGAATTTTTAAAGTACTACCATGCCAGTTCAGTAGTGTGTCTCTGTGTGTGGAAGGAATGGAATGGTTCAAGTTCCACTTAACCCATTCATTTGAGTTCTTAGTTGCAAACAATTTCTGCGTGGAGCACGATATGTGGGTAATGATTGCTTGTGAGCGCATTCTCAGGGGTGATACATTGTTGTCTTTGCTTGTAGATCCCTCACTTGAGACCTGCTGAATATAAGAGGTCTAGATTATCTAGGAATCGGAGGACTGTTAACCGTGCTTATGGTGGCGTATTGTCTGGAGCTGCTGTCAAGGAAAGGTTTGTATATGGATTCCAGTTTGACCTTTTCTTTTCCAATTCTAATGTTATGTTGCATGGATTGGGTTTAGACAACTCGTTTTCTGTTGGTTTACAGGATCATCAGGGCCTTTTTGATTGAAGAACAAAAGATTGTGAAAAAGGTGTTGAAGATTCAGAAGGCAAAGGAAAAGCAAGCCTCAAAGAGCTAGATTTCAAAATCGAGTGAGTGTTACATAGCTACTAGAGTGATTTTGGCTTGTCGTGGGCTATGGGAAGTAATTTGAGTTGTTTCAGTTTGTACTTTTTACATTTTGTTGTGGATGGTTTAATTATGATGTTAAGTACTTAATTTTGTTCAGAAATCCACTCTTACCATGGATTTTCCCTGTTTTGTATTTCAGTGGTAACATATACATTTTCCAATTGTTTGTGTAATGTCAGTTTAGTAGCTTTATTTATGACTCCAGTTATGTGTGGATCTTTTCCAAACCTTTCATGTAGTTGATTGTTTTTCATTGCAAGACTGGAACTTTCTTTAGTTTGAGTGCTCTAATGTGTAGACTGGATCTTAGACGAGCGTAACCTAAGATCGCAATTATTCAAATTCCAATAGGAAAAAAGAGAGGAAAAAACCTTAAAATCTGCCAATTTATTCGTATCACTAAAAGATCAAGCCTTTTCTCTTATGCCTGTGAGGACCAAAAGATCAAGCTTGAAGATGCTTCAGCCTTGCGACCAGTTTGTCATGAGGTGGGAGAGTCTCCCTTATCAGAGGATGGCCTTTGAGATCATGCACCCATGAAAAGAATGCAGGGTTCTTTTCAGGTATAAGAACGGTAGTGACAGCCTCATGAAAAGCCTCATAGGTGCAAGCATATGAGCTCACCACAATACCCAGAAAGCTCAAGGAACCATCAATGAAGAAGGGGGGATCCTCTTCAAAATCCCTCTTCATCCCTTCTTCAAAGATCTTAACCAATTCGCTCAAGTCTTCGATGGCCTTCTCTCTGTCTTTCCCTTTGGATCTTATAATACTGTATATTCCTGGTATGATCTGATAAAAATGAAATAAGATTGTTTTGTTAGTGGTTAGCAACTAAAGTACGACTATGACAATAAAAGGTAGCTTGCTTGCTTGCCTTCTCATCATAATATTTTGCCCAAAAGCGAATTTTGGCTCTTTCATATGGATCTTTAGGCAGCAGATTGGGGGTTTTGCTCCAGTTCTCATCAATGTATTCGAGGATGACGCGTGATTCTGCTATCGGCTTGCCTCTGTGAACAAGAACAGGTACCTGTTTGTGGACAGGATTGTAGCTGAGCAGCATTTGGCTCTTGTTTACTAAATCTTCCTCAACATACTCATACTGGATGCCCTTAAGTTTCAGGGCTATCTTGACTCTACCACTGAAAGAACTAGCCCAAGTCCCAAAGAGCACAACCTCAGATTGCTTGTGCTCCATTCCTCTCTCTCTCTCTCTCTCTCTCTCTCTCTCTCTCTCTCTCTCTCTCTCTCTGAATTGGTGCATACATGTGCAGTGTGCTGAGAAGTTTATATGGAGTTGGATCTTATTAAAAGTGTGAGCCAACTGAATTCTGTCTACATAGATGCAATTTCCTAGCCTACGCGTAATTTCAACTACCGGAAAGTCTTTCTCACTACATGATATCCTCGACTCGGCTAAACTAATGGCAAGACCTGAGAATATGACTCAGTAAGTTTATAGCCACTTGATCTGTTTTTCATTCACTAATAAATCAGATATCTTATTGCATTGGCATGCATCATGTCATATGGAAGCATTCTAATATCTTTCGCTTAATTCAGTAAGCCAATGCTGTTAATTTTGTCAATGGATTAGAAAGATATGAACAAGAATCTCATGCATGCTCCGTGGATTTCCTTCATCATCTGTATGTTCATTTGATTTTTTATGTCTTTGGGCCTTTACACTTTTTTGGACTTAAACAACTTTATCAAACCCCGTTTTACACCCAAGCGCCATTTCATTGGGCCAATCTTAGCATCACATCTCCTTCTCCATATTCTGACTGACAACTTCGATGAATAATTTTGGACATCGGCCCAGCTTCAATAGAGTACAAGTACAAGTTTATTTATTTTCTCCCCAAAAGAAATAACCATGAAAATAAAAATAAAAGACCCCAAACCTTTGTTGTTAATTATTTTGATCAGCAAAAGGACCTACTAGTGTAGTGGTTTGGAGCAATGATCCTCAAAGAAAGATCCCGGTTTCAAGTTCTAGCATGTATATAGTGTGTGTGAGTTTAATATGTCATCGCCCCTATGTCTTTAAATTTTGATAATTCCTTTCTAATCCTAGCATGCTAGAAGCATGAAGCATAACCAATTTATCCGCTTTTCCTTTTTGGATACAAAGGAAAGAAAAAAAACATGTCGATGAATTGTTTTTAGGTCTCTCGAGTCTGAATACATACTTGAGCGAAAGGAGCTCAAGTTAACATGCGAAATCCTCAACACTCTATTTCCTCAATTAATCATACACACTTTGGAGTTTAATTAATTAGCAAAAAGAATCCCACTAGAAATGAAACTTAATTAACTGAGCTATACCTATAGAGCTACATAACTAGCTAGCTAACTAAAAGTTAAGCTATAATTAAGAAACAAATGGTTTTTGAGACACTGACAAAATGTTTCTTATGTAACTAATTTCAAGTATAGCATCTGGTTGTGGACATTTCACTTGGACATGGTGAAGACTCCCACGTCAAACTCGACTTCCATGCATCTCCTCCTCCTCCTCCTATATTCAAAGGCAAAGGCAAACTATTGCTCATCATCAAGGGAAACCCAATATTGGATCTCACACTCGTCTCCCATCGTTGATCATCTGCGTCTTCTGTCACGTTCGAGTTCACATTTGAAATATTGTTCTTGATCAACCCAACAACAGTGTCATGACCATTGCCCATGTTATTATTTCCTTGCATGACCTCATGATGATGTGGCAATGTCATGGATGAGAAGCCGCCATTACATTGATCCTGTGATCCAGTGGTGGTACTAAATTCAAAATTAGTGCTCTCTGCAGAAGCCTTGTGGATGCTGTTGCTACCATTATAATCTCCAAGCATCGAAGACGACATGTTCAACAACAACGAAGACACATCCACGGCGCATTTAGCCACTGGTCCTGATGGAGTTTCTAGAGGTGATGATGAAAATGCGAAGCTAGGGGTGCTAGGAAAGTAGTCTCCATTGGAATTGGAAATGGGAAAGTACTGATAGGGTAGTTTGATGTTGCAACCCATCATCAATGGGTTCATGGCTTTGTAGGAGTTAGTGTAAATATCTAAAGGGGACATAGAACTTGTGGTGGATGAGATTTGTATGTCATTGTTGTTGTTGTTACCAGAAAATTGGGTGGCTGAATTGGTTTTTGATGTCAATGACATGCTCCCTGAACTAAACTCATGTTGGTGATGATGATGAGTAGCACTGTGTGCAGCTTTGGAGCCTAGCATATGATCATCACATGAGTTTGTTTCAGGCAAGGCAGACACCCAAGAGTGATGAGAAAGGGCTCTTTGATGAGCATGACTTGAATTTGTTTTCTTGAATATCCTGCATATTGCCCATGAATCCTGCAACAAATAGTATTATATAGTTTTATTAGTCAACAATAATACATTATATAAATATTAAATATCGAGTTCAAAAATGTTCTCTTATCAAGTAATTTGTCAAGTGAGTTATTATCTGACTGTCAAACTAAACTCTCGATATATACAAAGATAAATTTTCTTTACATACATTTGTAGGAATAGTTTTGTCCATGAATGATGATGATCTCTTTGGTGGGAGTGAGTCGGTGAGAGACGGTAAGCGAAACTCATGCATCATCCAGTCGGTTTTGACCCCTTTGGCAGCTCTGCCTTTGTAGAAAACAAGTGATTTCTTCAACCCAATGCACTTCGAGCTACATGCACCTTCGGATGAGTAGATGGGCCGGTCGGTTCCCGTGGCTTTCCAGAACCCGGCTCCAGTTACCCGATTCGGCCTTGTGCTGTTTCTGTATTTTCTGTCCCTTGGGCAGTAGAAGTACCACTCCTTCTCCCCGGAAGCTGCCAACTCTACATATATATCAAACACAGAATTTAATTAAAAACTTTAATCTGAACTGAAGCCTGTTCAAATATTAAGCTAGGTAGCTAGAAAGATGGGTATTAAACTTGTAAAGCTTGACATAGATGCAACAAACAATCTTGGATATTCTAAACAAAGATATGAAATGAAACCCTAACCTAAAAATACAGAAGAACACATATATAAGAGAGAAGAAGCTGCCAAATAAATCTGAAGTGGAATTATATTTTAGTACTCGTGCATGAACAAGATTTCTGTTTAGAAAAAAATTACTTGGAAGATCCCAGGGATCAAATTTATAGATGTCTAGTTGCTTGATGAGCTCAATAGAGAGAGGGCGCTGCTGAATCTTCCTCTTGAGATAAAACCCAACAAGCTCCTCATCAGTTGGATGAAAACGAAACCCGGGAAGCATCACTTCATCCATTTTATCTCCTCCAATAATATTCACATCACTTCTCTCATCCATACCTTAAACGTACTAGTATTCTTCTCTCTTTCTCCAAACTATTTAAAGTTACTAGATATAGATGAAACTTGAATCACTTTTAGTAAGAGCTGTACCCAGCAAAGAGAAGCTGAATAAATTAATGTTAATATTAATTACAGTGCTCTTTTATGCATATAACACCTGAAAGAAAAGCCTGAAACTGTAGTAACAAGCAAACCCTAGATATAGCTAGAAAACATGAACACACATAAACACAGAGAGAGAGAGAGAGAGAGAGAGAAGAAGGCACAGAAGTGAAGAGGTGGAGTGAAAGCAACCAATTAAGTTGGCGGTGAGGTTGGACTTAATTTGTAGGCAAAATATATGCTTCCTGAGGAGGGGTCTGCCTCCGAAGGATCAGCCACCTTTTCTGGTGACTTAAAATGAGTGTGTTTTGCGAGGATCGCGTTGGCTACTTGTGTACTACTTCGCACACACTCACATAGATATTAATACAAAGAAGCTCTTCAAATCAAAGCCTAAGATCACAACTACCAAGAAAATTAAAGCTCAAGTCAAGAAAAAGAAAATAGATTTTCCACAAGAGAAGACCCTTATTATTTCTCATTTGGACGACCTTAATGAACCCAATTTAGGGTTTGTTTTATTAATCCAAGTTGTGGAATCTCAAGGAACCACCCATGTATATATCACCAGCTTATAGTATAGGGATTATGAACACATTTTTGATTCATTATTTCTCTCAAATATTATATATTTATAATTGAAGTTTTGGTCTATCCATTGTGAATGAAGACAAAGCAAAGTTTCCAAGCTAAGTACTAGTATTTATTTAAATATGAGGGTGTTTGAATTGGTTTTTGGAAACGTGGACCTGAACCAACTTCCAACACCAAAGGCTCTCGAAAATAATATTTTTAGAATTGGGTTCCTATGAGAGGACTTACTAGGATCCCATTATTATAATTTATAATAATTATTATAAGTGATATTAGGTTCTCAGAATCCGAAAATCCCGTTTCTATTCCATTCCCAGAGCTTCTATTCCACTGACTTTGTCAGGTTGAACAGTTGTAATTATTTAAGTGTCATAATCACTCATAATCTGCAGGCTAATCAATCTGGTTAAAGTTAAATCGCCTCCAAATCTAGCTAATGGACCACTTGCTCTGGATAGAAGTTACACTTCACATACACATGTATCTTCAGTCAGAGGCTTAAAAGTTATAACACTCTCTCAAACATTAATTAATAAGTTAATTAATCAGTGCACACTCATGTTGAGTGGAACTTTCAAATTAATTATAATATTTTCAGGCTGAAGTAGGAAAAGCTACTCCGCAATGATTTCTTGGTGTTTATAGTATACAACTGTGCACCCGTGTTCCTCTCAGTTTTTTTCCTTTCTAATTTTCTGTGCGGTGCTGGTGTTTGTGTAGGTTTTCATTCTCTGCTTTATTGTTTTGCTTGTAAAGTTAAAAGTTCGTTTGTTTAGCTTTCGCTAAAACTATATAATTAAGAAAGGGAAAAATTTCTCTTTAATGGGGTGTTTTGGTCATTTAAGATATGCAAGTAAGTTAAAATTTCTCTGATTTTGTAGACTTTGGAAAACCAAGTGTGGGCGTGGGATTCCTCAATTCATTGCCTTCGGTAAAACCAAAACCGAATGAATAGGTTTCAAAAACAACGAAAGTAAAAAATTAGAGTTTGAAATGCCTTTAAATGAAAGGACCTTCTTCATAATTATATATGTGATATAATTAGCTTCGAGTCCAAATTGTCATACTATTATTATACTTGAGATTTGGCTAACAATGTCCAGGGGTTGGATAGCAAGTATTTTAATGGTTGGAGGGTTCACTGAGAGTCAAATGGTAAACTTTGGGACTAAAAAGTCAGTGAAACTCCCCAAAATCTAACCCTCGGTTGGAACCCTTTTTGTCTGTTCATTGACCTAGAATTTGCTTCCCCAAGCGTGCAACCAAAGTTTTATAAAAATAAAGGGTCAAACTCTTCAACCCCAAGCATCTATATTCTATACTATACATAATTCACCTCTTTCTATGTGAACATTATTAACCCACCCCCCCCCCTTTTCAATTTCACTCATAACTCTCTCTGCCATGTAAATTGCAAAAGGGCCAACTCCAAGGACCAAAGGATCATGAATTTTACCAACCACACTCACTTCAAACCAATTACTCGGCTGCCTAATCTTCATAATAAACTATTATTCATCTAATAATTACAATGTCCACTTACTATTTGAATTAAGGTCATTTTTTAAACTAATTTTGAATTGGCCTTAACTTGCATATCAAAAGTCTCAGGTTTGAACTCCCATGTCATCTTTGTTATGTAGTTTAGACTATCGCTTATACTAAAAAAACAAAATGGTTTTGAAACAGTTAAATTTTTTTAAATTAATGTCATAGTTGCAGAATTCCTTTAGAGTTATTTTACTTCTAGATGATTTAATTATTATACTTTTTTGTTCTTTATTTCAAACGTGTATATGAAACCAGGCAGGGGCGGATCCACAGAGGAGCAAGGGTGGTCAATTGACCCATGCAAGCTCTGAAATCCTCCATTAAAGCAGCCAAACTTGACCCTCGCAAGGTGTTCGACGAAATGCCCCAAAGGGGCAACCTGAGTGCAGCTGGAGCTTTTGCGCAGCGCGTGCGAGTCTTATTTTTTATAAGCTGGACGTCAAAACAACGTCGTTGCACTTAAGTTTTTTCTTTTAAATCTGGCCAAAACGACGTCGTTTTGGCACATGTTTATTTTTTATTTTTTATTTTAAAAAAAGGCAGCAATTGCTGCTCTGTTGTTGCCCGATAATTCCCACCCCAAATGAGTTTGAACTAATTTCACTTCTCAACTTCTCAACCCTAAATCCCCAACCCCCCAACTAAACCAACCTTCACCCAGTTCAACAGCAAAGCTCAAGAATGAGAACTTCACGTCAGGGGCCATGGCTGAGATTATACGGATAAAGTGGAGAAGAATGCCGGGATGGGAGGCCGGAAAGACTAAGACGGCAACATGTTGAGTACAAGCTTTGTGGTTCATTATTTGCATTGTGATAGTATATTGGATTTTGATTAATCGTGTTCTTTGAGTTTTTGCATGTAATTAATGGAGTTGGTGACGGTAAATATATATGTGGGAGAGAAAGAGGAAGTTAATTAGCTGCGGACAACAACGTAAATGTAACAAACATGAGGTGTTTTCATTTTTGCAGGTTTGGAAATGGGTAGTTTTATTTTATTTTATTTTTCACCTTTTAAAAATTGTTAAATTGGTTAGTTAACTACTAGAAAAACGTTTTGTGCGAGGACAATTGCTAGACTTTAGTTCCTGTTTGATTAACCAGGCTGGACATGATTATACCATTAAGTGGAAACAGATTTCCTAACAAATACTTGGGCGTGATGATTACCGTGTTTACACTATAGGAAAAATAGAACAAATTCTTTGATAATGAAATTATAATGCTACGTTTTCAGAATATGAAAATTCGTCGTGGACAATTGTAATGTGGTTTTTTTTATTAATTATGAATTATAATATTATCGTTTCATTTGTATTGGTATATTTTGTATATGTTTTTTAACCTTTAGACATTGACCCCTGGAAGGAAATTTCCTGGATCCGCCACTGAAACCAGGCCTCGGCAATTTCTATTTAATTTGTAGTACTTCGTTGAAACTTAGTCAACAACTCATAGGCTAATTAAAAGATACTCCGCTGCTTATGCTTTTCAGCCATTCTAACCCTAATGTTCATAAGTTAAGTAGTATTATATTGTCGAGAGTCCAAGAATGCAACCAAAAAAACAAAAAATGGGATAATATTGAACCCTTCACTATTATCGTCAATTCACAATATACAAATCAATGATCCACCCACCCATTTGTTTGCACCGTTCTGTGTCTCCATTGTTAAGAGCCAAAAAACAAGAAACAAAAAACCAGAGAAAACAAAATATTCTAAACTTTGGCGACTTTTAAGTAATCCTTGCAGGCCTTACAGACGCTTGTAACTTTTATGGACCCCTTAGAAAATGCTCTGTATCATCAATGAAAAAGAAACTCCAACTCCTATATCAGGTTGTCTGCAGCAATTCCTTGATATCGTACCCTTGTAGCTGTCACACAAACAACAAGCAGGATCGGTTTTATAATCCACATTGAAAACAAATCATTGTTGAGAAAGATTATACAGGGTCATAACTTCAATACTCGGAAATCATCATGTTTACCTGAAGGAAGGTCAGAAGCAATATCACTCCTGGGTTAAAAGGTTGCAAGTTTGAGCATATGACAATCCCAGAGCATACAGTACATGACATAAATTGTGCTCGGGGATATCTAAACCACATTAATGTATGTTGAAGGTGAAGTAGACTTTTGTTTTTAAATTTTTTTTTTAAGTAACCATGTTACCTAGCACAAACAGCTGGGGAAACTCTCCCGGAGTGAGATGTGCAAGTGCAAATACAGCTGCACTTATTCCAATAGCAACTGGTGTAGGTACCCTGCAAAAAGAACTTGTAAGGGCTAGAAACCCAGGAATGAACAGTTGACACCAATAACATAACTAACTATACTAAAACTAGCTAAAACCAAGGAATTTTAATCCCATCCTTAGCCAACTCAACAAAACCTCATATCAAATATTTGGATGATTCTGCTATTCTTACTACATAAGTGCCACAAAAGCAGTTTCTTCTACCATATATTTCTCAGCCTCTACACTTCTTCAGGGTTCACTCTTGTTTGTAGAATTTTGTGAATCTGGCTAATTAATTAAGCAAGGCAGTTTTAGGAGTGAACCAAACAATATCGCCTGGATGGCAGATTACTAGTTAATCCAGCCTCTACTTTCCAACAAACTAGTTTAAACTTATGAAAATTGATAACAAAATCTATGGACAGAAATTATTGAGAAAACTTTCGAAATAATGGTAAGGAAGTTTCGGGGAGCTACCATGCATGTTTAGAGCAATGTAGAGAGAAATAATCAATCATTGTAGGCATATTATGCAACTCTATAAAAGGGAAAACAAGGAAAAATACCACTTAGTCATGGAGACCATAAAAAAACCCCGAAATACAGTTTTCCCAAGAATTGGAGCCAAAACTCCAGTGATGCCTAGCAAGCAAGCAGTGCTGCCATGAAGATTAACAACAGCTGAATCAACTTGCTGAATCCTCAAGTCCTAGGGCTGAAAAGTTTCAACACCTAAGCCTATGAATACTATAATTCCCAGAACATGCACAAAAATTAAAAAACCTTGTAAATTACCTGACACTTGAAGATCCAATCAGTGGAAGCAAGCTAACTAGAGCGTCCTTCTGAAACCAAGTTAAAATTAATAAAAATCACATATATGATTCCTTACATGCTGCACTTTATAACTAGAGAGAAATCAGAGGGCTAGAATCAATTCAAACCTCACTCTCTGGGCTCTCCCCCTTGAACAAGGACGCGGCAGCCCCTGTCACTGCGATGGTAGCTATTGCACCAGCAAGACGAATCCCTGCCCACAAAAGCCACCCCTTCTGTAGACTGAAAGGGTCCTTCAAATCTGAAACAGCAATAGCTAATATTAGCTCGATGGGTCACAGTCTAGATATAGGCTTAAACAAACCAGAATCTGGCAATGATGAGCTTCCAAATCTAAACTTTGCAACTATATGGTAAAAGTCTGTCTCTACTTAATGACAAAGCATGTAGTTACAATGTCCTACTAGCCAAATTCAAATATCCCTAATTCAGTATTGTGCATCAATCGCAGTCCATATATAAATTACAACAAGTGTTATCTCATTGAGACAACTGCAAGAAAATGGGATAACAGGAACCCTTTACCACCTCTGTGTGTGTGTGTGTGTATGTGTTTGTGTCTTTGTTGTCTTACTATAAAGTAAAAAAGGAGTTTGAAAAATCAGTACCATAGCGATAAACATCTTGAGGCAGCGGTTGGAAAGTGCTGGCAACAGTATACAGAACTGCAGGCACAGCTGCAGTTGTAATACTAGCAAAACAATAACTGAACCCATTAGACCCTCATAAAATTCTCAATCCAACACACAGCATTACAAGTAGAATTACAATATGATAATACATACCCTTGATCAAGAAACAGTATCTCTGCCTTTTCATCTATACTCAAATCTTGAACTCGAAGTCCTAAATACGGTACAGCTGCTGTCTCTACCAATCCTGTCAAAATAAAACTGCCTGGGAAAAAAATTAATCTTATTCTTCTGAATTGTGAAATACCAATCCAGTATTAAACATGATTAAATGAGCATTGGCAGATTAAATACTAAGAACCCACGTCAGTCCACAAGCAAGTGATGTTAAGGACACTGTTTGCCATTCCCAGGGAACCTCCCGTCGCTTCAAAATCTGCCACTGCGCTCCAGTTTCATGCGAATTTCACCAAAAAAATGTTTACTTTTGTCCTTTTTTTTATCAGAGTCGTTTTGTTTGAGTCAACTGAGAGTTAGTTGAAGCTGAAAAGTGATAACCTTTTCTTGTAAATCGCCTTTGGGCTTTCCTCCGCCCTTGAAAAAGAAAATGTACGGCGACCTTCTGACATTTCTGAGCCTTGTAAGCTGGGTTGATTGGCGTGGAGAAAACCGGCGTTAAAGCTTTTGTGGGCGTTGAGAAAAAGGCCATGACTTTGGTATTTGGAGTAACTTAGCTTGGGTGAGTCCGAGAAACTTGAAAATGAAGAATGAGCTAGAGATGTGAACAGGGCGTAAACCATAACATATGTGCATTTTTGTCCTCCCAATCCAGTAAAATTCCTCCAATTTTATCCGTAAAGTATAATCCCATCATAATCCTATTATGTGCATCTGTTCAGGATAATTTATCCTATCAAAAAGGTGGGATACATAATTCCACTACTCCAACTGTTTTGACCTTTGGATCCAAGATCCGAGAGCTGCAACATAAACCAGGGCTAGTGCCAATAAATGATATTTATCATTTCCAATACAATGCAATCCTACCTCCAAATTCAATCCAATCCTAATCACCAAACATGGCCAATGGTTCCTTCCTTACTTCCTTCACCTCCTCCTCATCAAACAGTTTTAAAACCAACCCTGTCACGAATATCATATCGTTGTTGTGTGTACACGTGTTGCGCGTTGTTGGCCGATGGTTACTTCTTCTTTTTCTTCTTCTTTGCTTTGTTCACAAGTTGTGTTTCGTCTTGTGCTTTGTTGACATAGACTGATGGGTGGTTGGTGGTAATTCAGAGCTAAGGTTGTGGACTGTGAAGGTTGTGATTTTTAATATGTTTAATTTTCAAATCTTGTTCTTCGCATCAAACTTTTATGACTGCAGCTTGGGGTTTAGACCAAATCTTCTACTTCATTCTTCAAATATGCAAAAGAAACTAAATAAATAAATTTCCAGCTGCAATGCTAAACTTAAGCTAAACAAGCTTTTCTCTTTAAGCAATTTGCGGGCATAAATAAAATATAGTTACTTGGTTCATAATTGTTTAAGTCGTGACACATAAAACAAACAGTTCCAATTATATGATGTTTATATATATATATATAAAGCTGGAAGTCTTAAAAGTGAAATATTCAAAATCCCCACTATTGCCCTTGATTAATGAAAATACTAAACATAAGACACTTTATTAAATAGGGATAAAACAGTACATTCACACTGTATTTAAATTTAAATAAATAAAAAATGAAAATGCAAAAACCTCAGTTTAAAAAAAAACCCAATTGGCACACAGTAATAAATAAAGCAAAAACCATCCTAACTTGTCAAGGCAACGTTCAATGAATAGTAAGATGATTTAGAGGCTAGACTATCATAGTCCATTAAAAGGTGGCATAACCCAAATAGCTCTCTGAGTATTGGTTTTCACTGAGTAATGTTGTGTGATGGTTCCGTCTTCCAAGTTGAAGATCCCCATATCATTTGCTTCATCACCATCTGACAAAGGAGAAGTTGATAGGAAATCATCGGCGTAATATATGGAATTTGGCTGACATCCAGGAAAGTTTGAAGCCAAAACAGAGATTGACTGATTGTCTCCCACGAACAGAGCCTCATCTCCAATGCTTTTTACCTCAACCTTGTGCGCAGTAGAACCTCCATCTTCTTCATCGTTCAACACCCACTTGTAAACCGCAAATCCCAGAGTCTGTCTATTACGAAACCTATAAGCACCCTCCTTTGGCACATAATATCTTAGTATATGCAACAAGTCTCCTTGAGTTGATTCCACAAGATACGCATGAAAACAATAAGACCAGAATGGCTTTCGAGGTGTGAGTAGCTTTATCGATGGTGGTTGTGAAGGGTTATTACTATCACTACCATAAACATCCAATGACCCAATAGCTCCAAGTGCTGTAACTGCATACAGTTGGCTTTTATAGAATATAACATCACCATATGAAATTGCAGCAGGGTTGACGTAGGTCCAAGAGTTTTGGCCTGCCTTGATGAAAGCCAACTCAAACCAACAACGGTAAAGTGCTACAACCACATAATTCTCCGGTTTCAGAGTGGGGTCAGCGGACAAGATAACCTTAGGAACATAATGCTCATAGTAGGATGAATCATAAGGTGCAACATGGGCATTCAAGGGAGGGAGATAAATGGGATTTGCTTTTGTGAAAGGGTTCCTGAGTGTTACGGTCACTACACCTTGGTCTGTTGGATCAACTGTGGCAAACCAGCCATGGCAAGAGCCACTACACCTCCTCCTAAAAGGAACTTGCAGTTGAATATTGTTGTAGATTCTTCCTTCAGAAATGCTGTACAATACTCTTCGGTCGCTGTCTTTGTCCTGGTTCGGGATCAAGAGCATGGGGAGAAGTTGTTTGTTGTGCCACCGCTGCGTTGCCTGATTATAGAGTTTGGACATAGAACGCCATTTCTTGCAGACGGCAGCAAAACGGACATGATCAATGGGTTCTAATAACTTATCCAGAATCAAAAACACAAGTGCTGGATAACTTGCCCATTCCCCATTGCTGAAGCTGACAGCCGTGGTCCTACGACGATGACAGGGGTTCTTATCAAACTTATAAGTGGACATAAAATGAATTCTTTGCTATGAAACTTTAATTTTGAATTTGAAACACAAGGAAAAGGCAAAACCAGAACAGAGAAGAACAAAGAAAGAAACTGCAGCAGGGTATAATTGTATGCTTGTGATGCAGAGAAGAGTGCTTTGATAGATAGTAGTTGATGATGAGGAGAAGTGAAGTGAACTCTTTATATAAATAAACAAATCTCCTTTAAGAATAAGGAAACCATTTTCCAACATCAACAAGGAAAAGGCATTGAAAACAAATCTCCGTTAAGAATAAGGAAACCATTTTCCAACGTCAACAAGGAAAAGGCATTGAAAACAAATCTCCTTTAAGAATACGGAAACCATTTTCCAACATCAACAAGGAAATCCTAATAAGAATTAAAGTAATTAATTAAAAGCTTATCGGTTTTTTTCTTAAACGAAACAATTAGGAAATCCCTTCCTCTAGTGTCTAGACTAGATGCTAGCGAAAATTAATCGCCTTTAAGTTCAAAAGTTGAAAATTAATCGCCTTCATCAATCAACCAATCCATATTAATTAACATCCAAACTTTTAAATTGAATAGAGATTGGTTGATTAATCTTAATTAGAGTGAAATCCAAATAAATAAATAAAAAGGATAAATTTTGAAAACTAACTTACCTCCATGAAATCGACGAGCTTTCTGCGACTTTTGAGATGCTGCATCGACGTAATGGAGCAGCACCGGGTCTTGTTGCTCCGCTACCGATAGACTCATTGGATCCGTACCCAACCTCAACCTCCCTCATCAGTGGGTCTTGTCCGCCGATGCCTGCCTGCCCGCAGTTGCAGTTTTTGTGCCTGCTTAACTTATGTTATGGCGGGCGTAAAGTCTTCTCCGCGTCGTGTTGGGTGAAGCTGAATGCGGCCCAACCCAACCTAATTTTGTGTCTTTGCTTTTGTTGATTTTGATTTTTGATTTTTTTTTTGTTTTGAATTTTTAAAATTTTGTTTATTACAAAACCCAACTAAAATTTCAAAATTTTGGGCTTCAAAATTCACAAATGGCCCAATTTCATGCAAAAGGGAGGTGAACTTTTTGTAAAGAAACACATGTATTAAATGTGAAGAATACGTATGTATGTTTATAATACGTGTATTACTGTTTGATTTTTAAAAGCGTGTATTTTACTGAATTTTAAGAAGTGTACCGAAAACGAAAGTATTTTTGAAAAATACATACATACGTATATAATACGAGTATTAAACAGGGAAATGCTAACCAACTACTCACAATGCATCTCCACTTCTTCCTCTTAAATTCCCCCCGCCCACCCCCCTCCTCTTGTATTTTACTTAATGACGACTTGAAACCGTTATTTCTCACAACAAATGCAAACACACAAAATTGAGTTTTCGTTTACACTAGTAATGTAAATGTAATGTCCTCATTCAAACATGTCTGCTCTGCATCACGTAGTCATTAAAATGTAATCTAATCGATCACCTCCCATACCAAAAACAAATGCACAAACAAAAGCTGAAAAATAAGGAAACAAAAAACACAGGCACACAGAACAGAAGCATCAAATTAACCTAAACCATTAATTACTATAACAAAACAATCATTAATCAAGTAACATAACAGGTATAGCTTTTGCTAATCCTGGAAAGGAAAGAATATTAATTAACAAAAGAAAGTTAAGGCAAGGCATGAAAATAATAAAATTTGAAATTGTCTGCCTGCCTGCTTTGCCCTCACTATGATATGAATATGAATGAACCTGAACCTGAACCTGAACCTTCAGGAACGTAGTATATATATATATATATGATCTTATATAAAGGCCATTGATCCGGGTCTTTAAATCAAATCTAGTTTAAAATAGAAAATTTTGTGTGCTTGAAGAGACTCGAACATTGACCCTCAAAGGAGGAAAGGAAAAACTAATCTTTACTTACTGATAACAAAATGCCTGCCAGTGCCAATAACACGCACAACTTGGGTTGGGAGAGGAGTATTTATTTGGGTCTGAACTGAGCTGAATGGTAATTTCTTCACTACTAAACTAAAACTATGACTATCCTCCACAAGCCAATTTGTCCACCTGTCCTGTATCAATCATCAGGAACATTAAATTATTTCCCTCTCCTTTGAATCTGATGATAATTTTGCCATTGTTTGCTCATCCACAAACATTACAAAACAAACAAACGTATTTCTTGGAATATTTCACTCATCTGTAGGTGTAGCATATGAAGATACATTACATATAGTTTCTTTTCTTCTAGCTAATGACTTTCCTTAATGAACATTTCTTTATGCTTTTGTTTTCAACATGCTGACTATTTGCTAGTCGTTTCAATTCAATCCTTCTATTCTATGCTCTGAATTCACAAATCGGATCGGTCGCCATAACATAAGCGACCGGTCTCTTCTTTCCAATTGTTCGCTGTCAAATGTGAATTCTTCAACACTGTTGAAGTTCTTGTTGTAATTAAATTTCCTTCTTCAGATATTCTGCATGTCTCATCTCATGATATATAGATATAAAGTAATCATCTTTGGGGCATTAGGCAGTTCGATGCGTTCATTTTTTCTTCTTTGAGCAATAATAAGAGGGATTTTGGACTGATTTTTATACTAATTTGTTTTAAGCAATTTTAAATGTGTTGTCCTGAATCAGTAGTTTAGGAACTCCTCAGGTTAGTTTGCCAATCAGCCAGCTATTCTTTGTTTATTTGTTATTTTTCCCACCGTATGAAGAGGTATGTGGTCATTCTTATACAGCATTGTGTTTCTATCTTGCTTTTTACATAAACCAGCACTGCTGCATTTCAAATTCTCTGGAGAACTTGTATGGCAAAATATTGCAATCTAAATCTCTCTCTCTCTCTCTCTCTCTCTCTCTAGGTTGATTGATGGGATGGTTGAAGAGTTTGCGGATATAAATCGTGGCATGTAGAAAACTGGAACTTTCACAATACATAATAAGAAGCTCCTTCAACTTGTTGGGAAGGCTAACTAAAACCCAGGTGATGTAATTCTTAAAGTTGGTCTTTTTGAGAGGTAGGGCCATTGTAGCTGTCTTTGGTTGTTTTCAATGCTGCCTTGGGATGAGTTTCCTGCAAATTCTGGTGGAGTGATCTACAATAAAGAGTCAGATAGTGATGCGAGTTCAGATCTTTTTTAGATAGAGAGCCTGACAGGCAAAGCCAACCCTTTTCTTGCAAGGCAGGCATCAGATGCATCTGGTTGCATGACCCCAATAACTTGTTATGCCCCAAGTGAGGCAAGCATAGAGTGGATTGTGGTCACTGCCAGACTGTGAAGATCAGCAAAGGCCAAGTCCAATGAAAATGGTTCCAAACAACACCAGAAATGTCAAAGCAAGAATGAACAAAGATATTCCAAGGCATCGTCCCGCGGCTCTATTGGGTTGTAAGAGCCAAAAATCTGTCAAAGTTGCGGGAGATGCCCACAAAACATATCATCATGAGAAGACCAACTTCGACCAACAGATGATGCACCACAGCAGGCCAGAATCATTCGTGCCAGCAACAAGGTTTCAAGCTGAGACGTCCCCTAATAATTTGACAGGCTTTGACTCAAGTGTGCAGAGAGGCACCTTTCTTCGTTCGTGAATAGGAAAGTTACTTTTCAGTTTTCAATGCTTCCTCTGCCATGACATCCTTAGAAGGCTACAAATCGAGCTTTCTTTTTCTTGTATCTTTGTGATCCAAACCTGAGGCCCTTAACACTCCACTTTCAATGCGCTTCACAAAGAAGCAACTCAAAACTGGAACCTAACATGATTGAGTTGTCAAACATCTTGTCCATATTTCCTCTGAGGACCACATCTGAGGTGATATATCTAGGCACTTAATGACCACATCCTTTTTATTGTGGGCTGTGTAAGCTGTAAAAAAGGAAAGCACATTCAACTAATTAAACTACCATACACGAGTTAAACATTTAACAACTCTTTTAAACTTGTTTCATCATTCACATGCCTCAAAATTTAATAGAAACAAAATGGAGCAGAGAAATTGTATGAACGGAAAGCTCCCCATCAGGTCCATCAGGGATGGATTTGTTTTTCCTTTTTTTATTAGAAGAAGCAACATTATAATTCTGTAACTCAATAATCACACATAAAGTGTTTTACTTTAGGGACCCTCCAGGGGCTAGAAAGATTCCATAAGTTCCAAAAAAATAGTTCAACCATGAAGGGGGCCAGCCAGAAGCCAGAAAGGTTCCCATGTATCTCTGAGTATAAAGTTCCAAAGTCTTGCTAATAATTCAATCAATTTAGTCATTTATATCTGTAGCTGCATCTTATTCTTTTCCATTATCCAGCTATTTAATGTCGAGCTTTCAATTTTTAAGCAAAGGAATGTCGTCTGAAATTGACATGCTCCCCGTGAAACATTCATACCCATTAGATTAGAACATAATTGGATGTGCAGGCTGCTTCAGTCAAAATCTGCAACTACCTTACATATACACTGGACCATTTTGTGCCTTCTATTTCGAAAGCCTGGACCAGTCTTTTGGATGTAGAAAAATAGCAAGCACACTGCAACAACAGGTCACTTTTTTTAGCAGCTTTTATCATTTCATTCCTAGAACTAAGCCCAAATGGACAAAACAATAATATGAAGGGCTCTTTCATCAAAAAAAATAATATGAAGGGCTCTCACATCTCTCTTGTGATGATGACTGCCTCTCAAGTGCCAGAACTAAAAAACTCAGAGGAAAAGAGGTGGAAACGGAAAGAATGAGAGAGAGAGTGAAGTGAGAAAAAGAAAAGAAAGAAAGGAATAAAGTAACTGACGTTGATGGATGGGATTAGATAGATAGGGTTATGATATTAGTATTTTATATGGTTTGTTGGGCTTGGGACATTATTAGTATGGCTTGTTGGGCTTGTTGGGTAGTTGGGCTTGGGATATTTAGTATATATATATCAGTCTCGATCTCTTAGACCACAGGGGTCCAAGAGATTTGTGGTCACTCACCGTTGGATGTAAATTCAACGGTTCACTCACTTTTGCACTCCTTTTAAGAAACTTTTTTGAACCATTGGATTAATATCCAACGGTAAGTGACCACAATTTCTTGAACTCCTATGGTCCAAGAAATCAGGACTGATACATATATATATATATATAATATTTTATATTTTAAAAATTAACTTAGCCGGTTCAATTCGGGTTGGACCAGTTCTATAAGATAAAAAATCGGAATCAAAACCGGTCTGAACCGGTTCGATTTGGATTTGTCTCGATTTTTGACTTTTTTGGTCAATACGGTTTTTTTCGAATTGGATTGGTTCGATTTTGCGGTTCCAATACCCACCCCTAAATTTCTCTGATGTTGTAGACTTTGGAAAACCAAGTGTGGGCGTGGGATTCCTCGATTCATTGCCTTCGGTAAAACCAAAACCAAAACCAAATGAATAGGTTTCATTGAAATGCCTTTAAATGAAAGGACCTTCTTCATAATTATATGTGTGATATAATTAGCTGCAAGTCCAAATTGTCATACTATTATTATACTTGAGATTTTGCCAACAATGTCCAGGGCCAGCGGTCGGATAGCAAGTATTTTAATGGTTGGAGGGTTCACTGAGAGTCAAATGGTAAACTTTGGGGCTAAAAAGGTCAGTGAAACTCCCCAAAATCTAACCCTCGGTTGGAACCCTTTTGGTCTGTTGATTGACCTAGAATTTGCTTCCCCAAGCGTGCAACCAAAGTTTTATTAAAAAAAAGGTCAAACTCTTCAACCCCAACCATCTATATTCTATACTATACATAATTCACCTCTTTCTATGTGAACATTATTAACCCACCAACCCTTTTCAATTTCACTCATAACTCTCTCTGCCATATAAATTGCAAAAGGGCCAACTCCAAGGACCAAAGGATCATGAATTTTACCAACCACACTCACTTCAAACCAATTACTCGGCTGCCTAATTTTTATAATAAACTATTATTCATCTAATAATTACAATGTCCACTTAACTATTTGAATTAAGGTCATTTTTTAAACTAATTTTGAAATGGCATTAACTTACATACCAGAAGTCTCAAGTTTGAACCCCATGTCATATTGGTTATACAAAAATAACAAAATGGTTTTGAAAGAGTTAAAAATGTTTAAATTAATGTCATAGTTGCAGAATTTCTTTAGAGTTATTTTACTTCACGATGAATTAATTATATATACTTTTTTTGTTCTTTATTTCAAACGTGTATATGAAACTAGGCCTCGGCAATTTCTATTTAATTTGTAATACTTCGTTGAAACTTAGTCAACAACTCATAGGCTAATTAAAAGATACTGGGCTGCTTATGCTTTTCAGCCATTCTACTAACCCTAATGTTCATAAGTTAAGTGGTATTATATTGTCGAGAGTACAAGAGTGCAGCAACAACAAAAAACCAACAAAAAAAAAAAAAAAAAAAAAGGATAATATTGAACCCTTCACTATCGTCGTCAATTCACAATATACACATCAATGATCCACCCATTCATTTGTTTGCACCGTTCTGCGTCTCCATTGTTAGAACCGAAAGTAGGTTCAAGGTCTCAAATACAAACTCATGACTGTGGGATATGGGTAACCACCACCAAGAAACCAAAAACCAGAGAAAAAAAAATATTCTAAACTTCCGCGACTTTTAAGTAACCACCAGCTGAATCTACGCAACACAACCCTGTCTCGAATATCATATCGTTGTTGTGCATCCATCATGTAATATTCTTCCTAGCCTGTCCATCACCATCTCAACGGTTACTTCTTCTTCTTCTTCTTTACTTTGCTCACAAGTTGTGTTTCGTCTTGTGCTTTGTTGACAAACATAGCTGATGGGTGGTTGGTGGTAATTCAGAGCTAAGGTTGTGGACTGTGAAGGTAAACTTAAGCTAAACAAGCTTTTCTCTTTAAGCAATATGCAAAAGAAACTTGTTCCTCGCATCTTGTTCTTCGCATTTTTAACAAGTTTAATTTTCAAATCTTGTTCTTCGCATCAAACTTTAATGACTGCAGCTTGGGGTTTAGACCAAATCCTCTACTTCATTCTTCAAATATGCAAAAGAAACTAAATACAGAAATAAATTTCCAGCTGCTAAGCTAAACTTAAGCTAAACAAGATTTTCATTTTCTCTTTAAGCAATATGCGGGAATAAATAAAATATAGGTACTTGGCTCATAATTGTTTAAGTCGTGACACATAAAACAAACAGTTCCAATTATATGATGTTTCTATATATATATATAAAGGTGGAAGGCCTTAAAAGTGAAATATTCAAAATCCCCACAATTGCCCTTGATTAATGAAAATACTAAATATAAGACACTTTATTAAATAAGGATAAAATAGTACATTCACACTTTATTTAAATTAAAATAAATAAAATATGAAAATGTAAAAACCTCAGTTTAAAAAACAACCCAATTGGCACACAGATATAAATAGGGCTTCTTAGATCTAGGTCCACAACGATTAGCTATCATTGGGTTTAGTCCTCGCGGTTTTAGTTTTAGATGCAGGTCCTTTTACATTTATTACTTTTTTGTTGTGTCAATTTTACCCTTTGAGGTAAATAAGGAAAACACATTGAAAATCTAAATTTAATACATTATTTCCTTGTAATTGAATTCCATAATTTAAATTTTGAATTCTTTCCTTCATAATATTCCTAATATATGGACAAAATACAATTTAATCAATACAAAGTAAAGACCCACAAATTATACCAATACAAGCACCCACATTAGATTATATACCTGACATACAAGTAAATAGTGTTATTATTAGTAACGAAAAATACTTAGTGATAAATCATGTTACCTATAAGTTAGGAACATAAATTAGAAAACTACCTATAAGTCAGATAAAAAAATAGAAAACTACCTATATCTCCGGTACATAAAAAAGATAAATGGTAAATCGTATGTTACCTATAACTTAGATTCATAAACAAAAAGGCAAAAAAGTGTGGTACCTATATCTCATGTATGTCAAAACACAAGTCAATTAATAACTTTTTGTTTGTTAAAGGAATATGTTACCTATAATTTAGATATATATATGAAGAAAAATATATCAAAAAATGTATTACGTACCTATGTCTCCGGTATACTATACATAAAAGAACAACTAAAAAGAACAAAATAACTGAACCTGATTAAAAGTTGAGCATATATTCAACATAAAATAATAATAATAAGATTACCTCATTAAGAGTTGTTGGATGAGGAAAGAAATATAATATTGGCTAATTATCTCATTAAGGTAAGTAATCGAAGATAATGGGCAAGGGTAAATTGGATAAGGAAAGAAATATAATATTGGCTAATTATCTCATTAAGGTAAGTAATCGAAGATAATGGGCAAGGGTAAATTGGATAAGGAAAGAAATATAATATTGGCTAATTATCTCATTAAGGTAAGTAATCGAAGATAATGGGCAAGGGTAAATTGGATAAGGAAAGAAATATAATATTGGCTAATTATCTCATTAAGGTAAGTAATCGAAGATAATGGGCAAGGGTAAATTGGATAAGGAAAGAAATATAATATTGGCTAATTATCTCATTAAGGTAAGTAATCGAAGATAATGGGCAAGGGTAAATTGGATAAGGAAAGAAATATAATATTGGCTAATTATCTCATTAAGGTAAGTAATCGAAGATAATGGGCAAGGGTAAATTGGATAAGGAAAGAAATATAATATTGGCTAATTATCTCATTAAGGTAAGTAATCGAAGATAATGGGCAAGGGTAAATTGGATAAGGAAAGAAATATAATATTGGCTAATTATCTCATTAAGGTAAGTAATCTAAGATAATGGGCAATATTGGAATAAAAAATGATTTTAAATATATAAAATAAAAAGATTACATCAGACAATATTCAAAAAGGAATGTAATCCTATGTGGCACAAAAGTCAAAGGACTTGTATCAAAGTCACCAAATCCGAGGATTAAACCCAACTTCTAGATGAGAATTTGGATCTATATCAACTTTTCTATTATAAATAAAGCAAAAACCTACAAAAACATCCTAACTTGTCAAGGCAACGCTCAATGAATAGTAAGATGATTTAGAGGCTAGACTAACATAGTCCATTAAAAGGTGGCACAACCCAAATAGCTCTCTGAGTATTGGTTTTCACTGAGTAATGTTGTGTGATGGTTCCGTCTTCTAAGTTGAAGATCCCCATATCATTTGCTTCATCACCATCTGACAAAGGAGAAGTTGATAGGAAATCATCGGCGTAATATATGGAATTTGGCTGACATCCAGGAAAGTTTGAAGCCAAAACAGAGATTGAATGATTGTCGCCCACGAACAGAGCCTCATCTCCAATGCTTTTTACCTCAAACTTGTGCGCAATAGAACCTCCATCTTCTTCATCATTCAACACCCACTTGTAAACCGCAAATCCCAAAGTCTGTCTATTACGAAACCTAT
Source organism: Prunus avium (assembly GCF_002207925.1). The sequence continues at coordinate 667,024 of NW_018921431.1, forward strand.
AAGCACCCTCCTTTGGCACATAATATCTTAGTATATGCAACAAGTCTCCCTGAGTTGATTCCACAAGATACGCATGAAAACAATAAGATCGGAATGGCTTTTGAGGTGTGAGTAGCTTTATCGATGGTGGTTGTGAAGGGTTATTACTATCACTACCATAAACATCCAATGACCCAATGGCTCCAAATGATGTAACTGCATACACTTGGCTTTTATAGAATATAACATCACCATATGAAATTGCAGCAGGGTTGACGTAGGTCCAAACGTTTTGGCCTGCCTTGATGAAAGCCAACTCAAACCAGCAACGGTAAAGTGCTACAACCACATAATTCTCCGGATTCAGAGTGGGGTCAGCGGACAAGATAACCTTAGGAACATAATGCTCATAGTAGGATGGTTCAAAAACTGAGACATGGGCATTCAAGGGAGGGAGATAAATGGGATTTGCTTTTGTGAAAGGGTTCCTGAGTGTTACGGTCACTACACCTTGGTCTGTTGGATCAACTGTGGCAAACCAGCCATGGCAAGAGCCACTACACCTCCTCCTAAAAGGAACTTGCAGTTGAATATTGTTGTAGATTCTTCCTTCAGAAATGCTGTACAATACTCTTCGGTCGTTGTCTTTGTCCTGGTTCGGGGTCAAGAGCATGGGGAGAAGTTGTTTGTTGTGCCACCGCTGCGTTGCCTGATTATAGAGTTTGGACATAGAACGCCATTTCTTGCAGACGGCAGCAAAACGGACATGATCAATGGGTTCTAATAACTTATCCAGAATAAAAAATACAAGTGCTGGATAACTTGCCCATTCCCCATTGCTGAAGCTGACAGCCGTTGTCCTACGACGACGACAGGGGTTCTTATCAAACTTATAAGTGGACATAAAATGAATTCTTTGCTGTGAAACTTTAATTTTGAATTTGAAACACAAGCGAAAGGCAAAACCAGAACAGAGAAGAACAAAGAAAGAAACTGCAGCAGGGTATAATTGTATGCTTGTGATGCAGAGAAGAGTGCTTTGATAGATAGTAGTTGATGATGAGGAGAAGTGAAGTGAACTCTTTATTTAAATAAACAAAACAGTGAAAACAAATCTCCTTTAAGAATAAGGAAACCATTTTCCAACATCAACAAGGAAAGGGCATTGAAAACAAATCTCCGTTAAGAATAAGGAAACCATTTTCCAACATCAAAAAGGAAAAGGCATTGAAAACAAATCTCCCTTAAGAATACGGAAACCATTTTCCAACATCAACAAGGAAATCCTAACAAGAATTAAAGTAATTAATTAAAAGCTTATCGGTTTTTTTTGTTAAACGAAACAATTAGGAAATCCCTTCCTCTAGTGTCTAGACTAGATGCTAGCGAAAATTAATCGCCTTTAAGTTCAAAAGTTGAAAATTAATCGCCTTCATCAATCAACCAAACCATATTAATTAACATCCAAACTTTTAAATTGAATAGAGATTGGTTGATTAATCTTAATCAGAGTGAAATCCAAATAAATAAATAAAAGGATAAATTTTGAAAACTAACTTACCTCCATGAAATCGACGAGCTTTCTGCAACTTTTGAGATGCTGCATCGACGTAATGGAGCAGCACCGGGTCTTGTTGCTCCGCTACCGATAGACTCATTGGATCCGTACCCAACCTCAACCTCCCTCATCAGTGGGTCTTGTCCGCCAACGCCTGCCTGCCCGCAGTTGCAGTTTTTGTGCCTGCTTAACTTATGTTATGGCGGGCGTAAAGTCTCATCCGCGTCGTGTTGGGTGAAGCTGAATGCGTCCCAACCCAACCTAATTTTGTGTCTCTGCTTTTGTTGCTTTTGAATTTTTAAAATTTTGTTTATTACAAAACCCAACTAAAATTTCAAATTTTTGGGCTTAAAATTTCACAAATGGCCCAATTTCATGCAAAAGGAAGGTAACCTTTTGTAAAGAAACGTGTGTATTAAACGTGAAGAATACGTATGTACGTTTATAATACATCTATTGTATGTTTGATTTTTATAAAGCGTGTATTTTACTGAGTTTTAAGAAGTGTATGAAAAATGGAAGTATTTTTGAAAAATACATGCATACTTGTATTATACAAGTATTAAACACACACTAACAGGTATAGCTTTTGCTAGTCCTGGAAAGGAAAGAATATTAATTAACAAAAGAAAGTTAAGGCAAGGCATGAAAATAATAAAATTTGAAATTGTCTGCCTGACTGCCTGCCCTCACTATGATATGAATATGAATGAACCTGAACCTGAACCTGAACCTTCAGGAACATAGTCTGCATATAAGATATATATATATAAAGGCCATTGATTCCAGAAGAAAGGAAAAGCTAATTTTTACTTAGTGATAACAAAATGCCTGCCAGTGCCGAACTAAGCTGAATGGTAAATTCTTCACTACTAAACTAAAACTATGACTATCCTCCACAAGCCAATTTGTCCACCTGTCCTGTATCAATCGTCAGGAACATTAATTTATTTCCCTCACCTCTGACTCTGATGATAATTTTGCCATTGTTTGCTCATCCACAAACATTACAAAACAAACAAACGTATTTCTTGGAATATTTCACTCATCTGTAGGTGTAGCATATGAAGATACATTACATATAGTTTCTTTTCTTCTAGCTAATGACTTTCCTTAATGAACATTTCTTTATGCTTTTGTTTTCAACATGCTGACTATTTGCTAGTCGTTTTAATTAAATCCTTTTATTCTATGCTCTGAATTCACAAATCGGATCCGTCGCCATAACATAAGCGACCGGTCTCTTCTTTCCAATTGTTCGCTGTCAAATGTGAATTCTTCAACACTGTTGAAGTTCTTGTTGTAATTAAATTTCCTTCTTCAGATATTCTGCATGTCTCATCTCATGATATATAGATATAAAGAAATCATCTTTGGGGCATTAGGCAGTTTGATGCATTCATTTTTTCTTCTTTGAGCAATAATAAGAGGGATTTTGAACTGATTTTTATACTAATTTGCTTTAAGCAATTTTAAATGTGTTGTCCTGAATCAGTAGTTTAGGAACTCCTCAGGTTAGTTTGCCAATCAGCCAGCTATTCTTTGTTTATTTGTTATTTTTCCCACCGTATGAAGAGGTATGTGGTCATTCTTATACAGCATTGTGTTTCTATCTTGCTTTTTACATAAACCAGCACTGCTGCATTTCAAATTCTCTGGAGAACTTGTATGGCAAAATATTGCAATCTAAATCTCTCTCTCTCTCTCTCTCTCTCTCTCTAGGTTGATTGATGGGATGGTTGAAGAGTTTGCGGATATAAATCGTGGCATGTAGAAAACTGGAACTTTCACAATACATAAAAAGAAGCTCCTTCAACTTGTTGGGAAGGCTAACTAAAACCTAGGTGATGTAATTCTTAAAGTTGGTCTTTTTGAGAGGTAGGGCCATTGTAGCTGTCTTTGGTTGTTTTCAATGCTGCCTTGGGATGAGTTTCCTGCAAATTCTGGTGGAGTGATCTACAATAATGAGTCAGATAGTGATGCGAGTTCAGATCTTTTTGAGATAGAGAGCCTGACAGGCAAAGCCAACCCTTTTCTTGCAAGGCAGGCATCAGATGCTGCAACATCTGGTTGCATGACCCCAATAACTTGTTATGCCCCAAGTGAGGCAAGCATGGAGTGGATTGTGGTCACTGCCAGACTGTGAAGATCAGCAAAGGCCAAGTCCAATGAAAATGGTTCCAAACAACACCAGAAATGCCAAAGCAAAATGAACAAAGATATTCCAAGGCATCGTCCCGCGGCTCTATTGGGTTGTAAGAGCCAAAAATCTGTCAAAGTTGCAGGAGATGCCCACAAAACATATCATCATGAAAAGACCAACTTCGACCAACAGATGATGCGCCACAGCAGGCCAGAATCATTCGTGCCAGCAACAAGGTTTCAAGCTGAGACGTCCCCTAATAATTTGACAGGCTTTGACTCAAGTGTGCAGAGAGGCACCTTCTTCGTTCGTGAATAGGAAAGTTACTTTTCAGTTTTCAATGCTTCCTCTGCCCTGACATCCTTAGAAGGCTACAAATCGAGCTTTCTTTTTCTTGTATCTTTGTGATCCAAACCTGAGGCCCTTAACACTCCACTTTCAATGCTCTTCACATAGAAGCAACTCAAAACTGGAACCTAACATGATTGAGTTGTCAAACATCTTGTCCATTTTTCCTCTGAGGACCACATCTGAGGTGATATATACCAAATTTAGAAAGCCCTAGGCACTTAATGACCACATCCATTTTGATTGTCGGCTGTGTAAGCTGTAAAAAAGGAAAGCACATTCAACTAATTAAACTACCATACACTAGTTAAACAGTTAACAACTCTTTTACACTTGTTTCATCCTTCACATGCCTCAAAATTTAATAGAAACAAAATGGAGCAGAGAAATTGTATGAACAGAAAGCTCCCCATCAGGTCCATCAGGGATGGATTTGTTTTTCCTTTTTTTATTAGAAGAAGCAACTTTATAATTCTGTAACTCAATAATCACACATAAAGTGCTTTACTTTAGGGACCCTCCAGGGGCTAGAAAGATTCCATAAGTTCCAAAAAAATAGTTCAACCATGAAGGGGGCCAGCCAGAACATAATTGGATGTGCAGGCTGCTTCAGTCAAAATCTGCAACTACCTTATAAATACACTGGACCATTTTGTGCCTTCTATTTCGAAAGCCTGGACCAGTCTTTTGGATGTAGAAAAATAGCAAGCACACTGCAACAACAGGACACTTTTTTTAGCAGCTTTTATCATTTCATTCCTAGAACTAAGCCCAAATGGACAAAACAATAATATGAAGGGACTGTTCTGCAGAGAAAGTTTCTAACTTTCTAGCAGTAATTCTTTTGCAATTTGTGTGTTGTTGTTGGGCACAGAGTAGAATTTAGTCTCAGAAACATTCCAATTGTCTTGTCAGGATGTAAATAATAAGTTACAAAACACACAAGACAATGGCATGAGAAGACAGAGTAGAGGTAAGGAGACAAGCATGTGCAATTGTGCATGTCGATGAGGTGAAGATGTAATTCAAGACAGAGAAGGTTGTTGGGCCATAAATGCTTGAGATTCAGAACACATATATGATAAATCAACACAACACACAACACACAACACACAACACAAGTCTAGTTTATCCGTAAATTATTGAGCTGTAAACAAAAAAACCAGAGAATTTATTAACCAGAGATCGAATAATATGACCTCACCAGAATGTTGATCATTACAGCATGAACAGGAACTGGAAAACAATTTAGTGAAAATGAGACTAAATGAGCAAGTAAGCCCCCATAACAGTTGCTCCATATCAGATGCTCAAACCAAATTGAAGCTGCTGTCAGATTTTATCTCGATACATGAATCCTCAATTCCACAACTAAGTTTTAAAACTCATTCGAAGAAGAAAACAAAAGAATAAGGCACAACAAACTATGCAAGCAGTGAGGTTCCCTAATAATACTGGTACAATCAATATAGATTTGTGTTTCCTCATGATCAGTTCTCCCTGTCAACTTTCTTAGGCCGTGAAAATCAAGTCTGCATCATCTTCTATAAATTGGAATCGCATGTGGTAATTATTCATAGGTGATGGTTATTTTTTCAAAGCGTTCTTCGGTAGCAGCCTCCCTCACAAAAGCTAATATTAGACCGGCTTCTTCCATCATTTCACCAAATCCAATCAATCGAACATGTTTAACGCTTGCCAAGCACCATCCCACATAATATTTTGGGGGATTCCAATCAAATCTCTTGCCCTTTCGAACATCTTCCCTATCTACCAATTCGAGATCCAATTTCTGTAAATTAGGAAGGTGTGCAAGCAAGTATGGCATGAACAACCAACCGGCAGAATCTGATATACACAATCTCAAGCTCTTGACACAAAGGAAATCTGGAAATGTCACTCGAAATTTGTCCCGGATTGCAGCTTCATTACCACTAAAAAGATAGTCCATAAACGTAAAACTCAGTGCCTGTAAAGATAAATTCAGCACACCAATTAATAACAACACGTACATTTCATTCAAAACAAAAAATACAAAACAGAAACTAAAACATACCCCGAAAGCACCATCTCCCACAACCAGACAGCTAGTAGATAATGACGCTTTGTTAATCGTATGAAATACCTCTCGCGAAAGAACGAGAAGTTGTCCCACTTCTCCTAGCTGCCTCTTCGCTTCGTAGAAGCCACTTTGCAGCCGTACTTCTCGGAGACACTTGAAGTTTCCAACCTTAAGCTTGGCAAAAACAGATTCATCTATATCCAGAACTTCTAGTTGTGGGGCATCGACTTCAACTTCGTAGAGGTTTGCAGCAGCAAGGTACACTCCTTTTCCTCTATCAAGCTGCATCTTATGAAGATGCAATTTTATTTTTAGTCTAAGGAGACTCTGAGACCTTATTTGGAATTTCTGCTTTTTGTCCGGGAGTCTCATTATTTTTCCGTGTATTTGCAGATCCTGGAGAACCGGACACCACTTGTAGAAGTCAAGGATAGATGCGTGTGATGACCGAGATACATCGACTTCTATAGCGCTCAACCTCGTAAAAGTCCCTGGAGGAGGCAGAATAATTCTGGCGCTTGCTATCTTCAGGACCCTAAGATGCATGCTTGTAAGGACTTCTGGTGGGATGGGGAAAAATCCCAAACCCTCATGACGATCCACTGCGATTTCCAGGATGATTACTTTCTTTTTCAGCAGTTCCCGAAGAAACTCATGCAGGAAGGAGTGCCTCTTGAACTTTGTGCATCTTAACTTGACGTTAAGGAAATACGACGGACTCCTAAGAAGTTTCTCCAGTGACTTCTTGAAGTCTGATTCAGTAGATGTAGACGTGTCATCCGCAGAAACAATGCTCCACAAATCATCATGCCATGATTTGCACATGCAGCTAATGGACACCGATTCCTTTACAGGTAAGTCTGATAGTATGCTCTCAAGAAGGTGCATGGGAAGGTCATGCATCCTATTGGCCCTCACCTGCTATAGGAGACGTGTTAAACATGCCTTGTTTAGGTTAAAAATGCAATAAAAAGTGCAAAAGTTGAAGCCAACTGAGGAGAATTTCCAATAGGGATAAATTTATAAATTCCAAAAACAAGACAAAAAGAGTGAATTCAGATCAAGAACCCTCTGTATCTATCTGCTACTGTAAAGAATGTGATTTTCATCGATTCATGATTTGATACAGATGTACAATATATAAGGAATATAGTTGACTTTCAATTAGGCTATATTTGGTAAATTACAAAGTGTGATTCACAAGTTCAAGCAGGGTAGCAATCGGTGGGATTTGATGATTCATTAGGAGAGGATATGGTGGCTGGAATAGCTTGATTGACAGCTACCTTTTTTTTATTTTTTTATAATAGAAATAAAAGAGCTACTTTTGGTACATATAACAAATAAAAGAGTGCAGCATATGAAGAAAACAGACCAGAGGGGCTATCAAAGCAATCAATTAACCCTAATTCTCAACCCAGGCCCCTAAATCCCAAAATACAACCCAATTAACCCACTTACTACCTCAGCTTTGATATTAGGTCCCACAATTTGCCAAATATGCACCCAAGAAAGGAGACCTGTTAAACATGCCTTGTTTACGTTAAAAATGCAATAAAGGTTGCCAAAATTGAAGCCAGCTGAGGAGAATTTCCAATATGGGTAAATTTATAAATTCTAAAAACAAAAACATGAATAAAGGAAACTTCATAATGCAAGAACAAGACAGGAACAGTGTATATCCCAAGAATATAGACCACATGTAAACAAAGTCTAATAACCAACTCCTGGTACATATTATTATAAGCATAAAGATTCATATCAAGAAAACAGTGTTAGACCTAGATTTGGAGGACACCAGACACTTGAGGAAAAGCAGTCAAATGGGTATAGAGGGATGCGGAAGAATACCTCGGAAGAGATGGCAACCTGGAGGAGATGGTCTTGAGATGATGCTATGGGTTGCTTTGGAGGATCAGATCACGTAGGGGAAAGCAGTAAGGAAAAAACAGAGGAAGAAGAGAAAAAAGAGAGAAGAGAAAATAGCTGTTGGGTTTGGGTTGAGAGAAAGGAAAAAAGGCGCTTTATTGTTTATTTTGAAACTTGAATAATATAAAAATAAAGGTAATAATTAAAAGAAAAATCCCTTTTTCTTTGTCTTCACCCCCACGTGTTAATATAACAGCAAAAGGATAATCATCGGACCACAAAAAAAAAAGGCAAAAAGGATAAGTCAACCTAGTTCATTCAGTTCAGTGGATGGTTTTTTGTCTTGTTGATAATGTTAAGTATAGTCTTTGGACCCACATCTCCAATTTTCAACTTTGATTTGATTTGGGTAGTTCATAATACTTCTGATGTTCCATGGATAAGTTGATCGGGAATCCAACGTCAAAACTTCAAGTGATAAGTTGATATGTCCTTCTTAGTGTCCTTAAACTCGAAGCTGCTAAATCCTAAATCCTTGTAACTTTATTTGAGGCTCTTTTGCTTTTATGGACATATTTTTAGTTATTCACTACATTTTAAGTATTCAAACAAACATAAATAATAATAAACAAAAAAGTACAAAGTACAGAATGACTCTCATCCCTTCATGTGTTGGAACTGAAAATTACAGTAGAGGAAAATAAGTCCCTTCCCTACCAATGTCCTCAACAACATTGCTTGGTTTTCACTTCAGTCTCCATCCCTGCATAAACCACATAATGTCTTTCATAAACTTTGATGAATATGGTAAATAGAACCAGACCAGAGGCTTTTTACCAAACTAATGTCCAGTCAAAAAGTGTTAGGAATCTAAACACTGAACATCAAATTAACCTTACCAGAATAACTGCAAATAATAATTACTGATCAAGTAACAGGTGGAGGTCCTGGAGGAGATGGCTCTTCCCTATGCCGGCATAGCTTTACTAGTGCTCTGCGCTCACAGTCCTGAAAAAATTTAACAAAGAGAAATAGTTCAATTAATAATTTGTCTCACTAAAATACATTCAATTGAACGTTCAACTCAACAAACTCAAAATACATTATTAGAATGCAAATGCATGCAAATTGCTAAAAAAGAATGAACTTTTAAAATAATCTAGTTGTTCCTTGTGCAAGAAAAGTATGCTGAGTTATGCTTTTTATCAATCTACAATCAATATGATGATTGAGAACAAAAGTAGGTCATGGGAAAAATAAGACATCATCTACACAACCTTCAACATCCCAGCAGGTATCTCAGCCATTAATCAGATCATACTTTAAACTCATCCGCAGTCATACCATATATAGCACCAAAGCTCTCCATGAATAACAACTTCACTTAATTGCTTTTTTATCTCCATACTTCATGAGAAGCCCTCTAATGCCTCGTCACACTGCCTTTATGTAAAATTAAACTAATGAAAAGAGCTGTCTGAAAGAAAACTTTACATCTTCTGACTTGGTTCGTCATCTTCAACTCTACACCTATTAATTTTCTTGTCCGACACAAAGGGGTCTAATTACTAACTCAAATGTTTATCAGCCAAACAAAATATCAGGATGAAGGCAAGTTCTTTTAGCATCATCCCATTTCATACAGAACCAACAGAAAGAGGAAAAATAACTATTTCTCTCAAATATTATATATTTATAGTTGAAGTTTCGGTCTATCCATTGCAAATGAAGACAAAGCAAAGTTTCCAAGCTAAGTACTAGTATTTATTTAAATATGAGGGTGTTTGAATTGGTTTTTGGAAACGTGGACCTGAACCAACTTCCAACACCAAAGGCTCTCAAAAACAATATTTTTAGAATTGGGTTTCTATGAGAGGACTTATTAGGATCCCATTTTTATAATTTATAATAATTATTATAAGTGATATTAGATTCTCAGAATCCAAAAATCCCGTTTCTATTCCATTCCCAGAGCTTCTATTCCACTGACTTTGTCAGGTTGAACATTTGTAATTATTTTAGTGTCATAATCACTCATAATCTGCAGGTTAATCAATCTGGCTAAAGTTAAACTAGCTATTGGACCACTTGCTCTGAATAGAAGTTACACTTCACATACACATGGTGAAATTATGTGTTTGACTTTCCACCTATGTATCTTTCTCAGTCAGAGGCTTAAAAGTTATAACACTCTCTCAAACATTAATTAATAAGTTAATTAATTAATCAGTGTACTGTACACTTAACCCTACTTGTTTACTGTAAATTTGACACTTAACCCTACTTGTTTACTGTAAATTATTCATTTAATGGGATGTTTTGGTCAGTCAAGATGTGCAAGTAAGTTAAAATTTCTCTGATTTTGTAGACTTTGGAAAACCAAATGTGGGCGTGGGATTCCTCAATTCATTGCCTTCGGTAAAACCAAAACCAAAACCAAAACCAAATGAATAGGTTTCAAAAACAACGAAAGTAAAAATTTAGAGTTTGAAATGCCTTTAAATGAAAGGACCTTCTTCATAATTATATGTGTGATATAATTAGCTTCAAGTCCAAATTGTCATACTATTATTATACTTGTGATTTTGCCAACAATGTCTAGGGGTTGGATAGCAAGTATTTTAGTGGTTGGAGGGTTCACTGAGAGTCAAATGGTAAACTTTGGGACTAAAAGTGAAACTCCCCAAAATCTAACCCTCGGTTGGAACCCTTTTTGTCTGTTGATTGACCTAGAATTTGCTTCCCCAAGCGTGCAACCAAAGTTTTATAATAAAAAAAGGGTCAAACTCTTCAACCCCAAGCATCTATATTCTATACTATACATAATTCACCTCTTTCTATGTGAACATTATTAACCCACCAACCTTTTTCAATTTCACTCATAACTCTCTCTGCCATGTAAATTGCAAAAGGGCCAACTCCAAGGACCAAAGGATCATGAATTTTACCAACCACACTCACTTCAAACCAATTACTCGGCTGCCTAATCTTCATAATAAACTATTATTCATCAAATAATTACAATGTCCACTTACTATGTGAATTAAGGTTATTTTTCAAACTGATTACCAAAAGTCTCAAGTTTGAACTCTCATGTCATATTGATTATGTAATTAGACCGTCGTTTATACTAAAATAACAAAATGGTTTTGAAAGAATTAAAAATGTTTAAATTAATGTCATAATTGCAGAATTTCTTTAGAGTTATTTTACTTCACGATGAATTAATTATATATACTTTTTTTGTTCTTTATTTCAAACGTGTATATGAACCTAGGCCTCGGCAATTTCTATTTAATTTGTAATACTTCGTTGAAACTTAGTCAACAACTCATAGGCTAATTAAAAGATACTTGGCTGCTTATGCTTTTCAGCCATTCTACTAACCCTAATGTTCATAAGTTAAGTGGTATTATATTGTCGAGAGTACAAGAGTGCAGCAACAACAAAAAACCCAAAAAAAAAAAAAAAAAAAGGATAATATTGAACCCTTCACTATCGTCGTCAATTCACAATATACACATCAATGATCCACCCATTCATTTGTTTGCACCGTTCTGCGTCTCCATTGTTAGAACCGAAAGTAGGTTCAAGGTCTCAAATACAAACTCATGACTGTGGGATATGGGTGACCACCACCAAGAAACCAAAAACCAGAGAAAAAATTATATTCTAAACTTCGGCAACTTTTAAGTAATCCTTGCAGGCCTTACAGACGCTTGTAACTTTTATGGACCCCTTAGAAAATGCTCTGTATCATCAATGACAAAGAAACTCCAACTCCTATCAGGTTGTCTGCAGCAATTCCTTGATATCGTACCCTTGTAGCTGTCACACAAACAACAAGCAGGATCGGTTTTAGTAATCCACACTGAAAACAAATCATTGTTGAGAAAGATTATACAGGGTCATAACTTCAATACTCGGAAATCATCATGTTTACCTGAAGGAAGGTCAGAAGCAATATCACTCCTGAGTTCCAGAGAGCATGTATTGTGATGGGGGTTAAAAGGTTGCGAGTTTGAGCATATGACAATCCCAGAGCAGAGCCTATATAGATCATACGGTACATGAGAGAAATTGTGCTCAGGGATATCTAAACCACATTAATGTATGTTGAAGGTGATGTAGACTTTTGTTTTTGAATTTTTTTAAAGTAAATATGTTACCTAGCACAAACAGCTGTGGAAACTCTCCAGGAGTGAGATGTGCAAGTGCAAATACAGCTGCACTTATTCCAATAGCAACTGGTGTAGGTACCCTGCAAAAAAGAACTTGTAAGGGTTAGATACTCAGGAACGAACAGTTGACACCAATAACGTAACTAACTATACTAAAACTAGCTAAAACCAAGGAATTTTAATCCCATCCTTAGCCAACTCAACAAAACCTTATATCAAATATTTGGATGATTCTGCTATTTTTACTACTAAGTGCCACAAAAGAAGTTTCTTCTACCATATATTTCTCAGCCTCTACACTTCTTCAGGCTTCACTCTTGTTTGTAGAATTTTGTGAATCTGGCTAATTAATTAAGCAAAGCAGTTTTAGGAGTGAACCAAACAATATCGCCTGGATGGCAGACTACTAGTTAATCCAGCCTCTACTTTCCAACAAACTAGTTTAAACTTATGAAAATTAATAACAAAATCTACGGACAGAAATTATTGAGAAAACTTTCGAAATAATTGTAAGGAAGTTTAGGGGAGCTACCATGCATGTTTAGAGCAATGTAGAGAGAAATAATCAATCATTGTAGGCATATTATGCAACTCTATAAAAGGGCAAAAAAAAAGGAAAAATACCACTTAGTCATGGAGACCATAAAAAAACCCCGAAATACAGTTTCCTCAAGAATTGGAGCCAAAACTCCAGTGATGCCTAGCAAGCAAGCAGTGCTGCAATGAAGATTAACAACAGCTGAATCAACTTGCTGAATCCTCAAGTCCTAGGGCTGAAAAGTTTCAAAACCTAAGCCTGAATACTATAATTCCCAGAACATGCACAAAAATTAAAAAACCTTGTAAAGTACCTGACACTTGAAGATCCAATCAGTGGAAGCAAGCTAACTAGAGCGTCCTTCTGAAACCAAGTTAAAATTAATAAAAATCACATATATGATTCCTTACATGGTGGAATTGATCTTGAAAAATCATAGAATTTGTGTCCACCACTTTATAACGAGAGAGAAATCATAGGGTAGGAATCAATTCAAACCTCTCTCTCTGGGCTCTCCCCCGTGAACAAGGACATGGCAGCCCCTGTCACTGCGATGGCAGCTATTGCACCAGCAAGACCAATCCCTGCCCACAAAAGCCACCCCTTCTGTAGACTGAAAGGGTCCTTTAAATCTGAATAAGCAATAGCTAATATTAGCTAGATGGGTCACAGTCTAGATATAGGCTTAAACAAACCAGAATCTGGCAATGATGAGCTTTCAAATATAAATTTTGCAACTATATGGTAAAAGTCTGTCTCTACTTAATGACAAAGCATGTAGTTACAATGACCTACAAGCCAAATTCAAATATCCCTAATTCAGTATTGTGCATCAATCGCAGTCCATATATAAGCTACAACAAGTGTTATCTCATTGAGACAACTACAAGAAAATGGGATAACATGAACTCTTTCTCACCTCTGTGTGTGTGTGTGTTTGTGTCTTTGTTGTCTTATTATAAAGTAAAAAAGGAGTTGGAAAAATCAGTACCATAGCGATAAACGTCTTGAGGCAGCGGTTGGAAAGTGCTGGCAACAGTATACAGAACTGCAAGTACAGCTGCAGTTGTAATACTAGCAAAACAATAACTGAACCAATTAGACCCTCATAAAATTCTCAATCCAACACACAGCATTACAAATAGAATTACAATGTGATAATACGTACCTTTGATCAAGAAACAGTATCTCTGCCTTTTCATCTATACTCAAATCTTGAACTCGAAGTCCTAAATACGGTATAGCTGCTGTCTCTACCAATCCTGTCAAAATAAAACTGCCTGGGAAAAAAATTAATCTTATTCTTCTGAATTGTGAAATCCAGCATTAAACATAGTTATATGAGCATTGGCAGACTAAATACTAAGAACCCACCTCAGTCCACAAGCAAGTGATGTTAAGGACACTGTTTGCCATTCCCAGGGCACCTCCCATCGCTTCAAAATCTGCCACTGCGCTCCAGTTTCCTGCGAATTTCACCAAAAAAATGTTTACTTTTGTCCTTTTTTATCAGAGTCGTTTTGTTTGAGTCAACTGAGAGTCAGTTGAAGCTGAAAAGTGATAACCTTTTCTTGTAAATCGCCTTTGGGCTTTCCTCCGCCATTGAAAAAGCAAATGTAAGGCGACCTTCTGACATATCTGAGCCTTGTAAGCTGGGTTGATTGGCGTGGAGAAAACTTGGCGTTAAAGCCATTGTGGGCGTTGAGAAAAAGGCCATGGCTTTGGTATTTGGAGGAACGTAGCTTGGGTGAGTTTGAGAAACTTGAAAATGAAGATTGAGCTAGAGATGTGAACAGAGCGTAAACCATTGCTGGTTTTAGTAATGTATTCGAATTTGATGTGTGAAATTTGGGTGCTTAATGCTTCTCTTCTCTTTCAGCATGCAGACTGCAGAGAGAGGGAGATAGAGAGGGATAAGGCTGTACCAGGATGAGGTTTGAGCCCCTGTGAAAAAACTTGTGTTGGGCTTTCTGAGATTTAATATCCCCTTTGCTTCTTCTTATTTTGGGCTTTTAGGCCCCATTGTACTAATTACAAACTAAGTTCTGGTGTGGCTATATTGCAAAGAACTTTGTCTGTGTGTTTAATTGTTGTTAATTTAGCTGCCTCGGCAGTTTTCTATATAGCATTTTGTTTTCTTAGGGTTTAGGAGCCTTTTGTTTTCTTCCTTGTCCTGACCTCAGGGTCGAACTGTAAGATATCGCCAAACTAAATGTACATGGTCCAAGCCAACTTCCCCCAATTTTACTTGTATACAGCAATTGTTTTGATCAGATTCCTTTGACTTTATCCATATGGGAAGCTGACTTTTTCTGTTGAGTATGTTATTTGGAAGGTGCTAAGTAGGATCTTGTGATCATAATTTAAATTGAGTTCATGTAGAAGCAGTCAGTGGCTGGATCAGATCTAAATCCGGCAAACTCTTCTATGCCTAATTACAAAACCACGGGAACAAACAAAATTCTGCAACATTAATTTTATAATACAAAGCGATGCCAATAATAATAATAATAATACGTGATGCCAAGTGAGTTGTATTACATTTAATATAATTCTAGTTTGTCACGATACATAATTACATAAGTATGCTGCTTATCTCTTTACCGGTAAGGAAATACTCCTCCTTCTTGGAAATCACAATTTGACACATATGCAAAAATAATTTATCAAAAACACATAAAGAAAAATTTATACACACATATCATATTGTTATTGACAGGAATATAGGAGCTCCTACTTACTTGATAAGGAGAGAAGTATTTTTCATTACATAAAGTCGTATTGCAATTTAAATAATAATAATGAGATTATTCTTTGCATAGTTGTATGGGACAACGTGGTCAACCATACAACCTTTAATCTAAGCAGAAAGCGAAAGTTGATCCAACATTATCAATTTTTATATTTTAATTTAAAATTCTGAATTTAATTAAAGATCTTGCCTATTGCCTCTTGCCGCCCTGTCGGTACTGGGATCTTTTTGCTTCAAGAGCTTTTGTGTTTGTAATCATCCAATTGCCTTTATTTGGCACCCTCCTCGCCCTACTCATTTTAAAACATGCCATTTGCACATACCCCATACATCATATGGTCTCGTAAATTATCACCAAATAAATATACAAGTGCTGTTATTTGTACACACTTATTCATCATATTGTTGGTCATCCCTTTAATAGAAATGAGCTAAGAGCTCCATCGTGGTATAAATAGTATTATTGTAAATATAAACTCTATAAATATTTTCTTTTATACGAGTATATGTGTGTGTGTTGTAATTTTATATATCATCCCTTCTATTACTTTTGCATCAAAGAATCACAAAATTTGACTTTTTGAAGAAAAAATACTTAATGCAGGAGTGAAAAACTTTGGTGACATGACAAGTTTTAGAAAAAGGCCAAAATGCAAACATCATGTCGGTGGTCCTTGAATTGAAGGCATATGTTTCTCTCTTGCTTTGGCTTGCTTCCTTCCTCCCCTTGACAATTCATTGTAAATATCTTTTATTGGGGCCATTCTAGTTCTTAGTCGGTGAAATGCATATTGGGGACATGTTTTTTCTTTTTCTGGATTCTGGTGGTTCGTTAGGTGCGAGAGCAATAAAACCAGATGGCATTAACTCTCGCATCATCCCTATCTATCATTTTGCCAACTGGTCAACCATTATAATTTTTTTTGGATTTTTAACTTCAATAATTCCTAAATTTGTATCCAACTAAAATGAAATTCTGGGTATAAATTCATGGACCTCTATGATTCAAATTCTTCTTCGTTTGGATAAAGGAATTGAAAATTGCATAGAATTCTTAAATGACATAATTTAGATCTCCATTGTTTAAACGTTTGGCAATTAACAATTTTAGTGTTTGAATTTATGAACATCAAATTTTGAAAATGACAAAAATTATAGTGAAAAACGAATTCATGCTCAATAGAAGTAGTGAAATGACGCATTTTTTGGCGGAAATGAAACTTAGGAATCTTGACCCCCAATTGCCTCAAATTTTTTCGCCCGTCATTTAATAATTTCCATGTTTAAGTTGTCAAAACAATGGAAATATCAATTTTCCCTCTTTAATTCTCGTCTTATAACCAAATCTAGATATATATATATTTTAAATTCAAATTTTTAAAAACATATCATATGAATTTAATATTATTGTTTTGACTTTTCTTCTCTCTCTGCATCTCATTCTTTTCTTCTTCCTCCTGTGACTTGCTTCTTCTTCCTCATCCTTTTTCTCCTTCTCCTCTTCTTCTCTTCTTCTTCTCCATCCTCTCTCCTTTGCCTCTTCTTCTCAGTATATGTTTCTCTTTGGTTTTCTTTTTAAATTTTTTCTATTTGCTTTTTTTTTTCCCCAAATTTTTTTTATGTTCCTTTTTTTTTTCCCCGAAAATTTTCTCTTTGCTTCTTCTCAATATACTCTGTCTTCTACTTCTCCCTCTGCTTGCACAGTCATCATCATCTCACATTCACCATCGTTGCACAATCGCCGTGTCCACAACCTATAGTTCAAGCTGCGAAGTCGTTATCTCCAATTGGTGCTCGCCGAAACTGACTGGAATTGACTGCGATGCTGTATTGGGGTCACTGCGTATGGCTGTGACAGTGGGGGTTTGGATTGGTTGCAGATGCTTGGGTGGTCGATGGTTGTGGAAGGCGCTTGGGTAGTCGATGGTTGCGGCAAGGGCTTGGCTGTTGCAAGCGCTTGGGTTGGGACTAGCTTGTCCCCCCTCTCCACGCGGGTCTCACTAAGAACACCTAAGGAGGTGTTTTTGGTGGGGCCAGTATTAACAGTCCCACTTAAAACTAGAACTAAGTGAAAACAAACATGAGATAAAAATTTGTCTAGTCCAATCCAAGCTTAGAAGGTGTACCAAACGAGCCCTTCAAGAATAATGGACAATGCCCTCAAGGAACAATCCCCATCATTAACATAAAAATTTACATATAACGGGGGATAACATTGTTTTTTAATCTCTGGCCAATAACACAATGACACGTGAAAATGTTATCATCCGTTTCATTGCATTATTGGTAGTGTCAGTAATCTCAATTCTATGGAGGTAGATGTATAATTAATAACCCCAACCCATTCTTCCTCTTGAGTTAAAGGTCTCAGTTCTTCTCGGTTCAAAACACTTGTTTTCAAGCTTCATGTTCTCCAAGGACCACTCAGCTTAAGGGGGGCTGTTAGACTAAGGCCTGACGTGGATAAGTCTACTGAGCTTTTGAATTTGAATGTTAGTTCTTTATCCTCAGGTTCTGTTGAATGAGGAGCTTTGTGTTGTATAGAACTCTATCACTTAATAGCTGATATCCTGGTTTGTAGGAACAACTTTCTTATTTTCAAACTTGTACTTATCAATACATTCATTATAAATATACAGCTGCAGCCATATTGGCTAAGCAAGCTTTTCACACCATTTCAAAGTCTTATAGCAAGTTCACTATTTGTGTAAATAATCTCGCGGGAGAATATTCGCTTCTAGATCCTTTGCCTTTTAATCTTCCTTCTCTCTCTTCATCGATTCCTGTATAAAAAAAAAAAAAGACTAGAGTAAATAGACCACACCCGGAGGGTGTTGGCTAAAGGCCCTCCGATGACTAAGTTACTTCTATTGAATCTAGGTGAAACAATAGTTAAAAATGGTACGGAGATTTCTCTAGGGTGAGAACCGGGTGGTCGGAGCCATGTGTAGTGGCCGGAGCTGTGTGGAGAAAATATGGAGAGGAGAAAGTGGAGAGGTCGGCGGCAAGGGTGTCGCCGTCGGCTAGGGAGAGAGAGGGAGAGAGCTTCGGGTATTTTTCTCGAATTTTAGAAGTACCTTGAATGATGAATGTAGTCATCTATTTATAGGAGCCTCGAAGGCTAGGGTTTCGTAGAGAATAAAACTCTTATTAGGAAGGAGTTTATTCTTTACCCAAATTGTAGAGATTGAGTCCATTAGAGATTTGATTGGGATCCAAATCTCCTAATTTGATGATAACTATATATTCTTATTAGGATAATATCTGAATTAATGATATTATCTTATTAAATAAAGATAATATCATATAATTAAAATATTATCCCTATTAATTAATTGGCTAATTAAATTGGTTCAATTAATTAATTTAAGGAATATTATTCTTTTTCACATGACGTGCTGTGATTGGAGGCGAAAATATTTGCTCCCATGTCCACTCCATCACATTGTCAAAATTGGATCCCAATTAAATCAACTTTTATGATGCGCTTCTGCAAATGGTATTTGATCCAACTTGGAAGGATGTAATAATGTGGTAGAGAAGACTATGATAGCTATGCATTAGTTGGGTTTGGAGTAATCATTTTGATTTTTTTTAAAAATCGTTTGTAAGCCAAATTTACTATAAAAAAAAAAAAAAAAAAAAGAAACTTATGGAAGTTGATAATTAAAATTGTTTCCACATATAATATGAAATTTTCACATCGCCGTACCATAATTTCCACTCCATCAAACGACCAATGTGGATCCACCAAGATGAACTCCTAGAGATGATTTCTGACCCAACCAAAAAAAGAAGTGTCCTGATGATCCGGTGATCCACCAATGCCCAGTATTGATATATTATGGGCATGGGTCCCACATACCTCGCCAACTGTATTTTTACCATCGCCTATAGGATCCAACCTTAATCTGCGTGTGGGTCCCGTGAGACATCCGCGTTTGTTTGACAAACTGAGAAAGCAAGTGAGCACTGTCAAAGTGGTGAAGCTCCAAACACTTATTAATCAAAGTAATTTAACAGGGGCTTATTAGGAAAAGTATAATTTCTATATAATAAAAAAACCAATCATCTATTATATATAAAAAGAAAGGTAGAAAATGTTAAACATTCAAAATAGCGTAAAAGTCCTTATAACGACTTAGAATGTTTTTTATTAAAATGACTAATGCGATGATTACATGTAAAAAGTGGTCTCATTGCGGAGGCATGATGGCACGTAACATGATTAGATTTGTTTATTTTCATCACATAGATGCATGACGGTGCACATTTAAAAGTTAATTTTCATTTTTATTTATTTTTCAGAAAAATATTAATTCTATATATTTTTATGAAATATCACCAAAATTGCTATTTTAAATTGTCTGGTTCATGCTGTCCTTGATATATTAATACTTTCAATTAATAGCGAGAGAGACCGTGATCTCATGTCGTACTTTATTTTATCATTTTTATTTTCTTTTGTTTGCGCATCAACAGAAGAAAAAAAAAAAAAAACAATTCCCCATATTGAATGTCAGAAGTTCACAACCCAACTGATAATCCCATTTAAAGCGCTTTGAGGTTTTTTCAGAGACTTATCGACACGTCTCACCGCCATTAGACTGAGCAGTGAATCTACCACCTCATCTCCACTCTCTCTCTCTCTCTCTCCATCATTTCACACATCAAAAAGAGTTGAGATTTTCCCTTTTTCTTTTGCTTTTTATTGCCTCCTCTGTTTCCTGTTTCTCTGATACGTCTGATAGATCTCGACCCTCTGTGTTCGCTTTTCCTTATGCGATTGGTAAGCGATCCCAGTCATCCCGCCCCATTTCTTTTCTTTTTGTACGCAATTGCTCTCTCCTTTTTTCTTTTCTTTTCTTAACTAATCTGTGTTTAATCAGCTGCTTCAATTAGTGTTGTCTTTGAGTAATTAGAGTTGGATCCACATACGCCATTTTTGTTACTATAGTGCTGAATTGAATCTAAACTCAGCGCAGTGAAGCTCTTTTCTCTGTTGGATCTCATTTGGGAAACAAAAACTGTACAGTTTTAATCAAAGCTCCAATCTTTGTTTCACTTACCTACTATTTCTAAACAAACAGAGCATTACCCAGTATGGATTGCTTACACAAGTTTTCTGCTTTTTATAGTTATTAAACACTATGCTTGCTTTGAACGGATGCTTAGTGTAGAATAACTACAAGGTTTGATAACTCTAAATGCTCTGTTGGTTTGGTGATTGATTTGTCAATTTATCCACAAGTCATTTATGTTCTGAACCCATCTGGAATCTTGTAATTATAATAGTGTTTATATGATGTTAATTTAAGCAAATTTAATGCTGATTTTGTGGTTCTTGATACACAGATTTGTGATGAAATGTGTTTGTACGTGAGATTGCTGATTTGAATTTTCATTTTTCAGATTGTGTTTTCTGTTGTAATAAATTTCTGTGGTAATTATTTCAGGCGCGCTATGGCTCTGAAAACGAACGCAGATGGTCGGACTAGGAGCTCAGTACAAATATTTATTGTAGCTGGTTTGTGCTGTTTTTTCTATATATTGGGTGCTTGGCAGAGAAGTGGGTTTGGGAAGGGAGATAGTATAGCTTTAGAGATTACTAAGAATGGGGCTGACTGCAATATCCTTCCAAGTTTAAGTTTTGAATCCCACCATGCTGGTGAAGCTGGGAAAATCGATGAATCTGAATCGAAGCCCAAAGTTTTCAAACCATGTCATCCTCGTTACACTGATTACACCCCATGCCAAGATCAGAAGCGTGCAATGACATTCCCAAGGGACGATATGAATTATCGAGAGAGACATTGCCCTCCGGAGGAAGAGAAGTTACATTGCCTTATTCCAGCACCAAAGGGATATGTAACTCCATTCCCCTGGCCAAAGAGCCGTGACTATGTACCATATGCGAATGCACCCTATAAGAGCTTGACTGTTGAAAAGGCTGTCCAGAACTGGATCCAATATGAGGGTAAAGTGTTTAGGTTCCCTGGTGGAGGAACACAATTTCCTCAAGGGGCAGATAAATATATTGATCAGCTTGCTTCTGTGATACCAATAAAGAATGGGACAGTTAGAACTGCACTGGACACTGGTTGTGGGGTATGTTGTGTTCCACCAGTTCACCTGTTTCTTTAACCTTGACTTCCATCTGTTTTTATTTTCACTTTCTCTTCTTGAGAGGAAATTTAACACGTTCTTCTATATGTGTGATCCATATGATGTAACAATGGTATATTTTGCTCAGGTTGCCAGTTGGGGTGCGTACTTGTTGAGTAGAAATGTTCTTGCCATGTCGTTTGCACCCAGAGATTCCCATGAGGCACAGGTCCAATTTGCTCTTGAAAGGGGTGTACCTGCAGTTATTGGTGTTCTGGGAACAATAAAGCTGCCATATCCATCCAGAGCGTTTGACATGGCTCACTGTTCTCGTTGTTTGATTCCATGGGGAGTAAATGGTAAGAATTAGATACACCAAACTCAGAACACTTCTACTTGGTATGAATTGTTGATGTCTAATAAACAGTAGTCATTTGTGACATTAAATTTTTATCTTTTTATGCACAGATGGAAAATATCTCATGGAAGTTGACCGAGTTCTTAGGCCTGGGGGTTATTGGGTGCTTTCGGGTCCTCCAATCAATTGGAGGAATAATTACAAATCATGGCAGCGTCCGAGGGAGGAGCTTGAGGAGGAACAGAGAAAGATCGAAGAAGTTGCAAAACTTCTTTGCTGGGAGAAGAAGTCTGAGAAGGGTGAAACTGCCATTTGGCAGAAGAGGGTAAATACTGATTCATGTGGAGACAGACAAGATGACTCCCATGCTACCTTTTGCAAATCTGATGAAGCAGATGCCGTCTGGTATTTTCCTGTACTTTACATTGTGTTTGTCATTCTTTTTAAATGGCAGGCCTTCATTCAGTTATTTATTGACAAAAGAAATTGATCGATAATTTCTCCCTTTATAACTTTACATGCATCCAATTTGTGTTCTCAATTTGCGACCACTTTTGAATCAATGTTAATGGTATTCAGATATTATTGCACTAAAACTTTAGTAGTAGCACAGGGTTTGTTATCATCTGCATTAAAAAAACCTTGCTATATAAATTTTAGTTTTAAATTTTGCATCAAAAGGGCCAGAGGTCTGGCCCTGATACAAATAAGAAAATCTCAGTTTTGAGCTTTGCTTATCTGCTTAACATTGATATACGTTTATTTTCTTAATTTGTCTTCATTGTGATGGGTATCAGGTATAAGAAAATGGAGGCATGCATAACTCCATATCCTGACAGCAACAATGCAGATGGATCTGCTGGTGGGGAGCTGGAGCCATTTCCGAAAAGGCTTTATGCTGTACCCCCTAGAATCACTAGTGGGTCTGTTCCCGGAGTTTCTGTTGAGGCCTACGAGGAGGATAACAACAAATGGAAGAAGCATGTAAATGCATATAGGAGAATCAATAAACTAATTGACTCAGGAAGGTATCGCAACATAATGGATATGAATGCTGGTTTGGGTGGTTTTGCTGCAGCACTTGAATCTCCAAAATTGTGGGTCATGAATGTTGTGCCCACAATAGCTGAGAAAAATACGCTGGGTGTCATATATGAGCGAGGATTGATTGGAATCTATCATGACTGGTACCCTATTCTGAACTTCTCCCACCTATCTGAAAATTGTTTCTCTAAAGCGTCCTTTTAGCAAATTATGCGGAAATTCCTTCATTTACCATTCAAGTATATTACATGCTTTCTGGAGTATGTGCTTTGAAGATACCTATTAGTATCTCCTTTACGGCTAAAAATGTCTTCTGGTAGCTGAAGATTTGTGTTAAACTTCAAAAAGTGTCACAGAAGTAGTCTGTCTAAATAGGTTGACGTAAAATATTTTGAATTATATATACCTATCCCTTTTTCCTGCAAAAGAAATGTTGCTCCCATTTTATGTCAGGTTCTGTGTACCATTATGTGCTAAATAAGTCCTGGAGCATAGCTCATCTGTCACAAATGTTGGTCATTTGTTAATCATTTATTCTTTTCTGGTGATGCTATTTCAGGTGTGAAGGTTTCTCTACTTACCCAAGGACATATGACCTCATTCATGCCCATGGTGTTTTCAGTTTGTACGATGGCAAGTAAGTAGTATATCTTCATTAATAATTTATTTCTAGGCTTTCTTAAGTGTGCTTTTAATCTTCATGAGAGGGTTCAGAGGTTGGTATGAAAACAGTATACAAGAAGAGCGCTTAGATCGTTGTACTTTATTGAAGAAAGCCTTAGCTCAATCCTCAAATGCTTTTCTGTAATCAGTATCCAATGAGATATTTGGTTACAGTTTCTTATAAATAATATAAAAAGATAAAAGAACAGTTACTTGGGCTCAATACATAGACAGAGGTGTTAAGCTGATTCTCTGGCTGTTTCAGTAAGCATGGATTGACCCTGATACTGTTAAGCTCATTTAGCTCAATCCCAGTGACATTCTGAACCTGTTTAGCTTCTTTCAATCTTGGGCCTCTAACTTTGTGCTTTTTCTGGATCCAATGTAGTCTTCATTTGGTCCAAAGTTGAGTCGTTCCCCTGAGCACTTCGCTTAAAGACAAAACTACATAAAGCCTTTTAGTTTGAGGTGTAATGACTCTTTTGGTTATGATAGTATATGTACATCTAATCCCAACTATTTATTAACTAGTCATAATAAGAATCCGACTGCAATGATGAGCAATAGTATATGTATGTCTAAGATGAGTGGTAGCTGTTAAGTAGTGATTGGGATGGCCATACTTGCAACAGTAGACGTAGAATCACCCACTTCCATTCCAGATTGTTTCTTATGCTAAATCAATTCAATGCTTTGTTTCTTTTTTCCTTCTACTCACAAGCTGTATCAAAATATATTGCAGATGTGATTGGGAAGACATTCTTATTGAGATGGACCGAATTTTGAGGCCAGAAGGTGCCGTCATATTCCGTGATGAAGTGGATGTATTGATTAAGGTGAAGAAGATAGTTGGAGGGATGAGATGGGATACCAAAATGGTGGACCATGAGGATGGCCCCCTTGTTCCAGAGAAGGTATTGGTTGCTGTCAAGCAGTACTGGGTTGCAGGTGGAAACTCCACCTCCACACAATGAATGCTGTAAAGAAAAGCTTCGAGGCCTTCGCTTGGATCTAAGCTGGCAATGTTCTCTGTTACAAGTCCTGACACGGATGTGTATTTTTCCAGTGAGCACTTTTGCTGCCCGAGTACTTCATATACTTCATAGGGAGGAGGGCTTACACAACCTATGTTTGCTAACTATCTTTGGCCATGCTCCGTTGTAATGATTTATAAGTAGACAGAGCTACAAAGCTATGCTGGTATGGTTTACAGTATCATTCATTTTACTAAAATCCCTTTATTGTCTTGTACGCCGCTAAGGCCAAACAGATGAGCAAATACTAGCCTCCTTAGTTGACTCTCAAAATTCTCAGTATGATTTGCAGCCTGCAGAGTTTAATGATAGTTTATTTATTCGCTTCATTCAGTTTCCTTCCTCTCAAAACTTAACAAACTCTTGGTTTTTTTTATATATATAAAAATTATAGATTTGCTAATACTTTAGTTATAGCATTTTGAAGCCACTGGGATTTAGTTTAGCCGTGATTTGTATATGATAATGAATGCTTGTCATATAAATATGAAATACATTAATGAATCGATGCAAAATCGGCATGGAAGAAAGCTGCTTAAATCTGACCACTTGGTGTCAAGAAGGAGGTCTTGGACTTAATTGGTGAAGTTTTGTGTGGACTGAAAATCAAAGACACAAGCCAACAAGGAGGCAATTTATGGTATAGATTGTGATGGGATGGAACGAATGAGATGCGTTGGTTAGAAATTCAAGCCTGAAGACAATAAATGCGTGTAATGTTCATATCCTTTCATATGTTCTTCAATTCTTATAAATGATTTAGAATTTCAAGAATTAGGATGCAAGTCTGGTCTGGTTAACTTACCAGAGTCCATAACCATGAATAACCAAACCGGCACTGTTTGCAACTTTTCATTGTATGCCTCAATTATTGATGCATAATTCTCTAACTGATCAGAAAAACTTGACAGATCAATGGTGTTAAGACTTCAGAAGACACTGCAATCTGTCTGTAGATATTGAGACGACAAAGAATTTGTGTCTTAAACTATTATAACAAAGGAAGGAGGATGGGGGCTATTTTCTTTTAAATGGCTTTACTTTACTTGTATGACAGATCAATTTTAGGTGCTGTCAAATAATTATTTTTCTCATATTTGGATCCTGGCCCTCCTCATAGGTCAAGTTGGTAGTCATATCTCATATCTCCTTTTAGAGAGAAAATCACAAGTTGAAAATTTCTTTGGTATTATTGAATTGGATCCCATCAAGTTGTATCTATATAAGATAATTTTGTTCACACCTAATCTAAGATGTTTAAATGAAATTTAAAGCACCTTGTTATCACATCCACAAATATGAAAACGAACCAACATTTACGTACTATTTGACAGACTTGATGGAAATGTGAGTCAGATAATGTTAAGAAAATCTTATCAATGAAAATTTCCTGTTGATAAAAAAATGACAGTATGTCAATTAGGCCTAAGGCACATTGGCCCTACCCTCTTAATGAACAACTTTGCATGTTCCATGAGCCTACATATAGAACTAGAATTCTCAACTAGCAAATCAAGCCTTATCTTATCTAAGCCTCTCTGAATTCATCAACCTCTCTTCTTTTTCTTCAATCCAATTCCTCTTTTTTATAGCAGACAATAATCAAAGTTCCTCCATGTTGAGTTTCTTTCACCTTAGTACCTGAGGGGATCTTAACAGACTACTTTTTTGAATTTGAATAATTGTTCTTGTCTCTGCAGCTAGAGTCTAGAGATCTTGTTCTTCCAAATACATCATCCCAATTGCTTTTCACTTTTCAAAACTCGTGTACCTTTCTTCTCTTTGGTATTTCCAAAAAATTTCTGTTGTTTGGTCTTTTTCCTTTTCTTTTTGTAGTTTTGTGTGCTTCTATCTAATTTCTCCCTAGCCTCTAGACACAAATTCATTTTTCTCTTCTTTTTGTTGCATAAAGTTTCTTCGGAAAATTTGAGGTCTCTATGGCTATGGTTACCTTAAAATCAACTAGCAAGGCCAACCTCTCACAAACGTTTCCCTGTGACAACAACAAGAACCGTGATGCCTCCTTTTCTTCATACTTGAGTAGCAATGAGGAAACCCTTGTACGTAAACTTGTTGATCAGTCAGGTGAGGAACATAACAATCACTTGGCAACAAAGAAGGAAGAAGATGAAGAAATTGGAGTATTTGGAGCTGAAAAGTACTTCAATGGAGTAATGGACGAGGAGACTAGCCCAAAAAGCGGCAGCAGCTCAAAGAATTACCATCATAACAAAGAGAAACGAGTTCAACCTGGAACTCCAAGTGTTCGTTCTGAATCAAGTTGGAACAGCCAAACTTCTCTATTGCAAAGCCGGTTGAGAAATCCTTATCAGAGTAATACAAGCAAGGCACAGAGACGGAAGAAGAACTTTTTTGCAAGCCTTGGTTGCAAATGCTCTTGTTCGG
Organism: Prunus avium; assembly: GCF_002207925.1. The sequence continues at coordinate 694,064 of NW_018921431.1, forward strand.
ATAAGCATTCGGTTGATGTCGATGAACATGTTGGTGAAATCAGCTTCAAGAAGAATAATGGTGCTGCTAACAGTGGAACATTAGTCCATGGCAAAGCAAGCACAACAAGCCCCATTAACAACAAACCTGCAGCTGTAGTAGACCTTGTTGGTGAAGCTCTAGTTGAGATGAACAACAGCCAAAAGCTTGATAAGTTGGGAGTTGGGTTGAGCAGAGAAAACTGTTTTACTTTCCCATCTTCAAAACCTGGGATGGGGAGTTTGCCAGTGAAGATGCCTTTTCAAGAACAAGAAGAAGAAGAAGCAGAGAAAGTGAGGAAATCTCTGGAGGTGTTTGGTTCTCCTGTGTTTGAGAAAAGGAACAGGTCTTTAGGCCTTGACAAAAGGCTAACAATGTTGCCTTGGGATGAGTTTCCTGCAAAATCTGGCGGAGTGATATTCAATAATGAGTCAGATAGTGATGCAAGTTCAGATCTTTTTGAGATAGAGAGCCTCACAGGCAAAGCCAACCCTTGCATGACCCCAACAACTTGTTATGCCCCAAGTGAGGCAAGCATAGAGTGGAGTGTGGCCACTGCCAGTGTTGCTGATTTCTCTGTGATGTCAGACTCTGAAG
>NW_018921431.1:717133-824776 GCF_002207925.1 Prunus avium
AGAGATCGGATTTCACTCAAACTTAACCAAATGACTCCTTCCACCATATTATGATGTTATAGTACACACCCATTGGAACAACTTTCGTGAAGAATGCGGCCTCGTCTGAGCTGTGTATGTTGCTGAAACAAAGCTTGCAATATGACCTACGGAACTGGACTGGCAAGGGGCTGTAGCCAAAATGAGTTTGTCTTTAAGCTCTTCATCCATTCATCCAAATTAGGCCCTAACATGCATGGATTGCATCATTTACTATCCAAAGCCCTCATTATTACCTAAAGCTCAATGAACTGAAAGATAAACACAAAAAGGATTAAAAGCACAAGTTTAACTCAAAAACATAACCAAATCATAAGCTAGAAGGGTACAAAATGATATGTAAATATGCACCGATCAGTAGCAGAACAACAAGACCTGCTGCTGCTCCATTACGGCGATGCACCATCTCAAGCTCGTCGATTTCATGGAGGTAAGGTAAGTTAGTTTTCCATTTACCCTTTTGTTCTTGTGTTTTATCTATTTATTTATTTGGATTTCACCTCTTATTAAGAAGATTAATCAATCAATCTCTTTTAAATTAAAAAGAAAGATGGGATGTTAATTAATATGGTTTGGTTGATTGATGAAGAAGGCAATTCATTTTTCTCACTAGCATCTATTCTAGTGTAGACACTAGAGGAAGGGATTTCCTAATTGTTTCGTTGAACAAACGAAAATAACGATAAGCTTTTTATTAATTCCTTTAGGATTTCCTTGTTGCTGTTGGAAAGTGGTTTCTGTATTCTTAAAGGAGATTTATTTTCAATGCCTTGTCTATTTAAATAAAGAGTTCACTTCACTTCTCCTCATCATCAACTACTATCTATCAAAACTTTCTTCTATGCATCACAAGCATACAATTATACCCTGCTGCAGTTTCTTTCCTTGTTCTTTTCTATTCTGGTTTTGCCTTTCCCTTGTGTTTTAAATTCAAAATTAAAGTTTCATAGCAAAGAATTCATTATTATGTCCACTTTTAAGTCTGATAAGAACCCCTGTTGTTGTCGTAGGACCACGGCTATCAGCTTTAGTAGTGGGGGATGGGCAAGTTATCCAGCACTTGTCTTTTTGATTCTGGATAAATTATTAGAACCCATTGACCATGTTCACTTTGCTGCCGTCTGCAAGGAATGGCATTCTATGTCCAAACTCTATAATTAGACAACGCAGCGGTGCACAACAAACAACTTCTCCCTATGCTCTTGATCCCGAACCAGGACAAAGACAACGACCAAAGAGTATTGTACAACATTTCTAAAGGAAGAATCTACAACAATATTCAATTGCAAGTTCCTTTTAGGTGGAGGTAGTGGCTCTTGACATGGCTGGTTTGCCACAGTTGATCCAACAACCAAGGTGTAGTGACCGTAACACTCAGGAACCCTTTCACAAAAGCAAATCCCATTTATCTCCCTCCCTTGAATGCTCATGTCTTAGTTTATGAACCATCCTGCTATGAGCATTATGTTCCTAAGGTTATCTTGTCCGGTGACCCCACTCTGAATCCGGAGAATTATGTGGTTGTGGCACTTTACCGTTGTTGGCTTTCATCAAGGCAGGCCAAAACTCTTGGACCTACGTCAACCCTGCTGGAACTTCATATGGTGATGTTATATTCTATAAAAGCCAACTGTATGTAGTTACATCATTTGTAGCGATTGGGTCATTGGATGTTTATGGTAGTGATAGTAATAACCCTTCACAACCACCATCGATAAAGCTACTCACACCTCGAAAGCCATTCCGATCTTACTGTTTTCATGCATATCTTGTGGAATCAACTCAGGGAGACTTGTTGCATATATTAAGATATTATGTGCCAAAGGATGGTGCTTTTAGGTTTTATAATAGGCAGACTCTAGGATTTGCGGTTTACAAGTGGGTGTTGAACGATGAAGATGGAGGTTCTATTGCGCACAAGGTTGAGGTAAAAAGCATTGGAGATGAGGCTTTGTTCATGGGCGACAATCATTCAATCTCTGTTTTGGCATCAAACTTTCCTGAATGTCAGCCAAATTCCATATATTATGCCGATGATTTCCTATCAACTTCTCCTTTGTTAGAGGGTGATGAAGCAAATGATATGGGGATCTTCGACTTGGAGGACAGAACCACCACGCAACATTACTCAGTGAAAACCAATACTCAAAGAGCTATTTGGGTTGTGCCACCTTTTAATGGACTATGTTAGTCTAGTCTCTAAATCATCTTAATATTCATTGAGCGTTGCCTTGACAAGTTAGGATGTTTTTTTGGGTTTTTGCTTTATTTATTACTGTGTCCCAACCGAAGTTGTGCGTGTTATTGGCTTTTCCTTTCATTTGGAATCTATATATAGATATGATGTTATATGCAGACTACGTTCCTGAAGGTTCAGGTTCAGGTTCAGGTTCCTTCATTTTCATATCATAGTGCGGATAGGCACGCAGGCAGGCAGACAATTTCAAATTTTATTTATTAGTGGTTCTTTAGAGAAGAGAGAAAGCTCAAGAACTAAAAAAAGAGAAAATGAAGGAGATAACATTGAATAATGTTGAAGGAAATAACATTGAATAATGTTGAATGGAAGAGAAGAAAATTCAAAGTTCCAACCAGATTAAATTCAGAGTTCACAAAAGAGAGATAACATTGAATAATGTTGAATGGCATGAGCCCAGCTTGGGCCCGACATGGGCCGTGCTTGGCCCGAACCCATTCCAAGCCTGGCCCACTTAATTTATTTATTTTTGTCAAGGACCACTTTACAAAAATCATCTCTTAGCTTCCTTCCGCTTTCAATATCTACATATAAGGACTTTGATTTGGTGGCTTCTTTCAACAAATCATAAATTTTCATATTAAATAAATCCTCAATTTTTTTGTCCCATATTAAATCTTTGTAGGGGCTTTTTCGTTTCGACAGCTACTGGGGGCTTGGGCTGCTGTAAAGAACCAAATGTGTGAAATTGCCCCTGAGTCTGAGTTCAAGAATCAGACCCCAAGAATGCTTCGAAAGGGTAGCTGAGTTTTAGGAAGCACCTTGGTTACCTTCACTAACGAAACTAACAATCGCTTACAGAAAAATACTTAGCTTGGCATGAGAGGCTTGTGGCATGGAAGCAAAGCAGTCATGAGTTTAGCATTAAAGAGGGCTGTGATTTCCTATGAGAAGCAGAGGAATAAAGTAAGGGGAGAAGGAATTTCGAGAGAATTAGTTGAGGGGAGAGAGAGAGGAGGACAATGGGTGTGTTGAGTAACTTTCCAGTAGCCTGATGAAAGCTATGTCAGGCTCTGGAACAACTTGCCAGAAGAGAAAGTGGGAGGAGATGGAGGAATGGAGCACGAAATTGAAGGGCTTCAGGGATGAGAGATAATGCTTGTTCTCTGGATGTAGGTTTGTAGCTAGTGGTGAAGTAGTGGGTGTGGTTGTGTTTAATGGGTAGGAGGTGCCTCCTTTTATAGCTGCTGGAAGCTCTTCCTTCCCAAGAAACCCTAGTTGGTTCTCTCCAATTTTTCTAAGTCTTCTCCTCTATTTCTCTTTTCTTCCTTCAATTCAACCTCTTTTGTGAAATCTTGCTCTGTCCAAATACACAAAGACAAGATTTTTGGGAGCTCTAAGGCCTTCCCGCAACTACTTCAGTGTTAAACTCCTATTTTTGGCTACTACATCACCTTCTTTCCTCCCATCTTTCATGGCAAGAGCTGGTGGGAGAAAGAAATAGGTAAGGGCGTTGGTTTGAAGGGTGCCTTTTCTCCTAGCAACCTGCGAGCGCTAATACCCTTTGATTTTTTGGATGATCTACTTTGAAGTTTGCTTTTGGCCACATGCTGGAGCCTCCCAGCAGTCTGCCTTCGTGAGTGGCTTTTGGCTTCTATCGTGGATTTGTCTCCAGCCATGTGCTGGAAACTTTTAGATATTTTCTTGGTCATTTGGGCCTTCCTAAGGTGATGGGTTAGTGTACTAAGGGAATGGGCCAACCTCCTAAAGTGATGGACCATTTTTATTAAGGTGATGGGCCAATTTTCTAAAGTAATGGGCTACCTATTTCTTTCATTTATGCTTACTCATATATTTGGGCTCAAGAAATGAGCTTGAGTTTTGGGGCTCCTAAGCAGCCCAAAACTTCCATTTCTCGGCTCATCAATGGGCCTCATGAATGCTCGTAACCATCCATGCCACAACTCACTCAGCAAGCCTCGGGCATTTGCGTGGCTTGAGCCCACTTAAGCTTGTAGCGTGGCTAGGTGCAAAATAATGATTTTTCGCTTGGCATGGCATGTCGATTGGCGTGCTCGTGCTCAAAGGCTATGACGCTTGATGAGATAATTAGCATGGGTTCAAAGAGCCAGTGCATTTTATAGGCTCGTTTCAACTCTCAGCGTGACAGATTACATATTTATTTGGCATAGCACGTGGTATCATGACTTGTGCGAGCGTGTATGACGAATTTTCGAATGCCCACACCGGATTTCTTCTCAATAAGGTATTGCATTGGGCTAGAAATTTATTTGGACCCAACCCTGAATTTTTTGGGCCTCAACAATCTTTAATTAAAAAATACTACAAAAAATCCTCAATTTTTAGTCCCATGTTACATATAAGAAAAGTATGAACATATTATAATTTTTTTGTTTCAATTTAATATGCTAACATGAGAAGAACGCGGGAAATCTGGTACGAAGAAGGCCCAAAGACTACTTAACTACTGAGCCAAATGGGTCCGGAGCCCAATAAGGAATCGCTGCTTCTGCCGAGTCTGACTCAATTACCTTTCGTAGTAAGTAAGTAAAAATTATATTTTGGAAATATATATATATATATATATATAAAGGATAAAATGGGTTGTGAAAAATCACTCCTTATCTTCTTACCATTTGGGCCGGTAAAAATATTGGTAGCTGGTAATTTCCAGACAGCCTGAGACGGCTGAAAATTGCAGGGGACAGAAAAGAAAAATGTTACGCTCATTATTGAACTCCCATGGAAACTAGGGGCTCTATCAACGATGATAGATCTTCATCTTCCCATCGCTTTCCCACTTCACCACTCCCTTACCGTTAGATCTTCGATCGGGTAAACCCGCCACGCCATGGAAGCAGCTCTCTTATGTTGTTCCTGTTTGAGAACATGCATGTAAGATTATGATGATGGGTCTCTACAGACGACGGTAGAGATAGAATTGTTGTTACCGGAGATGAGGACTAGAGGTATAATTGGGGCGTTGTTGAAATCTTTTGGTCCAAGTGAGCATGGCACTCGTCTTGTTCGTAAAGGAAGAAAGTTGGGTCGATTTGTCAGACACAAATTCTGGCTCTGGGTGTTTCTCTTTGCAGCCATATTTTTGATTTACTTGCTACTCTTCGGTCTCAATGTGCATTTGCCTGGTATGTTCAAAACTTGAACTTTCGTTTATTTTCTTATTTAATCATCTGGGTATTATAATGGGATATTTACAGATGTAGTTTATTACTCATTGCAGCTAAACTAGAAGGTAGTGGTACTAGTATCCGTATTTCAGCACGGCAACAAATTTTGCCATTTCATGTTGTTGGAAGACCACCCAGAAGCAAGCATCGTAAGCAGTGTAAGTGTGAAGTGTTATATTTTCAATGTTTCATATCACAACCTTTGAGTTTATTATTGATTTAGTGCTCATGCATATGAAGATATGATGTCTTTGTCTTTCTTGTTCGTTGGATTATACAAAGATGCAAAATTTCCAAACCAGTTTATCCGTATGGCTCATCCCTTTTGCTTCCTCCCATACAATGATTTTTCAGATTTGCCTTGCGAGGTTGGGTTTCTGGAATCAGTTGAGTATGTTGTTGAACCTAAGGAAGTCATGAACTTCACACAGTTTTCACTAGAGTTCATTGACCAAGAGGGAATACCTTCCCATAGTAATATATATGAACCTAGATTTGGAGGACATCAAACACTTGAGGAAAGAGAGCAATCTTTCTTTGCGAAAAATCAAACTCTACATTGTGGATTTATCAAAGGACCCCCTGGATTCTCAAGCACTGGATTTGATATAGATGCGAAGGACAAGGCATACATGAACGAGTGTAAGATTGCAGTATCTTCTTGCATTTTTGGAAGCTCTGACTTTCTTAGGAGGCCTACAAGCAAAAAGGTTAATGAGCTAGTCCTTATTGAACTTTTTTGTCGTCTCTTATTCATATAAAGCATATAATCAAATGTTTTTGGTTAAATAGTTATTTTTCCTCTTTCTGTTGGTTCTCTATGAAATGGGATGATGCTAAAAGAACTTGCCTTCATCTTGATATTTTGTTTGGCTGATAAACATTTGAGTTAGTAATTAGACCCCTTTGTGTCGGACAAGAAAATTAATAGGTGTAGAGTTGAAGATGACGAACCAAGTCTGAAGATGTAAAATTTTCTTTCAGACAGCTCTTTCCAATAGTTTTATTTTACATAAAGGCAGTGTGACGAGGCATTAGAGGGCTTCTCAAGTGTGGAGATAAAAAAGCAATTAAGTGAAGTTGTTATTCATGGAGAGCTTTGGTGCTTTCTATGGTATGACTGCAGATGAGTTTAAAGTATGATCTGATTAATGGCTGAGATACCTGCTGGGATGTTGAAGGTTGTGTAGATGATGTCTTATTTTTCCCATGACCTACTTTTGTTCTCAATCATTATGTTGATTGTAGATTAGAATATTTTTTGCGATCTGGAAAACTATACGTCCTGAGGAATACTGAAGTGTGAATATTTATACGAGCATTGGAATATTTTTGCGAGCTTTCTTTCTTTTAAGTGATGATAATGTATCCTCCTTTAATACAGATCAGTGAATATTCCAAGAAAAACGTTTGTTTTGTAATGTTTGTGGATGAGCAAACATTGGGAAAATTATCATCCGAGGGACATGTTCCTGATGATACAGGACGAATTGGCTTGTGGAAGATAGTCATAGTGAAGAATTTACCATATGAGGATATGCGCAGAACTGGAAAGGTGCCAAAATTTTTATCACATCGCCTTTTCCCCCATTCATGGTAATTCTTACACCATGTTCTAGCCATACAGTTTCTGGGGCGATTTTGGTCCATTCAATTCTGATTGGGTTTTCACCATGTATCAGGTATTCAATTTGGCTTGACAGCAAGATGCGACTTAATACTGATCCAATGCTGATTATTGAATACTTTTTGTGGCGAACAAAATCAGAATATGCCATTTCCAACCATTATGAGCGACATTGTGTCTCGGAGGAGGTACTCCAAAATAAGCGTCTTGATAAGTTCAATCACACAGCCATTGATGAACAGTTTGCATTTTACCAGTCTGATGGCCTCACCAAGTTTGACCCTTCAGACCCAAATACCCCTCTTCCCAGTTGTGCGTGTTATTACCCTTTTTTTAATTCATAAAGATTTTATTTTCCTTCGTCTGGAATCAATAATACTCTTTGCTGATTTCATGTGCCATTTACCTTGCAGATGTTCCTGAAGGTTCATTTATAGTCCGGGCACATACACCAATTTCAAATTTATTTTCATGCCTTTGGTTTAATGAAGTTGACAGGTTTACCTCCCGTGATCAACTAAGCTTTGCATATACGTACTTAAAATTGAGGAGAATGAACCCAGATAGACCATTCTACCTAATTATGTTCAAGGTATTGGAAATTCATAAAAAATTATGACGTATATTTCTGTTAGTGTTTACATCATATTATTCTTAGAAACTTATGAAAAAAGCAATTCAAGCTGTATGTGCAAATATTACTCTTAGCATGTAGTGCTTCTTTGAAATTTATGGGAGAATAGTGTTCCTGCTTCTTTAGGGATTACCTTTGCTAAGATATCTTTGCAGAACTATTGTATTTTTTGCGATAATTCCTTTGTAAAAACTTTGTGCTTGTGAAACAGCTTAAAGAGATACAAAAGATAATTATATGTCAATCATGATACTTCTCAATCTATGATATAGCCTGTGTAGTAGTATGTGGTCTTAGAACTTTGCAGGTGAAAATTAAAAGATGGGTAGCAGCGAATGCTACTCAGCATACTTTTCTTGCACAAGGAACAACTAGATTATTTTATAAGTTCATTCTTTTTTAGCAATTTGCATGCATTTGTTGGGCATTCTAATCATGTATTTTGAGTTTGTCGATTTGAACCGTGTCCTGGCTGCATAATGTAGAACATATCATTGAATGTTATCTAGTGAGACAAATTATTAATTGAACTATTTCTCTTTGTTAAATTTTTTCAGGACTGTGAGCGCAGAGCACTAGTAAAGCTATTCCGGCATAGGGAAGAGCCATCTCCTCCAGGACCTCCACCTGTTATTTGATCAGTAATTATTATTTGCAGTTATTCTGGTAAGGTTAATTTGATGTTCAGTGTTTAGATTCCTAACACTTACTGACTGGACATTAATTCCGTAAAAAGCCTTTGGTTCTATTTACTAAATTCATCAAAGTTTATGCAGGGATGGAGACTGAAGTGAAAACCAAGCTAATGTCAGCTGCTCGTCTTGCGAGATTGAATGGGTTAACTCGTTGTAGGCTTGTAGCTGACGCTGAGCCTGAATGGCTGGTAGGTTTTGTTGTTGTTGCACCTGACCATGTAGCACACAGAGAGGAATTTAATTTGGCATTACAAAAAGATCCAAAGATCGAACAGCCACAAGTCTCAACTGCTGTTTCAAACAGGGAAAGGCAGACCAAGCAATGTTGTTGAGGACATTTGTAGAAAGCGGATTTATTTTCCTTGTAATTTTCAGTTCCAAACCCGACTTTCTAATTTTCTTGAAAGAAGGGTAGTTTAGAAACTAACAGGTTGTAATATTCGTTTGTATAGCTTATACATTTTTTATGTACAAATTCTTTTAGCTCATCCCAAGCCCAACACATGAAGGGATGAGAGTCGTTTTGTACTTCGTTTGTAAGCATGAAGATTTCAGCCTCAAATAATATATGTATTTGCCAAGTTGTGATCCAAAATTGTAAGATCATGTTAGCTCATGAAATACCAACACGACATCGTATCTTCCAATGCTTGAAATAAACAAAACAAAGTGATCTTGGGGAAACTGCAGCCCAACTCCACGGTTTTAGTCTTTCTTCTGCAAACAAAAGAGGAAATAAAAAAAAGGAGAACAAAATCCATTTCCACCCATGGACTTGGGCTGAGACTTTTCACTTTGTTGTGAAGGAAGGAAATGGAGGGTTGCTTGATGAGATGCTCTCATGGCAGCGCTCTATTGAAAACCCTCAAACCACTCCATCTGAAGCTTCCCAGGAACTCCATTCGTTGCTCTTCCATGCCCATACACTCTGTTAGAGGAGGAGGAAGAGGATCTGCTCTCAATCGCAAGGCCTATGACGCATTGTTGTTAGACGCTGGAGGCACTCTGCTGCAGTTGGCAAAGCCAGTCGAAGAGGTTTACGCTTCAATTGGAGCCCAATACGGTTTGTCTCCAAATTCAAGTCCTCAATTTCCCATTAAACATTGAATTTTTTTTTTAAATCCAAATACAAACAACCCATTTTTGCTTTTCCACAGGAGTGACTGCAACTCCAGCAGAAATCAAGCAAGGTTTCAAAAGAGCCTTTTCTGCTCCTTGGCCTCAAAAGCTTCGTTACAAGGTCTTAAATTGATTGTATTTCTGCAATTAGCTCAATATATCAATGCTAATTATTCTGGGTATTGATAATGCCAAAATCAATAATGGTAGGGAGATGGGAGACCATTTTGGAAACTTGTTGTTTCTGAAGCCACTGGTTGTGCTGATCTCGATTATTTCGAACAAGTCTATGAGGTAATTTCAATGATTATATTCCCTAGTTTGAAGCTTTGAAGAGAATTGTTGCAATTGGTGTCAATATCGTTAATGGGTTTGGTTGGTTTTATCAGTACTATGCCAAAGGTGACTCATGGCGTCTTCCAGAGGGAGCTTATGAAACAATGGCCCTTCTCAAGGATGCTGGAGGTCCAATTTTTTTTACCCAAATATTCTGCTTCGTTATCTTGCTTGCTAGTTCCTACTATTTTAACATTGCCAGCAGTGACATGCAGTTAAGCTGGCTGTTGTATCTAATTTCGACTCCCGCTTAAGGATGCTACTCGAAGACCTTAATGTTTTACATCTGTGAGCAACTGGACATCATTCATTGTTCTTCTGTTTGTTGCTAAATTGTCATATTCATGTCACATGGGTGTTGGGTTTATTTATTTATTTATGTATTAAGAAATGAAGCATTTCTCTTGATTCTCGTTGCAGGTTTGATGCTGTTATCATATCTTCTGAGGTTGGGTATGAAAAACCAGATGCAAACATATTTAAACCTGCTTTAGGCACGTTATATATGATGAGTTTATAACAATGTTGTCGTAGAGATCGAGATTTATTATAGTGTTCCAGACAATGTTTTCTTGGTTAATGTTAAAAGTACACATTGAAGCTGCCCTCACAAGTTCTTCAATCGTTGCAGATCAAGTTCATGTGGATGCTGGCAAAGCAGTGCATGTTGGCGATGATAAAATCGCAGATAAAGTTGGGGCCAATGCCGTTGGAATTGATTGCTGGTAAGAGTTCTTTGCAGTATAAATACAAATTTCTGCCTTGTCTGGTGATCTCAGATTTTCTCATTGACCATGATACGAAACATTCATATTAAGTAGTAGATTAGGACTTTTCATGAATGTCACAGAAGATTGTTGGTACTTACCCTTGATTTGAATGAGCAGGTTATGGGGCCTGGATGTAAAGACGTTTGCTGACATTCGAAATCGCATTCTCATCTCAGAGTCATAGCTTCCATAGAAGTAGATATACCGTATACCACACTCCTGGGGACCTAACATCCTGAATCTATGTTACAAGAATTTAGTGGTACAATAACCTTGATTGCTTCCAAAAGTTTACCTTGTATTGTAAGATAACATACAATATCACCGAAAAAATTGTTCAAGTCAATTTATAAGATTTTGTTTTATATTCAATTCATAATTTCATATATTAATTAAAGCCATCGCAATTCCTTTGAGATGAGTCATGACTGAATCAGCATGAGCTCAATCTCTACTGGGAGAAATTCTTGGATAATTTGATCTGATAATTAATGTAACTATTATTACATAAAGAGATACCATATACAGCACAATGGGCCGACGAGCTCAACTATGTACCAAAAGAAAAAAAGCAAAAAAGAAACATGATCTCAAACTATGCTTTAGCTACAATTAGCGCACAAAAGGAAGCAAAATTTCATCATATATACATGTATTCTTTCAACTTAAAGAAAAAAAAAAAGCCATCCGATCCACTCAAACGGTGAACGGTAAAAGTGGAAATAAATTGATATTCATTGATAACCAATGGAGCTTGCAGAGATCAGACCAATATTACATCACCTAGTCTGAGGTACAATTTCAGTTGTCAATGCTAAGACAAGCAGAACAATCTTTAGGCAAGATACCGGTACAATTTTCTGTCTATACTATCTCGTTCCAAAAAGTCCCGCTCGATAAGGGACTCGATGCGTTTCTTAATCTCCGTTGGATTGGCCAGGAATCGAGATTGCAACTGCTTCGTGACCTCAGAAATTATATTGTTATGATCCAGAGCCCTCCGTGATTTCATGATCCTCACTATGGCAGCTTCAATCTGGGGCTTCCTGTCCTCCTCCACTCTCTGACGAGTCTCTTGTTTTTCAGGTTCTGATTCCTTCTGTGCAACCACAGTTCCTATCTTCACCTTATATAACTTACTCGTGAACTTGTCATTAACGAAAAAGGCATCATCCTCACCAATGTCTTTACTCATAGGTTCTTTCCGAAGAACATTCTTTCCCTTCACGCAAGCCATGGATTGCAGACACCTCTTCAAATCTACAGTAGGAATCTCTGTGGCCTGCTCAATCTCCTTATAGCTAAGTCGCTCAGCATTATTAAATAGCATTAGGACACACATTTGGTAAGTGGAGACATTCAACTCATGCTTCTGGCCCTTCCCAAAGCTAGCCTTTATATCTGCTGTACCCATGTTAGTCTGCCACGACAATCTTCGACCTGTATGTGTTCCAAGGTAATACGAACGGAACTTCTCACAGAGTGCTGACATTTCTGATGGAAGGTTGCATGTCACACTGGGTTGAGTGGGCCAGGACCCTGTTGTCAGAACCTGGACGGTCAATGTAGGGCCATCCCCTAGCTCAGGATGGCTTGCATAAAAACCTTGCATTGTATCCTGGGACGTTTTCATATCTGTAAACATGCCCTCTAATTTTGAAGTAAATTGGTACCCGCATTCTGTCTTGAGCTTAACTATCAAACTCCTCTCTGCATCATCTGAGACAGTTTTACCAGACAAAAGCCGCTTTGCCAAATGCTGTTTATAATATTTCTCAAATACATCTTTCTCCTGCAAGTAACGGAACAACATCATCACCTTGTCAAGAATAATTTCTACATCCTCCTCACTGACCCCCTTCAAACCTTTGCGGAGTTTGTCATCAACAAACAGTGAAATGAACTCAGGTGAACGGTTGTTCAGATTAATGAAGAATTCGAAAGAGGAATTCAAAGCATTTAGGAATGTCTTGTCATTGCTGAAAGACAGTCTAATGATGCTGTCATACTTATCCTTCTCATCCAAGAGCCTCTGAACAAATTCCACTGGATCCTTCAACCTTTCTGGATCAGTAACCAGCTGTTTACCAGTTTCCCTGAGGTGAGAAGTCATCACTTCTCGTATTGTTGATAGACCATTGGAAACCCGACGGAACAAGTTGTACATTCTTCCAAGGTCTTCGTACTTATCATCAAGAAGCATATTCACCAAACCTGAATTGTCCATGTGGACTAGTCTCAGCATGTGGTTTGCAATCATCTCCTTCTCCACCACATTAGTTATTTTGGCTTCACTCCTGGCATCCAAGTAATGCGTCACCCTATCCAGTTCCTCGTTCAGGCGCCTCTCAGCCTTCTTCAGATAATCCCCACAATCACAGCACTCAATAAACTTTTGAGACTCACCCCTGTAAAATTCAGCTGAAACCTCAAGAAAAGGATTCTCAAAGTCTTCCTGGTAAACTGAAGGACCTAAATCCATTAGCATCTTAATAATATTCCTCATCAACCCCCGGTTGATAACCTCACCAGTCCGTTCTCTAAGTACTAGTTCAAGAAGTGTGTTTAAAAGCCTCGTCTGAATCTTGCTAGAGCGGATAATATTGTCTCTCCAAAGGTTCAATCCAAGCTCGTGAACAGGGGTTTTCTGGGTACTCGGAATGTAAGTCCTGTCCATGTACATCAGTATGTCTCGAATCATTTGCAACGCCTTGTTGTGGTCGGTCCACCTCCTATTCATTTCTTCAAGAAACATTCCTCCCTGAGCAGCTTCAATAGATTTTGATATTTCTTTGAGATGAGAAGTCATAGTCGTAACCAGCCCCGAGTAAAGCTTCTCCCCAAATTTGTGAAGCACCATATTGTAGGCATTTCTAAATCCATAAAACAACAACACTAGAGCTTAGTAATGTGAGAAGCCATTCTCACAAAATCCTAAACGTAATTTAGCTAGTGTAATGTAATGGTTCACTCACATGAACATATTCCTCCCAATTATAACTCATTCTACAGGCAAATTGGTTCATGTGTCGCCAAATTTGTTTGCATTCGAACATATTTGACATCTAAAATACTTGGAAAATAATTTACTTCTTCCTTCACCATTTCCTAATTCTAAGAATTATATCACATCATCATATGATATTTCCATATATATTTTTTGTAAAGACTCTGCGAGCCATAAAAACGATGAAGTTAAAACAAAAGGCAAACCATCGCATCAAGCCTCCTACTATTCTAAGCAATCTACATAAGCACGCAACAGAAGCAAGTCAAATTGAAAATATTCATAAACGAAGAAGAAGAAACAAAAACGTGAAATACAGAGAAATTAGAGAACAGAAAGAAGAAGAAAAAAAAAGCGAGGGAGGGAGGGAGGGAACGAACCTATAAAGCTCTTCGAAGCTGAGGCCACTAGCATTGTGATTGTAAATCTCGTGGATTGCATGCTCCAATACCTTCCAGGTCTTGTCTGCGTATTTCGGATCCACCACCACTCTGTGCTTGAACGCCTCTATCTGGAAATTCCTCTTCTTCTGGTTACTCATCGGTTCTTTTTCTCTCTTTCCTTTTTCTAATTCCTTAATTTTCCGATTCCGATATACCGGAAAAGACTCCGAATCGCTACGCCGAAACGGGTGATGAGCTTGGCGTTTGGTTTGATGGAGGCGGAGGGAGGGAGACCGGTGATAAAGAGATTGATTTACCGCGTGACAGTTGTTGAAAATAATTGAAACGAAATTGATTGGGGAAGAGAAGGTTTTTAAGCCAAACCCAAATTGTGATAAAAAAAAATATATAATTATAAAATATTATACCAGAAATGAAGGGTAAGAAAGAGGACAAGCAAAGGTATGGCTTTGGCTTGTGCCCGGGGTTTGGATGCCACTTTGGTTTGGGCTTTTCTTTTACTTCTTTCAGTCAGTCACTTCGTTTCTCCTTGAAATCGCGAAACGTTTCGTGGTCTTTTGTACGTTTCGCGGTCAAATATTTTCGGCGCGTCACGCTTGGCCCTTGATCTTTGGGCTTTCGGACTTGGGCCTAAGCCTAACGAAGACATTAGGCAGACTTCGTCTTCTTCGTCTTCTTCTATCACCGTTTTGGAGTATAAATTAGGCAGTCGTCAAATTGACGCAACTGCGTACTTATAAATACACAACGATCAAGCAGAAGCAGAAAGAGCCCACGAACTTGAGAAAGTTTCCATAGAACAAACCAGAAACCTCTCTCTCTCTCAACTCTGAATTGCCCTGTTACTGTTAGAGGTATAATAATTCCATTCCATCATTAACAAACTTGTTCTATTTTGCATTCCTGCATTCAGTTTCGTTCTCTGTTTTTCTTTTCTTCATTTTTTTGGGTTCTCTCAAATTTATAATGGAGATTATTTTAGGAAAAGCGACGTCGTTTGTCTCTGTTTCCTATATTGGCTAACAACATGTCCCAAGACATCTACTCTGAGCGCCCTTTGTTTGGCGGTGCCATTACTAGCACCTTCCCTCTTAGGTTCCAGGTTGGTTTTTTTCTTCTTTAATTTTATTTTCGTATTTGTGTTTCAATTTTGTTTTTTGTTTTTCTTTCTGTTAAATGACTTATGGGAGAGTATCAAAACTGTAGGATGTGAGCGACATTCGGCAAGTTCCTGATCACCAGGTTGGTTAATATGGTTAATTGGTTATGTCTCGTACTTCATTCAAGCTGTCAAGTTTTGGTTAGTAGTGGTTTTCATTTCATTTTATTGATTGTTCGTTTTTCTCGGTGGGTTTCTAAAGGAGGCATTTGTGGACCCCGACCGGGACGAAAGCTTGATCTTTGAGCTCTTGGAATTGAAGCATGAAGTTGGCGATGATGGAAGTGCTACCTGGTTTCTCCAAGACCTCGCCACTGAACAAGATGCTGACGGGAGCATGGTAATTCCCATCTTCTGTATTGTCTTATTATTCATACTATACTATCCCCAATTATCTCATTCATCAATTCCTTAGGCACACTCAGTGTCAGTTCCATATGTAATGCGATATCTGTCACTTTTTCGGTATTCTGTGAGTACCCATCGTCCCGAATTAGCTATATTTGTATTTGACATTTTCTTTTGCCAATCACCTTCAGGTGATTGAACAGTCAGGAGTAGTTGAGGCCCCTGGATTATGTTATAGAAACACACCTGCTGTTGTTACAACTGCTGTTGGCCAAATGGTATGTGCAATCAGTTCCATGTTGTTGCCAAATTTTTTCTCTGGCTTACTGGTTTTTGCTTTTGACTCTTGCCATCTGTTTTGCATCATATTTCACATATTTTTCTTTCTTGAAACTAGTCCATTTCCAAGGGGCGGCAAGGAAGGGAGGCACAAAATATTGTGAGGGTATGTTTGTTTGTTGTGTTCAGAGTGTTCGAAGCTGTTTCAGGATGCTATTCCAGGTTCATTTTTGCAAGTATGCTAATTGGGGTTTATTGTTTTGAGTCCTGCCTCCAGGTCTATGTGGCAAATCTGCGACTTAAGGAAGTTAATACTGATGTGCTAGTTACTGCATATGAACCCGTTCATATAAAGTAAGTTTGAGGAGTGAATTGCCACAAAAATTATATTTTTGTTATTGACTGAAATTTATTCTGATCCTTTCACCTGGATACAATAGAACATTTTCTCTTAGAAATAAGATAGTCATGGATTCTCTGCGCTTGCTAGCACAGAGATTTACCAGCTTATCCTCATTGAGATTTTCACACAAGTATTTATGGATTCTCTGCGCTTCCTGATTGCACCAGACCTAATTTAGTGTATGCCTTCTTACATGTAGCTTGCAATATTCTTTAATCTGATGTTTTCTTTTTAAAATTTAAGCAACTAAAAAGGAAAAAAGAAAGAAAGAGAAACTATAGAACAATGTCTCTAGCTTATGTTCTATACATTCCACCTTGTTAATCCCTTAAAGACCTTAAGAAATTCAGGTCTCTCCCAAAGAGCCTTCCCTGGGCTTTCATTTGATACTTTATTGTGTTCTTTGTGTTATGCGAATTTGCTTATACGTAAGGCTTGAAAGCACTTTCGCTGAATTCAATCTCTTTCAAAATCTACCAAAAGCAAATAATTAGTGTGTGGTTTCTCTCTTTGTTTCTTATCCTGATCGTATAAGATGTTGAAAAATAATATTGATGCTATGGCAATTAGTTATGGAAAGATCTAGTCGGACTTACTGAATGTCTTCTTGACTATGTGGGGGTGTTATCATCAAAGATCGGGACTTCCTGATTGCACCATACATAGTAGGATGTAGTGTATGCCTTATTACATGTACTTGCAATATTCTTTAATCAAGGATGATGTAGTTAGCTTATGTTACAATACATCCCACCCTGTAATCCCTTAAACACCTTAAGGAATTCAGGTCCCTCCCAAAGACCTTTCCCTGGGCTTCCATTAATACTTCCTTTTATTCTTTGTGTTATGCGAATTTGCTTAGATGTATGCAGTTTGGCTGAATTTAATCTCTTCGAAATTCTGCCAAAAGGAAATAATTAGTCCATGGATTATCTCTCTCTTTTTATTTTTGTTATCCTTAGCATATATGATGCTGAAAAACAATATGGTTGCTATGGCAATGATTTATATCCATTATGGTTGAGTTCATTCAGGTCAAAAAGAGAAAATATATGCATGTTAGATAGTCTATTTTATAGATCAATTGTCACTTGTGCATTATATGACTCGATTCGCATATGTCATTTTGGTTGCAGTCCTTTGAGCGAAAGTGCAAGCACAGTGGGGGCTGGTCTTGCTGTTCCTGCAGTACAATCCGGATATATGCCAGTGGCCGAGGTCTTTAAACTCGCTGTCTCTAGCTTCAAAGTCAATGACTGGAATCTTTTTGGCTCTGTGGCCTGAGATGAATTTGACAGTTTTATGAAGAACGCCACATTGTTAGGTAGTACTAAATCAATTGTGTATTCATATCTGCAAGGGTTTTCTTAAGAGAAAGTGAAATTCTAAGTGTGCCATTTGCCTCACTTCGTTCAGGCATTTGAAGTATGCAAATTGTTGGCTTATGTTATAGGATTGTACCAGTTGTTGGATGAAGCAGTCTTTTAGACATCGCAAATAGGGAAGATGAGGTTTAAGAAAAGGCATGGGCCTAGATATCTGTAGTTCTCTGTCTTGACTGGCCCTTTGGGTCTTGTTTGTAATCTTTGCCCTTTTGGGCTTTCATATATGCAAGTTTCTTCCCTTGAAGAAAAAAAGAAAAGACATGGGCCAAGAATTGCAGAGGTGTTTCTTTTTGGGTGGGTGTATGTATCTTGGGTGTCAAGAGTCAATTTTCAGGTGCCCATAGAATTATATCCTTCTTTTCCTTTTTTAACTTTTAACAAAGTGATATTCTAAATTAGCTTACATTACTATAAAGTACAAAGGGATCGAACTTGGGTCCAGGGGCAAACTCAATGTTCTTATTTTTGGGTTGAAAAAAGTGTTTTTGTTCTGGATGAGGCCTGTGGTCATGATTTACCGTGGTCCATGGGGATGACGATTTACCATCGGGTTCCTTTTTCAATTCTTAGATTGATTTTGGGCAAAGTCGCAATCAGTCGTCGTTTTCATCCAAATCCAACGAATACTTAATCGTACGATTGGTTTCATATATAGACACATAATCGATCACATCCATACACTTTGATGATGAATAAGCATAAGCTAGCTTCAAAATAATTGCTTTAAAGAAAAATCTAGAAAGACCAGCAACCAACGAAAAGTAAAAACCTAGATAAGTACTAGCACTTCCAGGTGGCATCACAAGGACCCGTAAATCATACTAGAGTCAATCACGTGGCAGGCAACTAGTTTGAATTATGAATCGAGTGGGCCCACGGACATATAATATGGTTGCCCTCTCGCACTATATGTTTTCATACTCATAGACGATGACTATTTCTTGAAACTATTGGTTGGCAAATTCCCATCGAATCATAGCCAAATCTAGATATTACAAATGTGACAATGACATTTTTTTATATAAAAAATAATACTTTTTATATTGTAGGTTTCACATTACATTATCTGAGTTAAGCAAGAAACGAACCGCAATAATATTTCTAATAGTATTTCTTAAATATTTTTTGAAAATTAAACTAAAACCAATTATGGTAGTTACTGTCAAAAGGGCGGGCCAATCAAAGCCCAGGTCGCTGGATAAACATAAGCTAATAATCTTACATGATTAATGGAGTGTTAGTTGGATTAGTCCAAATATTTAGTTCTTATTCAAGTTCTTATACTTGCGGTAGGGTGCGTGTGAGTTTCCCTCTTTTATCTTCCTAACTTTGTCAGTTTAAAAAATACAAAATCATACATTGATGTGACCCAACTGCTGCTACTTTAAAAAAATATATATATAATAATCTTACGTTAATTAATATTTAATATGGCAGTTTTGATGTCAGTCCAAAATAATGCAGATGAAGATAACTTTCCTAAATCTTGGGAGGAAAGTAATAGGGGTGGGAAAAATGCTTACAAATAATGCAAAAAGTTGACGGTAAAATAAATTTGAATATTTAAATATAATGCTGATTTTTATTTAAAAAGATAAAGAAGAAGAAAAATTATAAACTTGGAGGACAAGTAGATTCCAACTGTCCGAGCCTCTGATGTGGCGCTGTCAGGCCACCCACCAGCTCCGCCAGAAAGACTCGAGAAGGACATTCCATTTACTGAGCTGGACTGTGAGCCCCCAATCCTCCTTCTACTATTCCATCGGTGCCAATTCACTGTGTAATTGTGTTTGCAATTTACAATTGACTAGGACTCGAGATTGCAGGGGTAAATATTCTTAATTATTAATAGTATAATCACAGTTTTAAGTGCTAACCCTATTACCTCATTTTTAATATTGTTGGCAATTTTTTATTTTGTTTACTTTTAAAAAAAGAAAAAGAAAAAGAAATGGGGAATTAAATAATTATTGGACCCATACCTGAAGGTGATGTGCACATATAGACTTTACCGACACAGGCATAGGTGTGATATATGGTCCTCTCCTCTCTCTAGTATTATTGTCAAGTCCTCATGCAAACATACGAACACTTGCCATAAATCCCATGTTCCCATAAGAAATTAGGTTACGCTCCTCCATCCTCCTCATATCAAATCCGTAAATATTGGAAGTTTATTGTTTTGCCATAATATTGATCATCACACCAATCACTGCTTTCACAATGGAGACAGCTTTGGACTGATGCAGTGCTTTTTTTTCAAACTTGTGCTCAGAATTCTAAAGTGAGTTGACTTGATTATAATAATTTTCAACATCCTTTGAGGTCGGCATTTGGTGTCTATTATAGATATTGTAATCGCTTTCATACACACAAGTGTCGTGATGGGTTTTCTTGGTGGTAAATTGGTAATAAACTTAACTTATGGTATTTAATTACTGAGCAAAGCAAATTGAATTTTGAAGTCTTGCGAAGCAGTAAAAACAGGAAAGCATATATATATATATATATACATCATCAGAATCAGAGACTCAAAGAGCTTGGAAGGAAGAATGAGAATGACCCACAAATTAATGCATAAATGCATCACTTTTTGTGCTGGGTACGGAGAAAAAGAGACTTGGATTCTTCAAGTTAGGTTAAGCAAAGCTGCTTAAAGTAGTGCAGTGATGATTAGGTTATATATCTATGCCGGCCCCTTGTTGTCTTTCAGTTCCCGTCATTTTAATTAAATAATTATGTTTAATAATATTGTGCATGCCAACCTGTCATTCCATTACATATCTTCCTATATAGCTATAATATTCTGCTAATTATGTCCCAAAAGAATTTAAGGATGTTAGTTTTATTTATATATACAAATAGATATTGTAATCGCTAGAGAGACTACATTTTAGAGTTAATTTGTCGGTAAGATATTTTTGTGATTAAGGATGAAGTATCCAAATGATTTACAGCTGTTCGTTAACCAATGGTTCATGCATAGACAATTGCCTAGCATAACAAAAGATCTATGGACAGCACAAAAGGCCATAAACTTGAATTTTGTTTGTTTTAACACCAAAGTCTTCATTTTTGGCTCAGAATTTTAATAAAAAAAATTACGACAGATGTGTTAAAGCCATGGCTTAAATAAATAATGTTTGGATATGAATCGGTCCTTTGAAAAAGAGGGGACTGGATTGGCCTAAAATAGGACGAAAATGATTTATTTTTAGCTCGCCAACCACCAACATTCCGACAAATTTGTTTATATGATTGATCATTCGCTCAGCCAAAGCCAAGGTGGATGGTAAGCCATCTTCATCACCGCCATGATAGCCAGGTAGCAGGGCACGTGATTTCTTAGCAATCATCATGAAATATTAATCCCACTGGTCTATTGTGATGCTGGAGAAGATATATGTATATATATAGCATGGGGAGGGAGGGCCATAGCTTTGTTATAGTTGAGGTGAGGCCAAGGCTAGGCCTAATTTTCACCTCCTTTCTTTTTCTGTGTAAAAGGGTTTCTAAGAAGAGTTGATTCTCCGGTCCTAGTTCTGCTATATTGTCACAACTATTTTGGTGTTCATAATTCCTTTTTTCTTTGAAAACTGTAATTGGTTTTAACTTTGAAATAATATTACTAGAAGTAATTGAGAGTTGAAAACAATATTGATCCATCTATGAATCTGAAATTGGAATTGTCATTATCAAGTGGCATTTGCATGTAAGAGATTGATATGGTTTCTGTGCTGGCATGGAAATGGATTTATCATTAGTTTGGTATGTTGGTTGTTGAAATGTAATTGTTCCTGCTTACTAGTCCTTTTTTTGCAAGTTTATGCGTTTCTATATTATTTCTATGCTTTTTCCTTTTTGCTCCCTTTTAAGTTACACTAATTGACCCTTGAGCCTCTTAGCTAGCTAGGCACTTTAAGTTACACATGCCGCACGTTATGTCATTCTTACTCTCTCTCTCTCTCTCTCACTCACTCGCACAATTCACACAGTTGAGATCCTACAGATTTCTACAAACTTCTCAATTAATTTACTCCAACGCTTTTAAAACTTCTCAATTCTTTCTTCCTATGGTCACTTATCTTTCTAAAGAGTTTATATTTAAAGTGATTAAAAACGTTTATCCATGCACTCAAAGTCTTGTGTTCGAATTCACTCCTCAATATCTAAGGGCATGCCTAGCTAACTGAGATTATTTTAGTGATAATTTATCATCTTCTTACATTTTTTCTGCTAATCTCTGTAACCTGTTAATTGGTTGTGATGCGAAAAAAATAAATAAATAAATGTTCCTTTATAACTTTATAGAAAAAGCAAATTTGAACTTTCAAAATCCAAGTCCTTGAGGGATGAGGACCACATATATATCTTGCACAATGTGGTTCACGTGTATACGATAAAGGACCAGAAAAATGTATGTCTATATATATTAGCCAAGAAAATGTATGTGTATATAGTTTTCTTTTCTTGAAAAATACATGGAATAAAATTTTAAGTTCCATCTTTGAGATAAAAATTATTTACTGTGCTATTAATTTCCTTCAAAAAATAACTTTATTCCTCGTATTATCCACACCATGCACAAAAGTGATTGCGCAGTTAAAATCAAATAACAGAATTTTTGAGGTCCCTTGAAAGGAAAGAGATGGTGGGAGCAAAAGAAAGAGAAAATAACCCTGGAGAAATTATAGAGAGCCCTTGAAGGTAAAAACTAAGGCAAAGGTGCAAACAGCAATGATTAAATGAATGCGATGGGAGCCACTTGATCATCTTTTTTTTTGTTGAACCAATGAACCTCCGAGCTAGGTTTTTTGACTTGGAAGACTGGGCCCCCATCTCCGGCCACCACTGTCTTTATGGATTGAATGATAAAGAGCACCGCACGTGGAGTCTGAATCAAGGAACTGTCCAACCACAATAAAAAAAAGGACACAAACTCGAAAACAATAATGTTAAAAACAAAACAAAAATGAGAAACTTACAAATTTACAAACAAACCCTCGTCCTCCTCCTTATGAATGAAAGGCAATAATTTCATTCAGATAAAATTAAAAAGAAAGAGAAAATAGAAAATTAGCTTTTTAATGTTGATCATATCATATACCATGGCTAGGCCATCCATATAATTCTCACTCATTATTTTTGTTGCTTAAAGCTTGCCTGCTCTTTCTCTCCAGTCTCTTGACCCTTATCCTTTTCTTTCTCTCTCTCTCTCACAAAAGAGAGAAAAAACAACTCATCAGCTGCTGAGCTGCCACCTTCCCCCATCTGCAAAGAATTTCATGCTCCACAGTCCACAAGAAAGAGAGAGAGAAGAGAGAGAGAGAGAGAGACCCACTACTAGGCCAGGCCACCACTAAGTGATAGAAATTGAGCTCAGCTGGGTCAGCTACAATTGTACGAACCAGGAGAGAGCGAAAAAGAAAAAATATTTTTTTTAAAAAGTAGTGAGAGAGAGAAAGAGAGAGAGAGAGAGAGAGAGAGAGAGAGAGAGAGAGAGAGAGAGAGAGAGAGAGAGAGAGAGAGAGAGAGAGAGAGAGAGAGAGAGAGAGAGAGAGAGAGAGAGAGAGAGAGAGAGAGAGAGAGAGAGAGAGAGAGAGAGAGAGAGAGAGAGAGAAAGGCCGTCCCCTCCATATGATCATGGAAGCTGAAAATGGGATCCGCAGCAGGCCCAATTTTCCACTACAATTTCTAGACAAAAACCAAGATGATGACATCCAAGAAGCGCCAGGAGACCCGGGTTCCAACCTGAACCGACCCGGCTCCTCCCTCACCCAAGAGCAGCAACCCAACAACGGCAAGAAGCCTCCTCCGAAGAGGACCTCCACCAAGGACAGGCACACAAAAGTAGACGGGCGAGGCCGCCGGATCCGTATGCCGGCCACGTGTGCCGCTAGGGTTTTCCAGCTCACGAGGGAGCTAGGGCACAAGTCGGACGGTGAGACCATTGAGTGGCTTCTCCAGCAGGCCGAACCCGCCGTCATCGCCGCCACCGGGACAGGAACCATTCCCGCCAACTTCACCTCCCTCAACATCTCGCTGCGGAGCTCTGGCTCTAGCATGTCGGCGCCGTCGCACTACTTGAGGCCAAATAGCAGTAATTATTTCATGAACTTCAACCCCAACAACTTGGGTGCAGCAGCTGCGTCGCAGCTGATTATGGACGAGAACTCGCAGCGCGGCAGGATTTTGTTCCCCGGCGTTGGGTTGTTGTCGTCTGAGAGCTCCCCGTCGTCGTCTATGTTGTTGAATTTCAACAATGCCATGTTGGAAGCCAAGCGGGAGTTACGTGATCAGGGCGGTTCTCTCGGTGACGTGTCCGAGGGCGGCGAGGCCAGCGCCATGGGAAGGAAGCGAATTAGGCCGGAGCAAGATTTGTTATCGTCTTCGTCGTCCTCGTCCTCGTCATCACAAAGTAGTCATCATCAGATGGGGATATCGAACAGCTACATGTTGCAATCAGCCAGCACGGGGTCAATTCCGGCGAGTCAAAGTACAATTCCGGCGACATTTTGGATGGTGGCAAATAACCCTAGTAGCGGCAGCGGAGGCGGCGGTCATCATGTCCATGAGCCTCCCATTAATCCCATGTGGACAATTCCTAGTATTAATAATGGTATTAACAGCAATATGTATAGGGGGGCTTCGGTATCTTCTGGGGGCGGGCATGGTCTGCATTTTATGAATTTTGCTCCACCCCCAATGGCGGCCATATTACCTAGCCACATGGGATCAACTCCTCATGGCGGTGGAGGCTCAATTGCCGACAGCCACTTGGGTGTGATGGCGGCGCTCAACGCGTACCGGCCGATTCTCGGTGGGGTCATGGCGGAGCCACCGGGTGGGAATAATGGACAGCATTCACACCATGGAGCAGACGAGGGACATGATCGTGACAGCAATGCTAGGTAGTTACCCACTAATCCTAGGTCAAGTACTACAACAAATAGTGTGGCACTGGTGCTTTTATTTTTTGTTTTTATAAATAATTACTACTTCCTAATTAAGTGCGTAAATATGTTTGTTTTTCAACGAAGGTGCAAGCTTGACAGAATGGCTTTGAGTTTGAGTTTAATTTTCGATTCTAGTGTGGAAATTTTGTTAGGGTTTGATGAATTGAGGAGAATTTTAATTCATAATTAAGGTGTTTTTGAGTGTGACTGAACTGACTTCATGCCTTTGTTGTTCTTCTTCCTCCCGTTTTTTGGTGAATCATTAATGACTTCATGGTTAAACTGCTCATAAATATTAATTTACAATGTACTGATATATATATATATATAGAGCTAGCTGCAACATGTTTCCGAGCTCAGCAGGAAAGGAACCTCTACATATACATGCATGCATTTCTTTAACGTTTATTTTTCTTTTGCCATTTCTTTAGCTTTGATCAGCATAAACTCTATGAACGATCGTAAGGCCCTCTCTCTCTCTCTCTCTCTCTCTCTCTCTCTCTCTCTCTCTCTCTCTCTCTCTCTCTCTCTCTCTCTCTCTCTCTCTCTCTCTCTCTCTCTCTCTCTCTCTCTCTCTCTCTCTCTCTCTCTCTCTCTCTCTCTCTCTCTCTCTCTCTCTCTCTCTCTCTCTCTCTCTCTCTCTCTCTCTCTCTCTCTCTCTCTCTCTCTCTCTCTCTCTCTCTCTCTCTCTCTCTCTCTCTCTCTCTCTCTCTCTCTCTCTCTCTCTCTCTCTCTCTCTCTCTCTCTCTCTCTCTCTCTCTCTCTCTCTCTCTCTCTCTCTCTCTCTCTCTCTCTCTCTCTCTCTCTCTCTCTCTCTCTCTCTCTCTCTCTCTCTCTCTCTCTCTCTCTCTCTCTCTCTCTCTCTCTCTCTCTCTCTCTCTCTCTCTCTCTCTCTCTCTCTCTCTCTCTCTCTCTCTCTCTCTCTCTCTCTCTCTCTCTCTCTCTCTCTCTCTCTCTCTCTCTCTCTCTCTCATGGATCAATGCGTTTCTGATCTCTAATGTGGTTCAGAAACATAACTTCCTTCCATACCCCCTACTATAATTATGTGGTGGAAAGTGAGAAAATTGATTATTCTCTCACTGCAATATTGCACCAAATTCATTAAGAAAATTGTCTCATTCTGATTGGCAATACATATGTGCGTGTATATATAATATTAAATATCATACTGCTAGTTTCTTAGTGGCACATGTAAATATATATATATATATATATAGAGAGAGAGAGAGAGAGAGAGAGAGAGAGAGAGAGAGAGAGGCTAGGACATGGGGAAGAAGGAGCCCACGTACGCATATATAATCAGTGACTGGTGACTGGTCAGGTGGTGAGCCCATATCAGCTGACCATTGCCTGATTAAAACCAATAATATACTATTGTACAGTCGCAGCAGCAGCAGCTGAGTACTGCATCTGCATGCATTTCCTCTTCTTTCTGTAAAAAGTACTGTGTATATAAACTTAACTTCTTCATGTATAATTAATTATCGAAAATACTTCCCCAATTATCAAGTAAGTAAGAGTTACTACATTTCTATCAATAGCAGTGTGATATGCGTGCGGAAGTTTTTCTTTTTGTGTTTTGATTTTGCATATGTGTCAAACTGTGATTTGCAGGAATGAGAAGTGTCTCCTTACCAATAAGGAGGGCAAGTAGTATCTATTAATTACATGGTCTTCACTGCTTGCCTACCTCATAGAGAGAAAGAGAGAGATATTTGATGGTTGGTGTATTGATCAGAAGAGTTGATCAATTGTGGCTATAGCTCGTGCACATGTACATATTTGACATTTGTAGCTAAATATAGCCATGTGACGTGGACCATGAATCATAATTGGTTCATATATATTTATGCAGATAGCTAGGACAAGTGCAATTCCTGATGGGTTGTCGTCCTACCTGTGTTTTCCTCTTAATTAAGATCATACTAGTGCAATTCCTGATGGGCTATCACAATTAGGGATCGATGTGAAACGATTAACCATGTTGTTAAGGTTATGATCCTTTGGCAATTGGCATTCATGCATAAATATATCATGAGAAAATGATTAACCATGTTTGTTTTCTTTGCCCCGCTTCATCTGTTGTGGTTAAGTAGTTGATTATGGTAAATTACTGTTAATTAGTTGGTTCTAATAACCTACCATGCAGATAATCGTAGCTGGAGTGATATATTGTATTGATATACTTCCATTTAATTTATATATTGAATTTGAGTGAATGGCAAGAAGAGGACTTTGAAATCTTCATAGCGCATTGCATTGGTAGGTAAGACGATATTAATATTGCAGGCCCGCATCGATATTATTGCTATATATATGGAGAGAGATGAAGCGCAAGCTGTATGATAATACGTATATGGCTAGTTATTTATGTACGGCTTCTGTATATGCCAGGAAGGTAAAATTGCTCATCATATTGGAGCACCGATCGAGATGCTTCACTACAATAGTGTAAAACCCTAAACTTGGTATCTGGCTTTCATCACTTATGAATTTGTAAGAGTTGCTGGGTTGGGATAGGGTAAAAAAACCCTAAACTTGATTAATGAGATTTTTTTTTTTAAAAAGGGAAATGATTAA
This sequence comes from Prunus avium, assembly GCF_002207925.1. The sequence goes on from NW_018921431.1 coordinate 744,282, forward strand.
TATTAATTGACATGCATATTTTCGGTGCTGGGTTAGAAACTGCATGTAATTTTAGGCCTCACATCACATGGCTGCAGTTGCCCTTCATTTATTCATCAACATTAATTCAACTGACAACCATATATATCATGTACAGTACTTTAACCATTTCCGGAATTAATGGGGCCTAGATCTATTAAGAACACGCATCAAATTCATATCATGCATTTCCATTTCGAGGTAGTCAACAGAGGTTTTTCCTCCATGCAGCTAGTGGTGCTTGTGAACAAACAGGTACAGTACCTTAGCAGTCGCAGATACCCGAATATCTTGCTTTTCCATTTTTCCTAGCTTTGGGCTGAAGCACTACCAAAATCTCACTCTAATTTATCCAGCCCACCAAATTTATCCAGCTTTGTAAAACTACACATGCATCATGTAATTACTTGAACTTTTGTATTATGTTTTTATTGTTTTTGATCTTTCGTTCAGAGGAGAATCAAACTTGAGATCTATTTAACTTATCGTAGAAGAGAGAAGTACTACTAGACCAATGGATATAGTTGGTATTGAGCTTTTTCGTTGAAACCAATCGCATGTGTTACTAGAAGTTGAGTAAAATATTATTTGGAAACTTCCATCTCAAAGCTCCCCAAGCTCCTTCCTTGAGCAAATAGGTTAATTGACTACATATCAATGATGTTGGAATAAGGAATTCGGTAATCCTAGTACAAAACCATATAATTTGTAAGAAGATTAAATTAGTTTTCTACACTAATATCTAGAACTTTGTTTAATTGCCATTCTAATTTAAATGTCAAGTTTTGAACTTTTCTCACTATGGCGATGGCCTTGAGACGTAAATTCCTTTGATTATAATAGGCATTGTATTAACAGAGAAAATACAAAATGGAGACGCTATTGTCAACCAAGCCCGAAATTCAAAAAATCGGTGCCTCATTTCTTGTGTGTATGATTAGATTCTCCGCAAAATCAGCTTTCCCTTTGCTACTAACTTTTCCACTTACGTTCCTTTCTTGTCACCTTTCACAGGCAGCTTTTTGAAACCCTTCTCAATCTTTTTAAGAACCAGATAGAAGAACAAAGATACCATTACAGCAAGACATGGGTCGCAATAATTCTGGGAATTCGAATAATTTTCTCCAAGTTGTGGCTAGCAACTTTGATGTTCTTGCTTTGTATGTTCCTCTCTCGCTCTCACAAGTTCATAACTCACACACATGAATTATAATTTACACTGAAGATTTTGTATAGCATTGTAGTTGTTAATTAATTTATTCTTTGTCTCTCATCTGCAGGCCTCTGATCACACTGGTTTATCCCCTGTAAGTAGTGTCTCATGATTTTGTGGTTTTTTCTTCAATATTATGTGGACAATGTACATGCAGCCATCTATGATTCTCATGGAATGTGTTGTTTTCGACAGATATGCTTCGATTAAGGCGATAGAGACCAAGTCTCGTACCGATGATCAACAATGGCTTACCTATTGGGTTCTGTATTCTTTGATGACAATCTTTGAGCTCACATTTGCCAAAGTCCTTGAATGGTTAGCTACCTAGCTTGCTGGGTTTCTTTTTCTTTTTTTCCTTTGCAAATGGTAGATTTCAGTTTTGTTACTACGCTTTACAAGGATGTTCAAAAAATTAGGTAGCAAAATAGAAATAACTTCAGCCACATATATATATATATATATATATATATATATATATATATATATATATATATATATATATATATATATATATATATATATATATATATATATATATATATATATATATATATATATATATATATATATATATATATATATATATATATATATATATATATATATATATATATATATATATATATATATATATATATATATATATATATATATATATATATATATATATATATATATATATATATATATATATATATATATATATATATATATATATATATATATATATATATATATATATATATATATATATATATATATATATATATATATATATATATATATATATATATATATATATATATATATATATATATATATATATATATATATATATATATATATATATATATATATATATATATATATATATATATATATATATATATATATATATATATATATATATATATATATATATATATATATATATATATATATATATATATATATATATATATATATATATATATATATATATATGCATTTTCAACTTAGTAGGAAATTTTGGTGAGCATTTAGAACCTGTTGATTGGGCTGAGTCAAAAACTCAGGTGCATTGAAAAGCAGGGGAGGGTGATTCACTCTGCAACATGCTTGAGTGAATGCCATGCCAAAAAGTACTAAAAAGTAAGAGATTGGCCTCCATGGAGGGTTCTAAATGCATCAAGCAGCTTGAAATTTATCAGTCCCTTTAACAAATACATGAACAGAATAATAGATCAATAAGCTGAAAAGAGACTGTTCCCATTTCCAATTTAGGAAGATTTGAGAGCTTGGTCATTGAACACTAAAGATATGAATCATGATGAAGTGTTAACTATTAACTACATATATAATCATAATCATCCTATATATATACATGTTTACTGTCAGCTTTCCCATTTGGCCGTATGCCAAGTTGATTTTCACATGCTGGTTGGTGCTGCCACAATTCAATGGAGCAGCATATGTTTATCGGCACTTTATCAGACCCTACTATATGAACCCACCATCACCTCATCAGATGTGGTATATCCCAAAGAAGAAGAACATCTTCAGCAAACCGGATGACGTTTTAACTGCTGCTGAAAAATATATGGAAGAGCATGGCACAGAAGCTTTTGAAAGGCTCATAACCAAGGTAATTATAATTAATTAATTATTTCAACTAATCTTTCTGTCCTCCTAGCTGACTGAGCTACATATAACATTAATTATTATTATTAGCTCATTGACTGAGAGCAGAAGAGGAAGAGCATTCTAATCGAACCCTTTTGAATGTGTTTTCTGATTTGCAGGCTGATAGAGAAGCAAGAAGCAGGAAGAGCCACAATTACATGATCTTTGATGATGATTATATGTACTGAATCAGTGCATTGTCTGTCTTAATAATTTGGTTTATAGTTTATGTTGTATGCTGTCTCTCCTGAACCCATTTGGTATGCTACATATATATCTTTAATATCATGAGATGAAATTGAGTGTTAACTAAGCACGCAACATATATGCGCTGCTTTGAAATGCTTCAACACCTGAGCATGTAAACAAGATCAATCAGCCACCAAAATCTAAGGATGTTTCATCACAGTTTTGCTCTAAAAACCCTTCTCTCTCCAAACACCATCCAATAATGCAACATATATAGCAATTCATTTGATTTGGGCCTATTCACAAAAACCAGAATTTCATTTTCATGTAGATCTGTCTTATCCCTGGCCAACCCATTGTTGTGAGCACGATTGTCCTCAAATTATTAGTGGCCCATTTTTGAGGTTTTGTAGTAGTGCATGCATCTTTTTTATGATGCTCAAATAATTTCATTATAATCAAACCCATCTAGAACATTATGGTACTCATCCAAAACCAATGAGGACATCCACTTAAAACTTCCTCCCGTTCGAGTCCAATGAAAAATTATAAACTTTTTAGATAATACTACTTTGAGTTTTTCTTTTTCTTTTCACTTGGGCTGCTTGCGTTCAACCCATTAGAGCACTTCCAGTGGTAATTGCATGGGAGCTTCTATAATGAGGAGGTTGAGTGAGGAGTTTATTTGAGGAGCCCCATCTCACCATCAAAAGGAGTGTGGACCCCCCAATGCACCCCCCATGTGCTTTGTTTTTAGTTGTTAATGGTGAGATTTCACCTCCTCAAATAAGCTCCTCACTCAACCTCCTCATTCTAGTCTCTCCATCTCCTTATTAAGATGATACAAACAAGTTATAAAAGTAAAAGTAATGCCCTCCCTCGCTCAACTTTTACTAACTAAATCAAAACCAATTCTTCTCCTCCTCTTGCAAACTTACAATTAATTACGTATTTGAAAAAGAAAAACATATAAATAATTAAATAATACTCTAGAGTCTAGACTCAATCATTCATATAAATAGTAAAGTTAATTACAATTTGGAACTGAGGGGTTAAGTTAAGCCACTGGGAAACGTCAAATTGGTAAATTTTAAAATCGACAAAACTAGAACTATTTTGTCGGTCTTTTATGGTTGTAACACAAGCATATTGCACGTGGCAGAAGCTCAGTAAAGGTTATCCAATAATAGAAAATTTTTCATTCCTAATATGGAAAAAATAATAATAAACATAAAACTGTCGCTTTTCTCGTATGACGTCAAATATCTTGAGTAATTGATTGCCCTTGGGTTGCCATTGCAATGGGTGGAGAAGCAAAAAAAAATAAAATTGCTAGGGCAGATACTATTCACGTGACCAGTAATCGCGCTTTACTTGCCATTGCCATTGCTTTTTGTCATGACAAATGAATGAAAGTGCTCTTAATTTAGGTCACAACTTTAATTTTAGATTTATTATTTGTTTGTTAAAATTACTTTGAATTTTCATTTAGTAATAAACCTTAAAAATTAAAATAAAATAAAAATTAGTTTTTAAATTGGAACAAATGTTTCATTTAGCATTTAACCTGAAATATTCCCAAAATATTATATTGTTTAAATATTATTTCTTAAAAATATGATTATTTTCAACCCCAAAAAAAAAAATTCAGAAAGCATATTAGGAGACATAACTTTTTTTTCCTTATCAAAGTATTGGGGACATTATCCTTTTTTATCATAGTTTTAGGGGACATAATTCAACAAAGAAATCAAAAGCAAACCAAATTAATTAATTAATTAAGACAAGCTTTTGTTTTGGTCAACAAGTAACACATGCTTATTGGCACAAATAAAGACAAAAGCAAACCATCCCCATCCCGGAGATTTCAGTTGGTGACGTGGCATGAAGCGACACCAAATTGATTTGGCAATCAGGAGAGACAAAACAAACAGTTAAAGCTTGAAAGAAAGAAAGAAAGAAAAGAGAGAGAGGTGCGCACGTTAGTTAACGAACACCAACAATGCCCAAAGCTCTGGGGAATATGACATTGAAGACGACCTCACCGACATCACCAAGCGCTTAGTACTCTCATTTTTCTTTTCTTTTTTCAAATCTTCTCTCTCTCTCTCTCTCTCTCTCTCTCTCTCTCTCTCTCTCTCTCTCTCTCTCTCTCTCTCTCTCTCTCTCTCTCTCTCTCTCTCTCTCTCTCTCTCTCTCTCTCTCTCTCTCTCTCTCTCTCTCTCTCTCTCTCTCTCTCTCTCTCTCTCTCTCTCTCTCTCTCTCTCTCTCTCTCTCTCTCTCTCTCTCTCTCTCTCTCTCTCTCTCTCTCTCTCTCTCTCTCTCTCTCTCTCTCTCTCTCTCTCTCTCTCTCTCTCTCTCTCTCTCTCTCTCTCTCTCTCTCTCTCTCTCTCTCTCTCTCTCTCTCTCTCTCTCTCTCTCTCTCTCTCTCTCTCTCTCTCTCTCTCTCTCTCTCTCTCTCTCTCTCTCTCTCTCTCTCTCTCTCTCTCTCTCTCTCTCTCTCTCTCTCTCTCTCTCTCTCTCTCTCTCTCTCTCTCTCTCTCTCTCTCTCTCTCCTTTTCTTTTTAGAACTGAACGACCTCAGATTTTTGGAAATGGCTCACATTCGGCGAATTTCTGCAACTTTCTCGCAATGTAGGTAAACTCAATCTTCGTTTCTGTGCTCCTTCCGCTTTAGAATGTGTCTTTTTGGTGTCGGACAATGCGAAAATCCAAAAGTGCCGGAGGAATTCGACCTCGTATGTGAATTCTAGGGTTTCTTTGATTTCTGAGGAATTCGTTTGAGCTGTTTCAGAGCTGAGTGCTAATTAGTGGAGCCTTCCTGTGTGGCATTTTTGGGTTTGGTTTTGCAGCATTGTGAAATTCTGAGGCTTTGGGGTTGTGTTTCTTGAGCTGCAAGGTTGTTCTTGAGGGCTGTTCCCCATTTGTGATTATAATGGGTTAGAGGTGGAGTAAATCAATTTTCTTGTGGCTCAAAAACAGAGTAATTTTTTTCTTTTTGTTGATTTGATGGGGAGAAGTTGGGAATTGGGTTATGGTACTGAAAATATTAGGTGCTGGTGGTGTTCAAATGGGTGTTGGGTCTTGTACTTCTGGGCAAAACCTGATATTTCAACTTGAATGGCTAGTCCTCAGAGAAGCGGTTCTGTCGAGAGGGATATCGAGCAGGTTTACTCCGCTTCCATTTCTTTTCATAAACTATTTTCATGAATTTTACAGTTATTGTGAGACTGCTGGGTCCTGGTCAGTTGAACATTTTGTTCACTTGAGGTTTGAACTGATTACATGATGCATGCAATTGATTGAGTATATGTCTAGAGTTATGTATGCAGACATTCAAGTGAATGATCACGATTATTTTTGCCTACATGATCTATTGAACCATGAAGCATTTAGCTTCCTTAGTGCAGTTTGTGCTCTTCTATTATTAAACCCCTTCCATATTTTCATTCTATTTCCAGGCCATAACAGCACTTAAGAAAGGTGCAACTTTGTTAAAATATGGGCGCAGAGGGAAGCCAAAGTTCTGCCCGTTCCGGCTTTCTAATGTAAGTTGCCTTGACATATGTGGCCTTCTTTCATTTCTGTTCTGTTGACTCTGATAATTTTGGTTTTGTTTCAGGATGAGTCTTTATTGATATGGTACTCTGGCAAAGAAGAAAAACACCTTAAACTCAGTCATGTTTCAACAATTATTCCTGGCCAGCGTACAGTAAGTTTGCATTTTCATTCTCTTTTGCAAGAAAAATCTCAACGCAAAGCTGAACTATATTATCGAACGGTCAAAATGTTCTTAAATGCTTATGCCTGCTTTTGAAAAAAGCTTTTAGATTTTTTTCTTTCATGGTGTCACCAATTACCTTGATTCTAATTTACTTTTTTCCTTTACTGAATTGTTGTATCCTTTGTTTGCATACTTTCCAAAAATATTGATAAGTACTAGTGTGGCTTTTTTCTTCCAGGCAATATTTCAGCGGTATCCACGGCCTGAAAAGGAGTATCAATCATTTTCACTCCTATACAACGATAGGTCCTTGGACTTGGTGAGTATATTTGCTGGATATATTTCAAGATAAAGCAAATTTAACTTTTCACAGCCAGCACGCTCAAGGTTCATTCTTGCAACTGCATGTACAAGGCAGATCAAAACCTAAGAAATTTATTCTAGAAAAAGAAAAAAAAACATCGGAAGTCATATTTGTTAGTATTGTGAGCTTCTTGAAATTTTAAACTTCGAATTGTATTTAATACATTACCACCCTCTTGGACAGATATGTAAAGACAAGGATGAAGCTGAAGTTTGGTTTGTTGGTCTTAAAGCACTAATCAGTCGAGGTAACTACCGGAACTGGAGAAGTGAGTCAAGATTGGACAGCACATCACTAGATAGTCCCCATACTCGTACTCGACGAAGTTCTCCATCAGTCACACCATTTGTATGTATCGGTGACTTATCTTTTATTCTTTCTTTTTAGAAAAAAAAAAAAAAAATACCAAGCATTTACAGTATTTCTTGGTATTCTGCAAAACTTACAGGATGTAGGAGATACTGAGGGAGTGCCTTTGGAGAATATCCCGCAGAGTAGATTAGGAAGGGCATTTGCTGACATAATTACATATACTGCAACCCCCAAGAGTGCCACTCAAATTGAATCAGTTTCTAATTCCTCATTATCACCTGCATCTGTAGATAACTCAAATGGTCGAAGTTCTGCTGCAGCTGAAGGATTTCGAGTTAGTTTATCTAGTGCTGTAAGTTCGTCAAGTCAAGGTTCTTGTCAGGATGATTTTGATGCATTAGGAGATGTTTTCATTTGGGGTGAAGGTATTGGTGGTGGAGTACTAGGAGGTGGTGTGGATAGAGTTGGTTGTTCATATGGTTTCAGGACAGATGCTCTTCTGCCTAAGGTATTGGAATCAACAGTGGTCGTAGATGTTCATGGAATTGCTTGTGGCGCCAGACATGCGGTGCTGGTCACCAAGCAAGGGGAAATCTTCAGTTGGGGAGAGGAGTCAGGAGGCAGGCTTGGGCATGGGGTAGAAGCAGATGTTTCCCACCCAAAGCTCGTTGACACTCTTAGTGGCATTAATGTTGAATTAGTGGCATGCGGGGAATATCACACTTGTGCTGTTACACTTTCTGGAGATCTTTATACATGGGGTGATGGTACTCATAATTTTGGTCTGCTTGGGCATGGAAGTGAAGTTAGTCATTGGATACCCAAAAAGGTAAGTGGTCACATGGATGGTATACATGTATCCTATATCGCTTGCGGACCATGGCATACAGCTGCTGTGACATCAGCTGGCCAGTTATTTACCTTTGGGGATGGTTCTTTTGGTGCCTTGGGCCATGGGGATCATAGTAGCACAAATACTCCACGGGAGGTGGAAACTTTGGGAGGGCTAAGAACAACAAGGGTTGCTTGCGGTGTTTGGCACACTGCTGCAGTTGTTGAAGTAACAAATGAATTATCTAGTCCTGAGACTTCTAGTAACTCTTCATCTGGAAATCTGTACACCTGGGGGGATGGAGATACAGGCCAACTTGGACATGGTGATCAAGAATCTAGACTAGTTCCTGAATGCGTAGCTGCATTGGTTGATAAACATATTTGTCAGGTAGCATGTGGCCATAATCTCACAGTTGCCCTTACAACCTCAGGACAAGTATATACAATGGGAAGTGCTGCTTATGGACAGCTTGGCAGTCCTTTAGCTGATGGGAAAGTTCCCACTCTGGTTGAGGGTAAAATTGCAGATAGTTTTGTTGAAGATATTGCCTGTGGTTCTTATCATGTTGCAGTTTTGACTTCCAAGACAGAGGTTTTTACTTGGGGAAGGGGTTCAAATGGGCAACTAGGCCATGGAGACAATGATCATAGAAATACACCTACCCTTGTAGATTGTATAAAGGATAAGCAAGTAAAGAGTGTAACATGTGGTCCAAACATTACAGCGGTCATTTGTCTTCATAAATGGGCATCTAGTGCTGACCATTCTGTTTGCTCTGGTTGTCATAATCCCTTTGGTTTCAGAAGAAAACGTCATAATTGTTACAATTGTGGACTAGTCTTCTGCAAAGCATGCAGCAGCAAGAAATCTCTGAAAGCTGCCTTGGCTCCAAATATGAACAAGCCATATCGGGTGTGTGATGAGTGTTATACTAAACTAAAGAAAGCCGCAGAAGCTAGTTCTGCTTTGCGAAGTGCTACAATTAAAAGTGGAAATATACGTCATAAAGCCAATGATGTGGCAGATAGAGACACTCTGGTACCTATGTTACGGGCAACACTCTCCAGACTCTCATCTTTTGGCTCAACCAACCAGAGTGAAAGCAAGTATCCAAAGCAAGACAGAAAACCAGAAGCCCGTGATACTCGTGTCTTTCCCATGTTGAATGGACAGTTGCAGTTTGGGGGCTTTAATTTGACAAAAGCATCAACTTCTCTCACTGGAGATTCAGAAAAAGTTGTATCAGCTTCAATTCCTGCTTCCAGAAAGGCTTCTCGGTTTACGTCTCCTATTTCAGGAAAGTCAAGCCCACGTCGGTCTTCTGATGATATTCTTGAGGATTCTAAGCTTATAAATGGAAGTTTGAGCCAAGAAATCATAAACTTAAGGACACAGGTAAGCCTGGTTTTAGTGACTACAATCTGATATTTCAACTAAATCCCTCCATACAGCTAAATCCTAATCAAATATGTATACTCTCAGGCAGTGCCATAACATGAGACTAATATATGTTTCTGAGATCTAAATGCTCTTAACATCAATTTTCCCCGTTCATTTTCTAAGAGTTAATAGTATTTTGTATTCTTTACTTCATGCCTATATCCTTTCTCTTTCCGGACACACTCTTTTTTGTTGTTGTGGGGAATAGCACTCCAAAAGTAGACCATCATTGATCTCCAAAGACTGTTGACAGTACATCATTATTCATGGGTATTTCTAGAAAAAGTTCTTATCTCAATTTCTTGCAAAATTATTATCTATCCTAATCCTTGAGGCTTTTTGCTTCAGTTATAAACTCTGACAAGATTTTATCTCCTTACTTTGTCCTCTATAAACCAGTTCTTCAACAAAACAAAAAATTTTAAGTTTCCTCCTTACTTTGTCCTCTCCTTTATCTCTTTTATTGACAGAATTTAACATAGTTTCAAACTATTAATTCATCCTAGGTGGTTCATTTTTGGAGGTCAAGATAATATAGCAGAAAAAGTACACTTGGACACTATTAGTACTTTTCTCTGTCTAGCAAGAAGAACCTCCTTGTGGTGAGTTCAGGAGTTTGAATCTTAGACCTTTTGTAACTACTAAGGGAGAGGAGCTAGCATGGATTATGAACTGAGGCAGTGGGTTAAAGTTTACATCAATAGGAAAATTAGGGGCTTTCTTTTCTCATTTTTGCATTGACTATTAAGTGATTTTAATTTCTTTCATTCCCTTTTCTACCTTAAATTGGTTGACGTGATGCATGCTCTACACAAAGCTGAAAGTGATCCAAAAAACCATGTAGGTAGAAGACCTTACTTCCAAATCCCGATATCTTGAAGCTGAACTGCAAAGAACATCAAAGAAATTGAAGGAGGTATCTGCAATAGCTGCAGATGAAGCTGAAAAATGCAAATCTGCAAAGGAAGTTATTAAGTCTCTAACTGCTCAGGTTGGAAATGTTCTCTGTTCAATATTCTGCTTTTTATGATTTTAGCACTATAACTGCGATTTATATACTCAATTGGGAGCAAAGTGCCTCACATGGAATTGGCTGGGACTGGCCAGTACCATGCATACAATTTTATATTATCAATGTGATATTTTCTCATGATAAGCTAATTTGAAGTGAGCAGAGTCATCCAACTAGTTATACATTAATAAAGAAGCAGTATATTACTCCCCAGAAGGGGTTTCCATTTCAATATTGTGAAGATCTTGAGCTTTCAGACTTGAACTCAATATGTGATGGATCCTAAAAAGAATAACCTGAGAGCAAGTTAACTTATTAAGGATAGACACCATTTGATCTACATCATCATGTTGTAAACTTTTAAAAATTTAATGTGTTTTATGTGGTGCAGAAAAGACATGTTGTTAAACTTATTGCTTCACTTGAAAAATATTTGTTGATGGGTTTAATTGAGAAATTTGTAGATGCATTCACATTTGAATATGAAGAGGCATAAATTGCTTGCAATGGACATGAAAGACTCTCAATCCAGTCTCCAATTCAGGCATTTCTATGCTAATGTGTCGTATATGTAAGAGAATCTACGTATATTGTCTAACTGGAAAGTGGATTCTTGATGTCAATCAGGAAAAATGTTCTTAAAACTTATGATTAATGATAAAGTCAAGATCAACTAGTGAATTCTCTGATTGTGATACTTATAAAACCAATTCCCATCTTTAGGATTTTTTTAAATATGTTGCCTCAACGTGTTTCATTTTTTCCTCTCTCTTTTTATTTGGTTGTTGGGGCGTGGGGTTGCAACTATGCTATGCTATTTATTAACTATTTTCCGATGTTGTGAATGATTTTACTTCTCAAACAGTTGAAGGACGTGGCTGAAAGAATGCCAGAAGGACAGATCGGCAGCTGCAATTCAGGATCTATGGCTGGCCATGCAATCAATTTTGCAGACCAGTTATCCAAAGAGAGCCATCTGACAAACATAACTACTCCAGACTTGTCCAATGGCAATTCAATGGATCGAATCTTAGCTAATGGAACTAAAGGACAAACTGGAAAGGCAGAGCGGGTGCTACAAGATGAGCCTGGTGTATATATAACTTTATGCTCCTTGCCAGATGGTGGTAATGAACTCAGACGTGTTCGCTTCAGGTATATCTCTCTCCCCCTCCCCGCTTTCCCTTCTGCACCATTATTTTTCGAAGTATATAAATACAACCAAGTTAACATCTATCTAAGCAGAGAGATGGTGGGATTAATCTTGTGTACTGAAAATTCAAATGTTGTTCTACAGTCGGAGACATTTCACTGAAGAAGCAGCAGAGAGATGGTGGGCTGAAAATGGGGCCAAGTTATGTGAGCGGCACAATATAAAAAGTGCAGAGTAATAATATGCTGTCAGCTCTCCAATAGCAAACATCCCATCATCCTCTTCCTCTCCACTGGAATGTGTAAATTTGTTTACCCCTAAATCATTCCCTGGGGTTCGATCAAAGGATTTGGAGTCAGAATTCGCAGGTAGACTGAGGTATTAGAATGTCAAAAACTGTAGGGGATGGTTTTCCAAAAAGTGGAAAAAGATAAATCCATAAGATGAAAGACGTTTTCAGGAATCTAGATATTCTGCAGTTAATGCTGTTCTTTTTTTCTTCATGTTTTTCTTTTTAAGGCTTTTTATGTGTGTTTTTGCTGGTACTCCCGACTGTAATTGATGGAAACCAACCAGAATTCTCACGTTAAATCCAATGTAGCCCAACCTAAGTCGTTAAGAAGCTTACTAGCTGATACCATGAAACTATGATTCAAATTTTGTACCAAAATTGTTACATCAAAATCTCTGTTTTTGTTTGAAAGGTTTGTTACATCAATTTATTAATACAGTTCTCGAACAAACGAAAACCAATATATGAATATATACCAGGTCATTTGCTGACTTTTATTTTTTCAACCTTGACTATCCATCTCAATTGTGCTACGTCCAGCTTCCTTTATCAGGTTTTCTTCTTTTCGAACTGGCCTGAATTTCTCTCCTCTCACCATCTTTTCATCCTCCTTTTCCTGTGTTCTTCTCGTATGATCTGGCAACCTTCCAGCAATCGCATAAGTACTTGATAATAGCATTGAATTGGTGGGATGATCATCATTAAGTTGTATTAACACTCTCTTTACAGTTTCCCCAAGAGCAACGTTCCCATAAACCCTGCAAGCTGAAAGCAATGCACGCCATGCCGTAATGTCACTCTTGATGGGCAAGCTTTCAATTAGTGTATGTGCTTCCTCCAGCAATCCTGCACGACCCAAAAGATCTACCATACAACCGTAGTGTTCAACTTTTGGCACAAATCCATGCTTGCAAACCATTATCTCAAAACATCTAACTCCCTCTGTCACCAGCCCTCCATGGCTGCAAGCACTTAACACAGCCAAGAAAGTGACTTCATTAGGTTGGCACCCCTCCTCTTCCATTCTATAAAACAGCCTTATGGCATTGCCTGCCTGCCCATGAACACCGTAACCCGAAATCATGGCTGTCCATGATTTCACATCTTTGCTTTCCATGCTTTCAAAGATGTCAAGTGCCTTCTCCAAAAACCCACATTTAGCATACATATCAACCAGAGCTGTTCCAAGAACCGCATCCAAAACCAAGTTCTCTTCTTCCACATAATCCTTAATGCAACTCCCTACACTTACAGACCCAGAAGCAGCACAAGCCGAAAGCAGTCCTGCCAGTGTAGATGAATTGGGTTTCATTCTTTCAAGTCTCATCAACCGCAACAAAGCTACTGCTTCTTGTACCAGGCCACATTTTGCATACTTATCCACCAAACAATTCCATAATACAACATCCTTCACAGCAACTCCATCGAAAATCCGACGTCCTAAATCAATTTGCCCATTCTTTGCATACATATCAATCAAAGCCGTAAGCACATGTAAATCCGAACAAAAGCCAATCTTGATGCAGTACCCATGAAGAGACTCTCCTCCAAGGTAACTTCCTAAATCACCAATGGCAGACAAAAGGTTCAAAACGGTGGTAACACTAGCTTCAAAACCGTTCCTACACATTTGCTTGAACAAATCTACAATCACTTGAGGCTGAGACACATGAAGATAACCGCCCATCAAAGTATTCCATGAAATCAAGTCATTTCCTTGAGGAAACTCATCAAACAACTTATGTGCATCTTCCATTTTCCTAGAAATACAGTAAAAATGCAAAAGGGTATTCTTTACATTGACAAACATCCCATGCCCAGACCTCACAACAATCCCATGAATCCCTTGACCGGTCCCAATGGCCAATTCACGAGCGCAAGCTTTGAGCGTCGTGATGAAAGAGAATTGGTCTAGCGTGATATTTTGAGCCCTCAAGTTATTGAAAACACGAAAAGCATGCGTTGGATCATCACTGATGGAATAGCCTCTGACCATGGTATTGAACATGAAGAGATTTGGGTTTTGTATGTGGTTGAAAATGGAGGCCGCATATTGAATGTCATGAATGGAAGAGACAAGAAGCTTGCTCAATGTGAAAGGAACGCAGTCGAGACCAGTCTTGACCATAGAGCCATGGATTTGAGAGATTTCTGAGGTTTGTTTGCAAGATTGTAATAGAGAAATGACCTTCAGATCGTCGGGGAACACAGAGTGGTGTTTGGGCCAAAGCTCGAGTCTATGCCCCAGACGTGAGGACTTGGCTAACAATGTCATCAGCCATGGGGTACAGGCACCAGCGGGAGCGTTTGAATTGTTTTGAACTGGGGCCAGGAAATTAGGCACAATATATTGGGTCAAAGTGGAGACCAAATTGCATATAGGTCCTGAACCCCAACTAACATATAAATCAAGTACTTTTTTACTTCAACTAACTAATAAATCAAGTCTATTAATCAAATGCTTTTTTAGTTTTATATAAGTAATTAGGATCTTGGTTTTAGGATTATAGTAGGTATGTTATCAACAAAATGTCATTGTTATCGATAACATGCCATAAACAGAAAAGTGTCGATGTGTTATCGATACATGATCCATAATATTGAGACGACAACGGACATTTTGCACACTTTATCTTGTTCTTAATTTTGGGTTTCAATTTGGATTGAAGATGGAGCGTAATGACTACTCTCTCGAAAAGTGACGCAATTCTTAATGAATAAGATTGGCCATCAAAAATGAGATTCCTCTCTTTCTTCTTTTCACCTGTTTTGGGACCATTAAACTAAAAGTTCATGATATGACCAAAAAAAACTAAAAGTTCATGTGGTAACAAGTCAACGTGACTGATCTGATGCACCATTAAGTTCTTTTTCGCAAGCAAATATGCAAGGGGTTATCATGGAATGGAAGCCTTTGGTCATTGGTGAGTGACTACGAAACCATATTGAAGGCTTATAAGATAATATGCCATTCAGAAGTTGGAACTGCAGGTTTGAAGGAAATCCATACATTCTTTCACTTAAATTAATTGCACTTTCAGTTGCCTACAAGATGGTATGATCATACATTGAGAAAGCCAGAGATCAAAATTGCAAGAATTTCTACGGTAGCTAGGATAGGAATACTTTCGACACTGATATCTCTAAACAAAGGAAGGTCATTACTGCCCAATCTCCGAAATCTCCAAGCACAAGGGAATATATGAACATAGTCCAAAAGCAAACTACCTCTCCTTAAAGGGCATAATGCTGCTGCCGCTCATTGCACTGTTTTCCTCCTTAAAGGGTTGGGTTGATGCATCGGATAGACTCGGTAATCTTGTAACAGAACCCTTCCCTTTCCTTGCATTTGGCCCTAGCTCCTCTATCATGTATTTCCACCCATCAATTGGTCTCCTCCGGCTAAATATGTGAGTCTTGATAAAACTAGCAATCTGCATGCCAATGTCAGATAACTAATAGTAAGAAAGGAAAGACAGGTAAGAGATGGCAATAAGATTAAGATACATGTAATGAAAGAGTAAATTCAAACTCTTTTCGGCAGAAAAACTGTAGGTGTGGTGCCATTATGCAGAAAATACTGGGAGACACTGTAGCATCATTCCATAGATAAGAGTCAAATTTCAAAAGTTCTCTTTTACCAAGTCTGATGCACCACAGCCATGTGCAACACTTGTACACCCTTGTCTAAGATTTGATATAGATTTATACAGACAATCTGAAACTTGGGATTAATCTTACGAGTTGCGCTCTTCATTTATATTATGCTTACACTCGGAACATACTGTATAAAGGAAGAAGGAAAATACAAGTCTGTTTGAGTGTATTTACACACCTGAAATTTATTGTACGCAATTCGACGCTCAAACTCTTGGAGAAGAATATCTTCTTCTCTCTGTGTCATCTCCCATACGTTTCCATCCTTAGCCTTGGATGTCGTTTCCCAACCATCCGGTTTGTTTTTGAAGTCGGAAGCACTTGGGACTTTAGAGTTTTCCAAATCGTTGTTGGCAGAATCAAAAATGCTGCAAGTATCCCGATAGTACACCCAACAAGTAAATTAACAAGCAGCCTTCAAAACTTTTTCTATGAACATTAACACATACAGATAGTAAAGAATGCAGATTTAATCCAGTAACATCAAGAAAAAAAATAAAGACTTGGAAAACAATCAATCAGACTCAAAGCATTAAATCATAACAAATGAAACAACTACTGAACACTGGGTACGTGAGCAAGTGAAACATCTCAAATTCGACACAGAACCCACAGGGTATTCATATCAAATACAACAACCAAAACCCAATCCACATACTAAACACATTAAAAATGAATACACAAACTGCATACAAAACAGAGTAAAAAATGAGAAAAAGAAAAAAGAAAACAGAAGGAGAGCATACTCGGAGCAGCTATCGAGCAATCGCTCGATATCGTCCCCACCACCGAAAGAATTCGAGTCGGCCAACTTAGCCTCCTCTTGCTTCTCAATCTCCTTCATCCAAAGGCCAGCATGAATCCTCTGTTTCTTGACCCTATAGTCCTTCTTAATACTATCCAAGCTATAAAGCGACGACCCATTCTCAATCTGCTGCTGTTGTTTCTGCGGAATTTCCTCTTTGGGTTTTCTTCTCTCGTTCCAATTCTCATTCATGTCCTCCACGAACGCCTTGGTCTCCAGGTCTGCGTCTGACGGAAGCACTACGCTCGACTCTGAAGACGAGAAATTGACGTCGGTCTCCCATGGAGCTCTGCTACTACTTCCCGAGAGGTCGGGCGGGATCCAGGCGGTCTCCCAGGCGGCGTTCCAGTCTTCGTCGCCTTTCTTTGAGTTGGAGGAGAAGGGTCTGAAATTGGTGCTGGATATGAAAAGGGTTTTGGTGATTGTGCACGAGAGTCTCTGGAAGTCGGTCTTTGTTGCTATGCGTTTAAGGGCCTGCATGGCTTTTGGAGCCAGTGAAGAAAATCAGAGAAGATCGAAGAAATGAAAGCTTAAACCCTTGGTATTGTTGTGAGAGAAGCAGAGACACAGAGACGAAGAAGACCACACGGGCCGAAGTAGAGCCCAAAATGCTCAATGGCCTTGAATTCTTTGTATTGGGCCATATCAAATTAAATTTGGAGGAATTCTATGGACACGCAAAGGCTAATCTCTGGACACCCACACCCACCCATCCAATTATTTTTTCACAATTTCTGAAAAAGCAATTAGCCTGCGAAATATCATGTCTTTTGATGACTTGTATTTCATTTTTCATTTTTATTTGTTTCGCTCCAACAAATAACTCATGGCTGGTGGGTTACGTAAGTCAGGGAATGGGCCACCGGTAGCCCACTGGGTTCTGAATTTTGTATACTGTTATGGTTAAAGCCGTTTTTCACTGAGGTAGATCCGGTTGACAAATAAGAGTTCTCTTTATTACTTGGCTTAATATGCCTATATGTGGTTGCTTGCTACGATATTGAATTTAGATTACATATTCAAATAAAAATCAAATTTGATTATTGGTGTAGATTAACGATGTTGACAATACAAGCATTTCCTCCCATAGTAGTATTATTGAAGATGTGGAAACACCTCGCCCCCAAGAAGGAACTCTGGATTTGATTGGTTGTGATGAGTATCATTCGTTCCTCATTAAGATTTTTTTAAAAGTGGAAATTTAAGAGAGAGAGAGAGAGAGAGAGAGAGAGAGAGAGAAAAATAGACTGGAGAAAGGGGCTGATCGCCATCAAACTGCAAGTTGCAAATAATTAAGGTGGTGAGTTGTGTCTAACACAAGGAAGAAATTAAAAAAGTGGTGGGGGCAAAGGCATTTCAACATTACGTATTCATTGGTCAAAATAGTGAGTCCGTCTCTTTTTATATCTAAGTTTCAATTTTTTTATTAGAATAATTCAGAGCATCATTTACATTATATAAAAAAAACAACAAATGCATGTCTCAGGAAGCTTCCTACCACTATTTAGTCGTATCTTTAAATATAATTAACAAAGTCGTACACGTACTTTGGTAATGGTTCTCTCTCTCCATTTATATTTGTGTGGGGGGGAGATTTAGAATCTGTTCCAAATAGACCCTCAGCCAACCACTGCTCAATCAATGACTTGTATAATGGGGGTATTACATTTGTGTGTCTTTGTTTATTCATTAATTTCGTGTGATAATGGCATGCTTCACCCATCATCCCCATGATCTTTATCTTACATTATTGTGCATACAATACAATGATGCTTACTTTGATACAAATTTCTTTTTTAAGACCTAAACAATGGTGTGCGACTTTATCGTAATATAACCATGGGAATGGAATGGAATAATTTGTTGATGGTTTTCTTTGACTAGACGCTAAGCGTTATGGAGTGTAGGTGGATATATGCATGGTTCATCATTTACATTCAAATTATTATTTGAATCATTTAAATAAATAAAAATATAAAGTAGTCAAAATCCAACCGAAAAACACATTAATAAGCAAGTCAAGAAAATTATATTAGTCGCTTACCTTCATAAGTAAGGCATTTTAGGACATTGACGCAACACAATATTGAAATAAGACAACTTTTGTGCTTATCTTTCTTATCACGTGAATCATAAGACACTGATGAAAATTTTGAGAGCAAAACTAACGTATGAAAAACATAGTCCAACATGTGGTTCTAAAATTCAAAATTGGAAAAAAAGCGGGTCATTTGTTCAAAGACGTTGGAATAAAATTTAAAGTGTGCAAGTCATGCCGCCGAGTGTAGGAAGATAACGGGTACGGCACGGTGCTTGGAAATTGTCGTAAAGTCTACTCTTCTAAACCGGGTCCATTCCATTTTCCTGAGGCGCACTAAATAAAAATGGTGTCAGTTTTTCAAACTGGATTTGAGTAAATAAAAGAAATCAAATCAAATCTTCTTCTTTCTTTTATTCTACTGGTTCTAGAACTATACGTACCCTAATTTCTATGACAGCAGCAGCCAGCCACACCCATATGTCATTTTCAAAATTATCTACCTATCCACCCACGTAGATCTCTTTTTGTCTTTATTACTTTGTTATTAAGCTCAGCATCTAAACAAACAGCGTAGGCCTAATTGAGCCATGTCATTGTTGGACTTTTCTCAATCGATGCATTTTATTCTCTATACTTCCAATCTTATTTGTCTCATGACATCTTTAATAATATTTTATATTTTGGACATTTCTCAAACTATGTATTATGTGTTAGGGCATCTCTAATTCAATTCCCAAATTCTTATGTTTTGATCTTTATTAAACAAGGTTAATGAGTCATTTGAAATCCATTTATTTTCATCATTTCTTTCTTGTTCAAATATTGGCATACATAAATTGTTATACGCAATTTTACCATACAATGTCATCTATAGATTTAACATCCCTCCAGCTCCATCCAAATGAACTTACGATTAGTAGACATTTTTTGAGTTCCCACTGTAAGATTATCAATCTCTAAATGTAAATGATTAAGAAACATTCTTAGTTTTAAATTTCAATATTATTTATTATTTGTTCACCTGAAAGATGAGTACACATTTTACTTGGATGCTGAAGAAGAATATGTAACCACACAAATATACTATTGATTAAATCCAAATTCATTTGCCTTCAAAGCCACATATGGTATGTGATAGCATTATATATGTGTGATGAGTCATGAATATGAAACTATGATACGCATAATAACTCTTTCACACGTAATATAAGATTATTGATCGAGAAGCTTTACCGTTTCAACTAAGTTTTTCTCGTTACGTGACGTTCCCCATAAATGCTGATATCTACTTTTCTGACCCAGTTAATATCTCTGCGGGGCCCTAAATCATGGCACCCCCAGTCTCTGTCACTCCAAATGCATCCCATGGTCCATGCCCTCCCTCCTCCCATGGTGAGGACCATCCCCTATAATATCTTCACCCCCCATATCACATCACATCACATCAAACACCTCATTATTATAGTAAATATATCTGAGATGCATATATTATATTTTATATGCAGTGGCCATGGCAGACAACGCATTGCCTCGTCAGTATCTCACTGTCTTATTAATGGGCCCCACACCTCTCGCATCGAGGACGCTCCTCCCCGGCCCCACCCTCTGGGTCCCTTGGAAATAATTTGTCGCACTAGATTTGCTTTCATCTCCCGAATGGACCCTACACCCCACGGAAAAAAGAGACCCCACCCCACATCTGGACCAGCCCCTGTTTTGCGTTCGACTCGTCGCACTCGCATCGTGTTTCACCACAACTCTCCAACCTATTTACCCGTATTTTATTTCTATTTTATATTGCACCTTTATGAAACGGTGTGTCGTCACTCTTCAATCAGTAAAGATAGCGGTGACCCATACGCGCGAAAGAAGCGACCCGTGACAAGGAAGAACAAACAAACTCATGGAGAATCCAATGTTCAAAACTTAAGTCACAACGTTAAATACGAGTTTGGTCGGTTTTACGTACACCATATGTACTCTCTACACTACAGATACAGAGGTTTTTTTTATTATTTATTTATAAATTTTATCAAGTGCGTAGTGCGCAGGGCATGGCTCATGTTAGCAACTCCCCAAACCCCAAAAGCGTCATTTCCTGCTTAAGTCTTTACTTTCCCACCAAAAGCCTAAACCCCCTTTTTGTAATTTAACGACCTCCCAACTGAAACCTCACTTGGGGTGGGGGGGAAGGGTATTTAATTCATTTAACCAAGAAATAAAATTAAGATAAAAAGGAGGGAAACTATGTTAAATAAGGGTTAATGGTAATTTGATTCAACTTGGGGGTCACATCACATCCTCTTAAAATTGAGTAATTATAACAAATAAATATAAATAAAACGGACAGTTGATGGTAAATAATGTCATAGAATTTGAATCTGTTTTCTTCTACAAGTTAATCTTCTTCTAAATAGTTGGCAGAGGACACTTGATGATATTTTTACAAAAGACGAGGGACCAAAATGAAAATTTAAAATTCTCTCCATTTTTACTATCTTGTCCCTCTTTACTTCTTAAACATTTGCCCATACAACCAAACTCCCCTAAAGATATATTTTTCTTTCCAATTTTGCACCTTCCCACCACACCCTTCACAATGAACTACATGAACAGTTCAGATTGCACCAGGGTGTAGTAGTTGGCAGCTTCATCTTCAAGCTCCCATAACCCATCACCAAAAGAAAACCCATCCAACATCAGCCCGTTAAACCCAGCATCTTCTGCATCATCGAACCCACTAAGTTCCTCTCTCTGGGGAATCCCCAGCTCATCATCAGAAGCTTCAAGAAGGTGTCTCATGACCCTCTCGCCGTCATCTTCTTGCTCATCCCCTTCCTTCAAAAACCCTGAGTTTGTATTCGAAGAAGAAGGTGAAGAAGAGCCAGAGGAAGAGGAGGCATATCCTTCAAAGGCTGTAGCAGCTGTGGAAGCTGAGGACTGGTTAATTTCTTGGTCTGCGTCGGAGTTTGGAAATGCAGTGAGAGGCTCAGAGGCAGAGTCAGAGGAGAGCTCTTGCTGAAGGGTTGTGATAATGGAGGACAAGTCTTGTGAGGGTTCCTCTTCTTCTTCATCGAGAAGAGAGAGTATGTGGTTGTAAGACTTGTGGCGCTTAGGGTCCTCGCAGTCGTCTGCTAGGGTTTCTTCCCTTTGGCGCTTTGAAGGTGTTTGGTCAGCCATAGCCATGACAGAGAAGAACAGCAAAAGTAAATTGTAAGAGAGAGAAAGAGAGAGAAGCGAGAGCAGAGATAAATAGAAAGACCAAGTGGCTAGGAGGAAGAAAAGGCTTTGATGAGAGAGAGTAGGGGATGGAAAGTCTTTATATAGAGAGAGGGGGGGAAAGTAGGAGGTCCGGTCAAAAGGGCTCAAAATAATGGAAGCTGCGATTATTTAATGCATTTTTTGGTGTTGTGTTGGATGGAAAAAGATGCTTGGGTAACTCATTAAAATAAAAATATAAAATATGAAAAGTCATTACAAATAGCTGAAATATTATTAATTAATGATATTGTTTACTGCGTGACCGTTGGATTGGCTTTTGGTGTTGTCGAGGAAAATGTGCGGTGGGTGATTGAGATGAGGAGGAGGAGGAAGATATCGAGGCCCCAAAGATAATGACAAAAGCAATGAGGAAAAAGAGAGTAATGACATGTCAGCGGTGAGTGGTACGAGTGGCAGATCTCTTTAAATTATTTCTTTAATGGTCCCGAATTTTAAGACGCAGAAAAAATGTGAACTTTATTATTTCTATAAATAATAGATATTGCTGACTATACTTTTACTTTTATTTTATTTTTGGATTTTTTTACAACGGCTACGATATTTATTGAATATGAAAGAGTAGTTGCGAGCCACGTGTCCTGACGTTAATCTACCTTGACGGTGGATCTTAATAATTTTGTTTTTTTTGTTTTTTTGTTTTTGCTTGCCATGGATGGCATGGCAGCAGGAAAAATGGTGTAAGCTTTTAGCCGAGGCATGCGATGTGACGTGTTTCATGAGAAAAACTTATAAAAGGGAGACACTAGTGTGACCTATTTTAGGGTAATAACTCATTGTCAAGTGATTTTGCTTTTTTATGGTGGCATTTTTGTTATATGTAAGTTTATCTCGTATTTGATGGAGATAAATTGTTAATCTAATTAATTTTATTTTAATTAATTAATATATCTAGCTCCAATTACTAGTTAATAGCATCTCAAAGGGCGATGCCAATTACAAAATGTTAAATTTAATTTTGATGGCTTATGTGGTAATTTGATACTTTGGAAGAAAAAAAAATAACTCTACCCAAAATGCCAAATATCATATTTTTTTATTATATTTTTATAAGTAAATGGGACTCATATATGATGCATAAAGTTTAAAAGAAAGTAAATGATAATGGGTGGGATCCATAATTAAAAAAATATTAAAATAATATTTGACATCAAGTTTTTTGATATGTTATTTTTTATATATCTTTTTCGGGATTCCGATCTTTAAATTCATATAGGATTTGACTACTCGGTTTGAACAATTTTAACCTTCAATTTTTATCATTTTATATTTATGTGGCAATTTGACATATCGATTGGAGATGCTTAGCAACAGCTGCAACACTCTGATTTTTTTATGTCGAGACGAACACACACCACAGAGATGAAGATAAGATTTGAAGAAACGACGGGCCAGACGAATTAATGGTTACTAAAAAGGCTGTATTCAAATGTTGCAGTGCATAAAATCCAAATGATTCTATTTTTATTACTCCAATTTTGTTTGTTTTGGACTGTCTCTGTCTGTCGCTAGGGTTTTTCTTCAAAACTTCCAACTGGAAAAAGAGAGCAAGCCCCAGTCGGCAAGACAAAGTGGGAATTAAAGAAAGAAAATTATCGGTTTGGTTTATACTTTGAAACTTTAGACTTCAAAGAGACAGTATGTGCATTTTTCTTTGGCACAAAAGACACAGCGGCTGAGCTCCCAACAAAGACCCGAGTTTGGTGGATTTACCATGCATTCTCAACCCGTTCACATTTACTCGGTATCATCATTCGGTCGGCCGCCCCTAACTCAGCCAACCAAACAAACCCTCCCAAAAGGATGCTCAATTACCATCCCCTACCCTTCTGGTATGAATCCCATGAAACAAGATAGATGGTGGATGAACATTATTATTAAAGTCAAATTAATATACCTTTTCTATTGTTCTTGAGTGATAGAAAAATGAAAAGTCGGGTCAAACAGTTTTTGTGGAGCATTAAGAAATCAGAGATCTAGAATCTCGAATTGGAATTGGAGTTTGAAAAATTCTTTGCTTATTTTCATCTTTACAACTTGATCTTGTTCAATAATGATAACATATGTGTCATTTGTTTTCAGAAAACTTGTTAAGCATGCAACCATATATTCATTTATAACACGAATAACAAATTTTCCTGTAAAATTTATGATTCATTAGAAATTTATCTATTCCAAAATACGGGTCCATAATATTAACCCGTTTTTCTTTTAGTCGCTGCTTATTATTATTGAGTTGAAACGGCGAATTAGAATAAAATATATTTAATTATGTAATTAAAGAAATAGACACATAATTATACATACGTACGCTTCTTTTCCTTTTTCTATATCAATAATCAACGCCACTTGCCATGTTAAAAGCGGTTCCTTAATTAGATTATGCCATGCTTTAATAATCAATCTTGATGTACATACCCTATGTTTTTATATTAGGCCGGCCGGGCGTATTGAAGAAGTTGCTCATGAATTCCAGTAAAGACGACAAAAGCCTAGCACCGATGCCAACTTCCCCAAGTTCTTTTTCATTGATTTAACTTACATCATTATGTTATCTTGTCTATTTCTTTAACCATTTAGTTTGCGCAACTGAGTTTAAAGTATCAAAGTCTGCATCTTAGACTGCACGTATGTATATAGTGTATAGAATATAGTATTTTCATGTAATTATTTAATGAATTTTTAAAGTCACCCTGACCCAAGATTAATTAATGAAATGTTTAAGTAACCGAGAAGGTTCATGTTGAAGAGTTGATGCTTCATGCCTGACCAAATTATTTAGTTAAAGTAACCCCAAATATAGGGGCATGGGATCTTAATCACGTGGACTGTTGCGTTAAATTAATCTCACTTAAATATGTTAAACCCAAATAATATTATTTTGTTTCGTTCATTATGAACAGTTTGTCGAGCAGGAATTAAAGTCATCCTCTAATCCTTGGCAGTGTCTTATACATATATATTAGATTTAGATGTTCAACTTAATTATTGAGATGAAATAATTACGATTTGTAAAAGGCATCCCAAGCAACAATCAAGATTAAGAAAATGGGGACACACTTCGCTTTGTCTGGATTATGCTGGATCGCCCCGCTTCTTTATTTTTTTAATTCATCTCATGTTCTGACCAATAGACCTCGGCATTTTCTATTCCAAATAAAAATATGCCATAAATGGATTATCACTTCAACTCATAAATTTCTCAGTTTTATTCAAGAAAATGGAGGATATAAGAATCGAAATCTTCTTGTTCGTGGAGGGCTTAAGTTAGAAGCCCCCGCTAATTTTTAAAAAGCCATCGAATATAGTAAAAGGTTGATAGTTTGTAATAAGTTTTTAGTTTGAGTAGTTAAAAGCGTTCACTCGCTCGTATACTTAGAGGTTTTGCTAATATTTAAGTTTAGGGTTTAGGTCTAAATAGGATAATGGAGATTATCGACCACTCATAATCACAAGTGCAGAAAGCTCAAACATTAATTAAATAGCCTTCTAGGAAGATTTTTTTCTCCTTCCAGCTTGAGGTTTGACCAGAAAAAAACACCAACGGCAGATAAAAGAATGAATATAACTGGGGACAAAAGGTATGAATCGATTTATAGATGGATATATCCGAATTTTGAGAGAGAGAGAGGAACGTGCGACATCTGCCAAGAGGAAAACTCAAAAGATCCATGTGGGTGTGGGTGTGGGTGTGGGTGGAGGTCATCTTCTGAGTCATCTGCTGGTGCAAAGCACGTGGTGAGTGAACCTAATTTCACTTTCTTTTGCAATTAGTGCTTCATGACATAATCCTCGTAACATGGATCTCCTCCCTTCCTTTTGGTTTAATTCCCAACAACTGCGTTTGAGGGCTTTGAGCTGTCACACAAACACACACATTAGGTGTATCTTGAAATGAATAAATAAAGAAAAGCTTATAATAAAATTTGATTTTAATTTAGAAGTGGTCTGGTCTGTCGAATGGTGAGTCATAATAAATGGTGCATGAAAATTTGGTTATAAGTTTCCATAATGCGTGTTCCTCAACCACTTGGCAGATATGGACCATATGATATTCTTCCTAGCTTTTTTCTGATTACAAGTTGTATGCATAACATCATCATGTTATGTTGTTGGTTGCATGGCCTTCCTCTTCCTCTTCCTCTTGCTTGCAGGGTTCAATCATGTCACTCACTCTTGTCTTGTGCTTCTGGGGTTATGCCTATATTTTATATATATACACACACAACACAACTGTGTAACTCTGTTCAATAATGCACATGATGTCAGTCCCCCCAATCTTTCTAGCTAGGTCAGAAATAAATTATTCATCATTTTATTAATGCATACAGAACAGAGAGAGGGATCAGAGATCTATCTATGGGAAAAAAAAAAGGGAGGAAAACCATTGCTTTCATGGATATGGCAAAACAAATATGTATCTTCGTGGAAAAAGAAAATCCACTAATAATGGAGAAAACCACCCAATGCTTGGAAATTGGAATTTGGAAATGTCAAAATCTTACTAGAAATTCAAAGATAAAGAAATGCGACAAGTCAGATTTGTTGAATATTCTTAGCAACACAATTTCGTTAGAAACTTCAACCATAATGAATTCAACAAGGTCGCTTAAAATTGTAACGAACTTGTAGCTCAAGTAGTTAATGTTAAGAGTAGTTATCTATGCACCCGAAGTTTTGTATTTGAATCCCCTCTTCCAATATCTCTTTGCAGTAATCCATGCACCCGAGAAAAAAATAAAAAGTGGCCCAAAATTAATTGTAGAAGAAGTTTCTTAGCAACACAAATGGCGATTTCTTACTTGTTAAAACAAATGACAAAATCATAACATATGTTGAAATAAAATGAAATTGAGTTACTGGAATTCGTCATGATTTATTAACAATTCAGGCTGTTAATTCGTAATTATAGAATAATCATGTGGCACCATCACTGAAGGTTCTCCGCCGTTGATGTCAATTTCATTCATTCTTTCAATCACTGGAGCGAATCTTGTAGCTAGTCTCAGCACATGATTTATAGCTGAGTTGATATTCCACATAGGCTCATAGCATTCTAGATTATTAGGCACTAAGTGTAGTGATCATATCTTTGAAGATCTTAAAAGTCCAAAACCAACCCAAGAAAAAACATGAAATGTGGGTGTCACTTTTTTTCGGCCCGACATAGTATTGAGGTGTCACCTAAGCATAGGTGCTATATGCTCTTCCCATGACAATGCTCTCCTCTTTTCTTTGTGGTAAAATTGGGGACAAAATTTAGGGTAGATGCCTCTGCAAATTCGAATATCCCTAATATATATTACGTGGGTTTTTAATACGTGTAGTTGAAATTTAAAGTAAGGGCTCGCTAATGGGGTCTAAATCAGTGAAAAATTGCTTTGATTTGCAAACCAGAGGTCTTAGGTTTAAATTCTCATGGCATTATAGTTGTGCAGAGAGGCTATGATAAGGAGTTTAAATTGAGGAGGCTATTTGAGGATGTCAATCTCACCATCAACAAATGTAAAGAAATCATCAGACTTAAACATTTTAAATGTTTTGATGGTAGGATTGGCCTCCTCAAATAGCCTCCTTACTATCGCTTGTAAGAAAAATAATAAAAAAAGATAAGGGCTGCTTCCCATAGATTAATTACCAGAAGACTAGAAAAAAAGTTGGGATATTTAGGTAGGGGGGGGGGTACCTTTTGGAGGAAATGGGCCATCCAGTCCAATATTTTAAACCACTAATTCTTATCAGATATTTTATGCCACCACCCACCATTGTCTTGAAAGATACTATAAAAAGGAGAAACGAAATCTGCTTTTTTTTTCTTACCATCTCCCATCCCATGTTCTTCAATTAGTGGGAGAAGGACCTAAAAGCCATTATTAGGGCATCAAAAGGAATTTAAATCCATGGTGATGGTGGCCTTATCCACCACTAAAGAAATAGCTGGCATTTGAACTTTATGTTTGATTATGGGCCACCTGCATTATGCACTAACAGTTGTTAACTGCTCCTCCTGGAAAACATGGACTTTTTTAAGAAGTGGTCAATTTAGACATTATAGAAGAAACCCAACACAAGGGCCAATTAGCGACGCAGCTGACGATTTTCTTGATACATATGATTTACATTATAATTTATATTCCCTTTGACACCTGACCACCTGGTTTTGATTAGACAAAAACCCAAAAAGGAAGACACAAGTTGATAAGTGTGCTGTTTCATACGTGTTGTTGTGTGTTTGATTTGCTAACAGTGCAGACCATATCCATACCGTATGATCTTCACTCCAGGTTGGGTCAGGTTTGGTTTCTAGCCCCTGCAATATCATATCAGCTTACAGAAAACGATTGTTTTTCATAGGGTTAACCGTTTTATTAGTCCCTGAACTTAGACTCGATTTGCATTTGAATTCTTCAATTTCCAAAATCGTTCCCGTGGTCCTTAAACTTCACTTTTGTTAGGACAAATGATCTTACTGTCAATTTTGTTAATTTTTTCTGTTAAATACAAGGGTAAAATGGTATTTTTTATATTAAAACCAAAAATTAAAAAATATATATATATCTTTAAAATTACAATAAAAGAAAATCAAATAAAAAACCAAAAATTAAAATCAAGTTTGGGGGAGTAGAAATCAGGATAGAGGGGGAGAGAGAGTGAGTTTAATTTTAATTTTTTATTCATATTTTAATCAAAAATACAAGGGTAAAATGGTATTTTTTATATTAAAACAAAAAAAATAAAATAAAAATTATATCTTTAAAATTACAATAAAAGAAAATCAAATAAAAAACCAAAAATTAAAATCAAGTTTGGGGGAGTATAAATCAGGATAGAGGGGTAGAGAGAGTGAGTTTAATTTTAATTTTTTATTCATATTTTAATCAATTTAATATAAAAATTCCATTTTGCCCATGCATTTAACAGAAAAGTTAACAAAATTGACGGCATGACCATTTGTCCTAACGAAACTGAAGTTGAAGGACCATGAGAATTATTTTGGAAATTGAGGGACTCAAATGCAAATTGGGTCTAAATTCAAGAACTAATAAAACAATTGTTTTTTAGATCAGTAACTTGTTGCCACTTTGATATGTTTTCCCTAGCCAATCACAGTATGCTATGCGTAATAACTTTTACACGTAACAATCTGTAATCGGGGATAGTAAAAAAACAGTCCTATCCCCATTTCATACAAGTTTCTCTCATGAAAGTTAAATTATATATTAGGCAAGTACGAACCACCGGACTTCATTTAGCATGGATAGTAATCTTTTGGGGGGCAAAAATCGTATTGGGCTTTATTGAGAATCCAAGCTTAGTAGCAAAACCAAACTTCAAGTCTGATTAGAAGGCCTCTATGGGCTGTAAAAGCAGAGGCCATATATCTGGTTATATGGTTTGCATATGAGAAGGTGACAAGCCCATTTTGGAGCTATTGGACTAAGTTGCAATGCAATGGTCAATTTTAGGAGCGCACACACATTTCAAGAGCCCACGAATTGTTTGTGTTTTGGTTTCACCTTAAAGCTTGCAAGTTGTTTTGTTGTTTGTTTAAAACAACGTTCCGGAAAAAAGGTTAAAAAACAAAAGGAAAACAACTTATGAGAGCATTAGACGCCACCCTACTTTATCATCCACTAAACAGGATAAAAAATAAAGGGAGGGACCATGGTAGCCCAAGTTGAACAGCATTTATAATCATAATTTTCCTAATCAACACAGAAGAAACAGATAGCTATCTTATCATGTCCAGCAGGTTAAAACGTGCATAGACATGACCACATCTATCTCTTGTCTGATTAAAAAAGCAAGTCAACGCGTGCTACTTCATGGAAATTCTAAACCTAACAATCAAATCAGAAAAATGCATAGCAAAAACAGAAGAACTGGGTTTCCAACTTCGAATCATACTACAAAAATCAACACGCAGTGAAGAGAAGACGAGCATAATCCATTTTTTCTCTTGCGAAACTTCAAGTAAGACGATTATCGTAGACGAAACAAAAAAAAACTTTGGATGAAGATACAAGTAAACTGAAATCATAGCAACTTGTTTGTTTGTTTTTAGAGTCACAAACCAGAAATTACTCTTTGTTCTTTGAGAAGAGCATCGAACAAGATATATAGACAACTATATTTAGAAGCAACAGTAACACTAACACACAAGAAAAATAACTGATTCTCAAAAGGCCAGAGTCTTATCATGACTAAAATTTTATACAAGGAACTCCTCCTATGTAGCCTCCTCCACCAGCTTCTCGGAATCCATAAGGGCCACAATTAGCAGACGTGAGACATTCTTACTTCCCAATGGAGTAATTTGGTTTTGCCAATAACAGGAAATGTTGCGTACATCATCACATCTTTCGACAACGGCTTTCATCACATCTTCAGATAGAATCAAGGCTTACATCATATTACTTTTTGTTTCTTGCCATAAACGTTTATGAAGAAAATTAAATATTTCACATTACAATTACAAGGGTAAAACCAAACTGGACTTTACTAACTCACATAAATTTAAAAATGGAAAGTTGCAAATATATATCACCTATCGATTTCATCAAGTAATGTAATCAGACATAGGCAGCATCAAAGATAACAAACCTCTCAGAATTTATTTCCTCTTTGGAAGACAACACAAATACAATTAAGAAAGGGAAACTCATACAACTAGTTGTGTGTATTTAAAAAGCTTCAGCAAGCAATATACTGACAACCTACCAATGTGTTGGTACTTCATATTATTGAACCTGTTCCTATCCTACATGATGCCACCCTTTAAAATTTCTCATGTCACTAAAAATGGGGGAAGACAAATTCCATCGGAGGAAAATCAATAGAAGTTTGAAAATGAAACTGAAAAAAGGAAAAAAAAAAAAATTACTCAAGATTTCATTCCAAGAAAACATTCACTTGAATCTTGAGTAAAATCCAAAATTCTTCCCCATTCTCCCCCACCCCGAAAGGGATTTAACAATCAAAAGAGAAAGGGGGGGAATTACCAATTAGCAAGACTCCTGTGTTGAGGGACAAACCAATCTTATACATCCCAGTTTTCAGCATCCCATCACAGCACAATTATAGACAAAGTTACCCAATTGCTTTCGCGCAAGTAAGTTCCACTGTGGAGGACCTTCACTGGGAACCCATGCATTGATCTCGATGAAACCTTCACCTAGAGCCCTAGGCCCTCCAATAACTATAAGCCGGTCTCCGCAAGCCCTGAATGCAAGACCCCAACCATTCATTGAGACTGCCCGCTCAGGCAATCTCCCTACTGTCAGCCACAGTCTTCTCTCTTTGTCATATTTCCTCACCTCCATGTCAGCATAGTCGGCCGCATACAATTCATTATTTACCACTGCAACCAGAGGCGGTGCCTCACCTGTTGCAGGCATATCAGGCTCTCCGGCTGCACCAGTACGTCCGGGAGACATGTTAGGTATTTCTGTCCATGTTTTCGCCTTTAAATCATATTCTTCCCCACATGTAAGAACCTTTGAATCACTTCCCCCAATCCCACCAATAACATAAAACTTTTCATCCATAAAAACCCCAGAACACATCTTCCGGGGTTTATTCATGCTCGGGAGTGTCTCCCAAGTCTGAGTCTCGGAATTATATAGCTCTGCGGAGCTAAGTATGCTTCCCAGTGAGTCACAACCACCTGCCAAAATTGCGATCTCCTTAAGGCTAGCAGACCCAAACAAGCATCTTGGGGCATTCATCTTCATTCCAGAAGACCAAGAGTTTGTCAAAATACTATACCTAAAGATTACATGGGAAGTCACCTCCTTACCAAATACAAGAAGCTCAGTTCCCACAGCCAAAGACTCCTTATCTGAACACATGAAACATTCATTGGACGTCATTCTCGGCAAGTGCATCCACTGGCGTCGGTTGGGATCAAAGGCTTCCCATTCAAGTAGGTGGCAAGAGAAATAAATCCAGTGCTCAATCACATCATTCTGCCTCCTCAGTTTGTAGAGCTCCCCGGTCCTAACTAACGAGCGGAAGCTCTTGTTCAAACAGGCAATGGAACCATAATCAGACCTGGAGCACCGAATCAGGCAGCTGATTGAGTTGTCCCGACCAATCCGATGTATAAGGGAATCTGAATCCGAAGGAACCCCAGCTTGTTGCTGGTCCTCGGATTGCTCAGATGAAGACTGGGTCGTCTCCACCATCTCACAACAATTCAATAGCTTACACAACTTCCTTTCTCGACGCTCTTGGTCATCTTCACCATCAAATCCTAATGGGCGCTTGCCATTTGCAAAATCTTCGAGACGGTAACTCATGTAAGGCCACTTGCTTTCTGGCTGGCAAGAGATGGAAAACACCCTCGAAAGCAAGCAGGACCGACCCTCCAACATGTCTCCGCGAAACAATCAATGGAAAGGCACCAAATTCACAGACCCAATACTAACCAAAGCCTCTTTCTGGGTAAAAATGACAAAGTCCACAGCTAAAATCTAACAATCCAAGCCCCCAAGTCCCTCAGGAAACTCGGTCAAAATACAGAGGCAACCTATTCAGACAGAATTGAAACAAATTGAATTCAAACGAATGTTGGATTTTCTTTCTCAAAAATATTTTTTTAAACAATGTTTATCACTGATTGCTTGAATTAAATGACGAAAGTCCAACTTTTTCAGCACTATCTGTCAAACTTTCAGCTTTCCGAATCCAATCAACCAACGATCAAGCTCAATTATATTCAGGATAACAAAAAAAACCTAATCTTTCAATGATTTTTTTTCTTTTTTGCCTTTTTATATATGTGAGAAAGTCAAATTGCCTATATTGGAGCCAAAATCATGGAAAGGGAACCAAACGCTAAACAAGAAATTCCCAGAAAATCTAAAACAAAGGTTAAAGAACAAAATGAGACAACTTTTTTTCAGGATAAGAAACAAAAATCCTTTGTATATGAAAAAAATGAAAATTGGGTTGCTATTTCAACATAAAAAATTTGTAAACCCAACCCAGTGATACAAAGTAGCAAAAATTTATCAATATCAGAACCTAATTTTGAACTTCCAATTGAACCAAAAACAATAAGCAACCTAAAACCCAAATTAGATCTCTTCACAATTGGTGATTCATAACAAACTTGTTTATCCAACAAATTTTCTCAAAGCAAAGTAAATTTATTTATTAAAAAAAAAGAAAGGAAAAGAGTAAAGAAATGCGAGGGACTTAGTGACTTACGGATTGGATAAGAAGAAAAAGAAGCCGGTTGGAATTTTCAAAACTTGGCAACCTCTCTCTCTCTCTCTCTCTCTCTCTCTCTCTAACTCCAGTTCTAACTTCTCCCTTTAAACTCTGTGTCGTGTGTATTTGCTGTTTCTGTTCTTCGCGTTCTGTCTCCCTAGTTGTCCTTTGGATTCTCTCTGCAAATCAGAGAAAGCTCTGAGCTTCGGCTTTGGAGCGAAATCTTTAGTGAGGCCCCCCCTTTATCTCTCTTAAACCATTCTTTTTAACATTTAAAAATAAAAACAAAATTTTGGTTTTTTTTCTCCGTTTTTAATATTTCTACGTTATTTTTAAGATCCTAAAATAATATTATCTTATTGGTTAAAATAGATGGGAGGGGAGAGAAAGAAGATGTGATGCAGAAGGTGGTGGTGGAGGTGGAGGTGGGGCCCTCTAAAAGCCTGATAGGTTCTCTTTTTTGTGCTGAGGTCGCCGTTATGAAACCGGCAACAGGCTAGAGCCGGTAGAGACACGTGTTGACTGGGGGCAGACTCATGACTGTCTTTCTCTGGTGTCGACGGGCTGTGAGACGACTCCGTAGCTCTTACGTCTTTTGCAGCCCGCGAAAGATCCAATTTCTCGCTCTCTCGTATGCGTTTAAGTCAATTTCTCGGACTTTCCGGTTTGCTTCTTCGGCTTTCGTATTGGAGGCTGCGATAGTCTGCGATGCATGGGATGAGGAGCTTCTTACACTCGTTGCTTTTTTGGTGGTTACGAGTGGTTTTAAACGGCGGGTGTAATTATCCCATATTTGACCGGTCAAATCCGTTTTTAATTTTGGGTTTCAGTTTCATGCATGGTTGTTAATTTCATTATTACTTGGAAACTTATGACAGGGCCACTTTTAAATCAAGATTTATGAGAGATTCAAATCCTTTTTCTTTTCTTTTACAAGGGGAAAGGGGTAAGGGGTAAGGCCATAGACTTATAGAGGGGACAATCGATTAATTCAATTAAATAAAAAATTATTAGGCAGAGCCGCAGAGCCGCAGAGCCATCCATTTGATGTGAAAACGTCCTCCCATTTGATGCATTTCTTATTCAATGTTCTTCCCCTAATATCAAAATCGGTGTGTCCTTTTCTTGCATTCTATCTAAATTAGGCAAATTAGTTGCTCTATTATTAGATTTAATTGTGTAACGTATAAATTATATTATCGATTGCTTCTTTTATTTTTCTTTGGATAAAATAGTATGTTTGATCCATCAATTGCACACCGGATAAATGATATGAAACCTAGCTAACATTTTCATCGATAGACAGATGGAACGGTGAATGACAGAAAAAGTTATTTAATATTAATTAGAACGGCTATTAATAATTGAGAAATAAGTTTCCGGAATGTATCTAAATCAATGAAGCAAACAAATAAAATGTTACCCTAATTAAACGGCATAATAATTGAGACATTACTAATCAGCATCGACAGTGAACGCTCCTACTTCCAAACGTTGCAATCAATTTATATTCCTTGGGTTTGAAATTTGATTTTGGACAGTTGTACTTTAAAATTACGTGTGGACATGCTCCAAAATAGAACAATTCAATTCATACGTAGAGAGACGGGTCAATCCATTGCATTTGATCAAACTTTCACTATGCCTAGATTCTGGATAATCACTTTCAAATTTTAATAATGGGTTTTTTACTATTTATAAACCATCTCAGGACCAATAGGCTTTGGAAGTTTTCCCACCTAGGCTATATAAACCATGAACTTAATCATCATTTGTACCTTTTATTTTCTTTTTCTTTTTCCTCTTAATTCCCGCAGCTGTCTTAGACTTTTGCAAATTATAAATAAGAGAAATAAAAATTGAGAACCAAACAAGCTTTTTGGCCTTTTTGGTGGAAAACTCCAAGTAGCCAAGCTTCCAGGCTTAAGTCAAATCACATAAAGGGTGGAAAGCATCATCTGCCATTCGTTATTGGGGTCTTTAAAGTCTCAAATTTCAACCTCCAAAAAGAAGGGCTTGCCCCCTTTGCCCCTTTCTTTGCTGCCCCTTTGGATAGGATAAGAACTAGGAGATAACAAAAAATTCTATTAAAAAAAGAAAAAGAAAAAACGAGCCTCATTTGACCACGTCAAGGTAAACCAAAAAAGAGTAGGGTTTGGATTAGTTTAGATTATCTTGTGATGAGGATATTGGCGAGGCTGACAAAATGGATTGGATTGGACGTGTCATAATCTGATTATGAAACCCGTCATTTCATTCAATTTCTTCTTACACCAATCACACACCCGACTACCAAACAAAAAACAGGTCAGCTAACCATTCACATCTCATAACCAAATCAACCCAAAAAAACTTGCACCTAGCAAGCATGTGTGTGCCTCTCTCTCTGCCTGCGTATGAGCTGATTTCAGTATAATTTGGGAGTTTAAGCAAAATATTTGTTGTTATCAAATTCTAATAATTTGGGAGTGTAAGCTTTTATTCTGAATGCATGGGTTTTGCTTCTATGACTTTATGGTATTGTCACGGGTAAAGAATGCCAAACATTTTATCTCTCAATTTATTTTACGAGTTTCACGTGAATTTCACGATATTATCAGTAATGCCAAAATAATAAACATAAAAGGTTTTTAAAAAAAATTGAGATGTAAAACATTTTTTTTTCCAATAGTTCTGAAACACGCACTCATGCACGTGCGGGGGAATGCTCTAAGTTTACTTCTTATTAAGTTAAAACAAAAAATTAATTAAAATTATATACAAAATTATTTGTTTCTTCTCGATAGACTAAGCTGTGTAAAGAATATTTCCATAGATTTTGCGCGCGCCTATTTGAGGCCAAAGACATTGATATGAAAATACGAGCCACGTGTCGGCGTATGCACGTGGGTGTTTTTTTTTTGGTTTTGAAAAGCACGTGGGTGGCTCTTAGTGGACGCTAAAATGTTCGAAAAGCCTCGGTGCTTTATTTTCTCTCTGTGAAATTACCGCTTAATTAATACGGCCGCTTCTATACTTTCCTATTATATTGGTCAAGCCGGAAAATACCAAGCTAAACACGTGGGAGAATGTCCGCCTGTAGCGGCTTTTGTTTTTGTTTTTTCTTTTCTTTTCTTACAATATATATTATACGAAAGATATTCAATCACCAAAATGTTTCTCATAAGATAACGACTTGAGCTATAAGTCATAAACCGACTCTTACTCTTCACACACCTTTTAATCAGAAAGCTTTGATTTTTTTTCTTTTTATACGAAGAAAATTATGAGTAATTTCTGCCTTAATTTGTGTTTGAAAACTAATTTCTTCAAAGCAATTTAGTTGTATTTTTGTATAATTTTTTTAAAAAAAGAAAAAGGAAAATGATGGGCGGTGATAATGATGATGATGAGTCACATGATTATGAAAGTGGAGATTTCGGTGGTTTAGGAATTATTAGTAACATTGCCACTTTTCTTCCATGTGTTGGTCTCTAAATCGTTTGGGAGATTAACATTATCCCTTGAGATCCAAGTGTCAAACTTTGCGCACCGCTTTTGCTCAGCTACTTTTTGATATAAATGCTTTATTTACTCGTTTTCTTTTATGCAAAGATTGAGATTTCCAAGGAGATTAAGGGACGATTTTGGCTAATCAGAAATTTAAATAAATTGATAAACGCAATATCTTGCTTGAGAATTAAAACCCAAAAATCCAACCTGAAATATAGAAATAGAAAACGATAAATGACTAAAAAGCCAAAGGTGGTCGAAAGTGGGATATATAGCTAAGTAAGGATCGTACTGTTTATCAATTAATTAAGCCTTGTGTATTCTAATTTGTAAGTAGGGATCGTACTTGTTTTATTAATTAAACATAAGAAAAAAGTGGTGTAAACACGGCCACGTGCAAACATCATCTTTAAGGATCTTAAGAGGAAAATTAAATGTATTTGTCGAATAGGAATAGGAATAGGATAAAGAAACAAACTTCAAAACCAAGCAACTCCACTATCTCTCTCTTCCTCTTCCTCCTCCTCCTCCTCTTCCTCCTCCTCCAAAGAAAGAACCCACAAAAACTAAAAGATTCTGGCGTGCACTCACAAAAATTATAATAATATTCACGAACCGAGGCAGCTCTTTTCTCCAATGCGGCCCGACCACGTGTCGGTCATTTGTGTAAAGACGTGTGGTCATGTGGACCATTATTGGACGATGAGAAAGCTGTTTAATCACTCACTAATCGCAACTCACACATTTCAAACATCAAAAGTGCTCTGCACTCTGCACCCCCAACTTAACTTGTTCATTACCACTGAGCTCTCCTGTTTTAGCTACCTGTTGGGGTTGCTGAACACGCAATCTAGCTGTTGGGAGGGCAATCCAAATTAATTAAACTCACTAATTTCACCCAATTGTTGAGACGGAAGGGCTTTTTTTTATTTTTTATTTTTATACAAGTGATATTCTATTTTAATTTAATCTAAACTATGAAAAAGTGGATTAAAACTAGAGTGCATAGTGAAAAACACATCCGCTTAAATTTAACTAAAAGTCCAAGTCTGCTAATTAAGAGTCTTTTGCTTTGGAGAGGAAGATAACTAAAACCCATGTGACATGTATGGTTGTTTGCAAGACATGTAGCTTTTCATGCATGTTAGTTTGGGTTATTTATATGTTAAGGGCCCCCCTATTACAACAAACGACATCTCAAATATTTAGCTACATGCCCCCTGTGCTTTTCAACTTGTCTTAGATTACCACCTGTGTTTGCAAACGTCTCAAAATACCCCCTAACGTTTAAAAAAGGGTCCCAACTTACCCGTTCCATCAGTATTTTTGACGTTCCGTTACAAGCTTTGGGCCCCACTTCGTTTTAATCTTTAACCTCTTCGAATTAGGGTTTTTCACTTTCAGAGAGGAGGAAATTGGGAATTTGGGTGAGAAGGGGAGATTTGGAGAAGGCTAGGGCTTTTGCAAAATCTGAGGTGGCGTTCGAATTTTGGAGAATCTGGAGAAGTTGCAGCCCATTAAGCTCGACAGATTCTCAAATGTGTTGGGAATGTCCAGAATCAACCCCCCTCTCTCTCTTCCTCTTTCCTCACCTCCTCTCTCCACCTCCCTCGTATTTCTCTCTTCCTCCTGGCGTCGACTGGATCTGGCTATCGGTGACGACTTCAAGTGGAGGGGGCACACTGTCATCGCAACCCCAGTGAATTGGACTGAAGAAAGAAAAGGGCTTGCTCAACTTACTGCTAGCATTCCCAGGCATTTGTACCTCCTCCTCTTTCTTCTTCTCAGATGGCTTCCCCATTCATATTTCAAGAATATGTAGCCAAAGAAGAAGAGCCCAAAACCAAGGAGAAAGAAAAAAAAAAATCCCAGAAAAATTAGAGGAAGAGATGCAGCCAAAGAAGAAGAGCCCAAAACCAAGAGATGATATGAGGAGAGAGATGGAGAAAGAGAAACAGAGGAAGAGAGAGAGGGGGGTTGATTCTGGAGTTAAAATGAAGTGGGGCTCAAAGTTTGTAACGGAACGTCAAAAATACTGACAGAATGGGTAACATGAGACCATTTTTTAAAGGTTGGGGGGGTACTTTGAGACGTTTTAAAACCCGGGTGGTAATCTGAGACAAGTTGCAAAGCACAGGGGGCATGTAGCTAAATAAGCCTAAAATCAATGCATGCAGCTTGATGAAAAATATATACTGTAACACATCATTTATGAAATAAACTTCATTTACGGCATACAAAGCAATCTGTAAATATCAAATATTAACAACACGCAGAAACTTTGGTGTAATAACTTTTCTCTTAATTTTGTCTTCACTTTGATTTGACAGTGAAGTATTTCTCTTACTATTTTAGTTTGTACTTTTTTTACCTTACAAACAACGGACTATTTTTATCGTATACTTGGTGATATTTCTAATGAGTGAATTGTAATAATTGTTTATAGCGAATTTCATACACAACTCTTTTTAACACTTGTATATAAACCTTTCAACATCAATCATCTTTTAAGTTTTGTATACCTATTTCAAATCAACAAAACTCTAGAGCAAAAGGTGTTTATATATTATATTATATAGCTGCATATTACGACCTCGTGTTACATATAATTTTGTACATTTAAGTGCAATCCCATCAATAAGGTGGCGGATACAAAGATGAGATGTGTTTAATTATTAATTAAAGAGAGATTACAAGTTTAACGGGGCTCTCTCTCTAATCTGTAATTAGAGAGCAGTTAAGTCAATAATAAGTATAAAAAAGCCAAGTGGAAAGGTCAACAGAAGAGACGTATCCCTCGTGTTGTTCTTCCTCCCATTTTCACAAGAAGGAATATAAATCCATAAATAAAAAGAAAAAGAAAAACATTGTTGTTAGGCAAACGTCACCCTCAAAAACCCCATCTCTCGTTTTCTCTCAATCTTCGTTTTCTGATACATTATACATACTCTTTGTAGATGCATATGATAGCTTTATGTCGTCTTCACACATAATAAAGAGGGGAACCAAAAATCCGTGAATTTCGCCAAACCAAAGCAACCGACTTCCATTACCCCCAACCAAAAAAATAATTCAAATACCATGTAAAATGACCACATTCATGACAATGACTTGGGTCCATTAAGGAAGCGGGAAAAGATTTACACATCGTAATCTCTTGGACCACAGGAGTTCAAGAGATTGTGGTCACTAACCGTTGGATATTAATCCAATGGTTCAAAAAAGTTTCTTAAAAGGAGTGCAAGAGTGAGTGAACCGTTGAATTTACATCCAATGGTGAGTGACCTCAAATCTCTTGGACCCCTGTAGTCCAAGAGATCGGGTATATATCTATATGAAAAAAATAACAAGAATCTTTTTCATTTTTAAACTTTTACCTAACACAAATTTCCCTTATTGGCCATTTATTACTTGTTAAAAAAAGCCAAAGATTTAGATGCTTGTCCTCAGCTAATCATATGACTAAGGCCCCCACGTGGAATTTTTATTTTTTTTTCTTTCAAAAACCTACTTCACTTTAAAGTTAAACAGTTTAAGGTGTATGGTAAAAATAAAATATCCCGGTTATTTTAAAAGCAGTGGCCTTTTTACAGTAGCTTTTAAAAGTAGACTCTGGGTTGCTTTTCAAAGTTGCTTTCAAAAGAAGTAGAGATGAGCCTTTAATGATTTTTTTTAATTCCCAAAATACCATCATTCATTTAAAAAAATGACACCACCTCCACTTCCACATCCAACTCCACCACCACCACTACCACCACATCCTCCTCCTCCTCATCCTTCACCACAACCACCACCTCCACATCCACACCACCACCTTCACCTCCATCTCTTTCACCACCACATCAATCCCACCACCACCACATAATTAGCACTTAACACTTTCAACATCAAGTCTATTTTAGTCATATTCATAGTTACAACAGTTTTATATCAAACTTTACCAAACGGTTTTGACATTGCTTTTTGTACTAACAACACTTTAAAAATATTGTTTACCAAACATTGAGCTGCTTTGCTTTACAACTAATTATTTTCAAAGTACAGCAGAATCAATTTTTTTTTATAAAAAAAGTGATAGCAATCCCAAATTGGGCCTAAGAACATTTTCCTATCAAAACCAAACGAAGCCCTTCCTTTTGTTTTTGGTTTTTAGGCTTTTTTGGTGTCAAGTTGGAGAAAAAGACTTCCATGAAATTGAGATAACACTATTTTGTTATTTATGGCCAATCATGATAACACTTTCACGTATCATAGTATTATTGACCGAAAATAGCAAAATAGTGTTATCACTGCTGCAACTAAATTTTTCTCCAAATTGGGGTTTTCAAAATGGTAGAGTGGCCTCAAATAACCTCTCTCTCTCTTAATCATGGATTGCTCGTATAATAAGTGGAGGTGCATCATTCTGGCTTGTGACATGCACCGCATTTATATATTTGATAAATCAAGTTATTAATTATATTTGTGATATTGGTAAATGCATTATTCCTTTTTTGCTTATAATATGCTAAATAATTTGCGAAT
Organism: Prunus avium; assembly: GCF_002207925.1. Next base: position 785,514 of record NW_018921431.1, read on the forward strand.
ATTGCATGTTCCTATGAGAGCAATTTGTCAATGAAATCTTGCAATTTTAATAAACCCGGAGGACAGGTGGAGATGCAAGATTAGTTGGGTTTCCTGTATATGTATATGGGTTTGAATTAAACTATAAGAATTGTAGTGTCCCAGAAGCATTATTTGCATAAAATGATAGATCAAGTGGGGTTGAGAGACAAACCATGTTGCAATTACTTTTTCTTTAGCATTTTTTTCTTCATGTACATGATGCTAGTGGGAGAATTTTATGCTGATGATGAAGATGATGATCCCCCATTTAAATACATATATTTAAGCCCTCTCTCTCTCTCTCTCTCTCTCTCTCTCTCTCTCTCTCTGTGTATTTCTCCTTACTGAAATTTAATGTTCAAAGCTGAAAATATATAAATACATTTATTTTTTAAATTTTATGAACACGCTATATGAAAATGTATCATAAATTACATTATCAATCGAATTCAAGTTTCTCAAAGGCTCTGCGGCAACTTTAATGCTGAGAAAGTGAAGTACTTGCGTGTGAATAACTGGTGGTTGAAACTTGAAAGTGCCAATTATATATATATATTTATGCGTATAATTTATTTAGGTCTAGGTCATGTCTTTCTCTCTTTCTTTGCTTGCTTTTGTTTGTTTCTGGTTTTTTTAGGTCAATTTAATGGTGTGGATGTTACCAAACTTTTACGTGAGATGGCATCCATTCTAAACGTCTACCTCATTGCAGAAGTGGGGCATCTTCTGCAGTTTCTTGTCACATGGTCCTGATATGATCGGCTATAGCTAGTGTTTTAGTTGATGAGGTTTCAATTTCTTTGATTAGATGCCCTTTTAAATAAGAAATAAACTCTAGTTAGTTGGCTAAGACAATGCACCCGCTCCATTTACTCAAGTTCGATTTTTCTTCCCGAATATGGTTAGTTTAAGTTAGCTCTTCTTTTCAAAGTCTTTGCATCCAATATAGATATTGGATGTGGTTTTGAGAGGTTTGTGTAACTTGTATTAGAAAATTGAGCAGACAATTTTGATTCTGCTTGGACCTCTTCCTCTTCTTGCCTGATTATGTATGCAGAGAGAGAGAGAGAGAGAGCGTTGAATGCTTTTCTTTTCTAGATTCCCATGGATACCTAAGTTTTTTCTGAAATTGTTTATGGTTCAAGAACATGCGTATGGTCGGCAGGCAATATGAAGATTGACATATGAGAAACAGATGATAATATTCATAGGGCGTTTGATGATAATGAATATCTATTATCTATATCCACCAAACACACACACACCAACACAACACAGGCTGTAAGCAATAGGTGTCATGGACGGAGCCGAAATCATGATTATCAAGTGGAAGAAAATAAAAAAGATAGGTCCAATTTCAATATAGACTTTCGCAGTTTGGCTATAGGCCAATAGCTGATAGCTGTGTGTGCTGTGTGTGCTGTGCTTTATTAATTTATTCTTAATTCTTAATTAACTTTTCTTTTCTCATCAGATTAAACAAATGTGAAAAAACAAAAGTGGGCTGGGCTAGAAAACATGCACGACTGCTAGGGCCTAATGATTTTGAACCCATTTTGGAGATTATGAAAGAAATGTAAGGATCGGATTCTGTGGGGGGGATCCAATTCAATTCATTGATTTTGATTGACAGACTAATGATGCAGTTTTTTTTGACGAGAGATCAAGGAGAGGAATCAATTAGCTAAGAGAGAGAGAGAGAGAGAGCTTTTTTTATTTTGTGTGGATATTTTTTGGATACGTGCATGCATGGCATATTGGAACATATATTCATAGAACAAAAAAACCCCAAAAAGAAAAAAAATCGAATGGATGTGAGTGAGAGCCGTCGAAAGAATAAATGCATTCACAAAGGAATTGGTTTGGTCCAATTGATTTCAAGTCGTAAAATTTGACATTTGATCAAAAGTGTTTGAGAGTCCACTACCACTATGGTGAGAGGCATTTGAAACACAAGTTAGGCCTCAAAAGGTAATTGACGACAGATATTCTTCCTGTCTCGTTGTTGTTCCTGCCCTGCGGTGTGGCCCGGATAGTCAATAAGAGAAGCCCATGTGGGTTTTGACCATTTCAAAAGAAGGCTCAGGGCCGTAGACTTGTTGTGCCCATAGCTTTCATCCACTTAAAAAATATATTGATCAAATCCTTGGTTAAAAGCCAGTTATAAATTCACCCATAGACCTGAGATTTTTACCATTAGCCCAGTCCAGCAACACTTGGGTCTAAGCCCAAATTACCCCAAAACTCTGGAAAAATAAAAATAAAAAGAAAAAGAAAAGAGATCCATTTTGTTTTGGTAGTTGACTCTGAAATCCGATGAAGGGCACATTTGGGGGGAAAATGTTGAACCGTAGATCAGCATTGATCGGATTCATCAGTTGCTTTTGTTTTTCTTCCACATTTCTCAGTGGTAGTATTGTTGCTGCTTCATCTCACGACCCATTACTGGGATCCGCTCGCGTTGTTTTTCAGGTACAAAGAACAAAACATTGAAATGAAGCAGAAGCAGTGCAAATGGTCAAAAGAGCTTTGAATTTATCATCACGCACTCAGATTTTGGTTTGTGTGTGTTTGCAGACCAATTATGGAGACATCGAATTCGGGTTCTACCCGAGCGTCGCGCCCAAAACCGTTGAGCACATCTACAAGCTGGTTCGTCTCGGAGGCTATAACACCAACCACTTCTTTAGGGTTGAGAAGGGCTTCGTTGCCCAAGTGGCTGACGTGGCCAGTGGAAGATCGGCTCCCATGAACGAGGAGCAGAGAAGAGAAGCTGAGAAGAAGGTCATTGGTGAGTTCAGTCAAGTTAAGCATGTGAGGGGCATTCTCTCAATGGGAAGGTGATGCTTGCTACTGTTAAAGTTTCTAGCTTTTAAATTCTGTATCAAATTCAATTTCTGGGTTGTGATTATTTGTATTTGCTTTTGTTTTGGGTAGATATGAAGACCCAAATAGTGCCGCATCCTCTTTCTCAATGCTTCTTGGTGATTCCCCTCATCTTGATGGTCAGGTTTGTATGCTAACTACACTTTGCTAGCACAATTCGAGCACACCAATTCAGCATTGCATTTCATTTCACATGATTGCTAATAATGTGTTCACATAATGAATCCTTTCCAGTATGCAATATTTGGGAAAGTTACTAAGGGTGATGAGACCTTGAAAGCGCTTGAGGAACTCCCTACTCGCCGCGAGGGGATTTTTGTGATGGTATGCTCATATGCATGTGCTTTCACCAGTTCCTGTTTTCGATAGTATTGTTTCAGTCCTAGAAACTTTAGAATTATAATTTGTCCTTCAATGGGTAATCTGTAATCATAATGAATTTAATGGAGTCATCTGATTATCATTCTCTGGTGTATGAATGTTTTATCTTCATGCTTGGATAGGATAGGACTGTGTTACTGTTGGATTGTTGTACTTTGACTCTATGCAACAAGGGTAGTGTTCAATAAAGACCAGTGTCTCTGATATTAGTATTTCCTTCCTTATACAGGGTTCTCATTAGTTGCATGTGGTTAATCAGCCTTGCTTCTTGCTCCAGCTTACTGGTCTATTTATGCTTCGAGTTGTGCTTTTATCATATATGCTCTGTGTCTCAACACTTGTACATCATTTTGATGAAGATTTATCATCACTGCAATCTTGGCTTTGAAATGGTTATTATTCTAACTTTATTTCTTTTGTTTTCTTTTTCCCCAGCCTACTGAGCGCATTACAATTCTGTCATCATACTACTATGGTGAGAATCAAGCACTTGTTAATTTTATCTTTGACTGTACTAGTTTCATATGAAATAATTTTGACGGAATGCGGTGCATGAATGATACATATAGGTAACTTTAACCCACATAACCATTTTGTAAAATTGCTTTGTTTAGTACTGTGCTTGAGAAACTTAATGAGGCTTTGAGAAGGGAGTAAAAGTGAAGGGGAGGGAGGTATAGGACTATACAATTGTAAACAAGCCTGGTTTCATTTAAATTTACCTATTTTGGCTATTTCCAGATATGTCTTGGCACTATTACCTTCAATGACTGGATCAAGAAGTATCAGTAGGTTTTTGAATAGTTTGAGACCAAAAATGCTGAACCATGTATATTGCTGAATTTTCTGCTTCATTACTTGTTCCTTGTTAATACATGTCTTACAAGCGCCAAATGAAGACAGATCTGGCGTTTGTTGCATTAGAGATGTTGATTATCACATTTGAATTGGTTGAATTTACATTGTGTTTATGGCTTGGTCATGTAACTTTTAGATACCGAGATGGAGAGTTGTGAACATGAGAGGTCAATTATGAAGCGGAGGCTTGCTGCATCCGCAATTGAAATTGAAAGACAGGTAAAAGGGAGTTCCATTTAACATGATATTTTCAAACATTATACATGGACTTATCCAGTGTGATTTTGCAGAGAATGAAATGTTTCCCATGATATAGCAAGCAAATATGAGCATGAAGGAATGTTGCGGTTGCCTTCAACCAGCCAGATACCCGTTCTACCCGTTCTTGTATTTTGTGAGACAAAAGTTTGGAAATGGTGAGAAAATATTAAAGACCAGTTCGTAGACAAGAACCCAACTATCTTTCATGTGAGTATCTCAGACAACATTTGTGGTGTCACTGAGTAGATTTATACTGGAACTCCTCTGAAACTAACACTGCTTCTGTAAAATGAATCTCGAAAGCTGAGTGAATTATTATACTGGAAGTTGGTAAATGCTCGCGTGTGATTTTTTTTGGAGACTTTCTCCTAATGTTAGCTGTGAAACTACTGAAAGTGTTTTTCGTGCAAGGGTAAGCCCATAATAGATTTAAGATACAAACTAGGTGAGGCTCTTTAGTTTGGACCGTTAAATGAAAGGATCTGTTTTATAATTTTGATTTGTCTCATGTAAACAGTTGATGATTTCCTTTGCGGGCAGTTGGGGCTGGGCTGCTAGGTATCTTTCTATTTGTAATGTAATAACCCAAGAAAGTAGGAGAGTTTTACCACCATCCCCCCAAAAGAAAACCTTAAAAATAGACGTGTTTGAGGGTGGGTACAAATATTTACTGAACTTACCAGTCGTTGGTTTTCACTGTTTGAGTATGGAAAATCTGTTGCCAAACCGAACCAATTGGCCGTAATTTTGAGATAAAACTGATCTAACTCGGACCGTGCCTACCCCTACTTGCAATAGGAAATATGTCAAACTCGTATCTAACGAACTGGAAATACCTTGACGCTTCTAGATTGTAAAAATTATGGTACATCAAGTCAATTTGGTTGCAACAGTGTGTGTGTGGGGGGGGAAGATCCATGAGTGTTCATCTCCCTTTGACCATAAAGACTTAGACGAGAACAAAACATACAGTTGCATTATTCAATTGTCAGTCAATTTGGTTAAAACGTGTCATTGGCCTTACGGACAAGCATGGAGGTCATGAGTCAGCTAAATGCATGGTGAAATTTATCCACCAAAAACAAAACATGGTCAAAAGTTAAAACCTACTTTACCATGCTTGATCAACAACAACATTAGAACGTGACGGGGGATCATCGTCACGTGTCTGAATCTGTTTGGGTCATATCAATTTCCTCCCATCCCATGTGTTCCAAAATTTCAATTTATTGGAAACATAACATGTGCTGCCTGCCGTTGATGAAGCCGAAATAGGATTTAGTACCCTCTAATTAATCAAGGATTAAAAGGTGTTGGTATGAACACAATTAGGAGGACAGAGTTAGAGCACATGGTCAATTTGGTAGCCGCTGTATTCGGTTTCCAGCATTTTAGGGTTGGCATTTAAACGGTGTGCTGTGTTGTGTTGTGTCCCATCCCATCAACTGGGCTGACTTTTGGGGACGACGATGAAGTCTTAGGATGTTTCACAAACATGGCTGTCTTCTTCAACGGATGGACGGAAAACATGCCCACATGGCTATAGACGCCAACACGAGACGAGGCACAGGTCTATGGAACATGGGTCAATCTTTAACCCCATTATGTAATTTTTATGTTTTGGCCCTTTGCTGCTTCGGGTTCTGCCTCCTTCTTCTTGGAATTCACTCGACCTATCACATGGAGAACCAACGTTTTTATGAATTTTGTTTTGTGGTGCCACTGTCCCATATCAATCCAAGTTCTTCCCCAGCTCTCACAATTCAACTACAGTTGAATGAAAACAAAATAAGTTACAATGATTCGAATCGTCTAATTTTCAAATTTTCGTTTATAGATCATTCGTGATAATATTATGAAACAAATAGATGAAGACGAGAGATAATTGATTGAAGTTAAACATCTTTCAAACTGTCTACAATTAATGTATAATTTTGCATTTCATCTAAGTAAATTAAGTGTGAGATAATTAATATGAGTGGAGTGGGGCCACAAATTAGTAGCGAAAGCCCACCACGCTGGTAGATTGCCAACACAAACTCGTTACTGTCCTACAACTTGTCAACCAAATTGCCTTAAATTTTTCTAGAGGCCGGAGCCTTGGTGACCACGCTGCTATTCCGTAGTTTTAGCTTTCTTCTCTTGTTGGTTGGTGCCTTGGCGATGTCTTTGATCATTGCAAGAATGAAAACAATAAATTTTTGGTTGTTTTCAGGCCACAAAGTTGGCGTTACATGAAAATCCAAGCAAAAACTCAGGCGGGTTAAGTAAGATTCGATCCCAAATCACTTATTCATCACCATGTAAATGTAAATGTATGCAGAAAGTATGATGATTGCTGTTTGCTGTTGCAAGAAAAGACATGTGAATGTATCAGGCTTCCAACTTGCCGTCGGCATGCAAATTACTCCGCTCTTATGTTGGCATTGTGTATGAGTTGTTGTTTTGACAAATTGATATTCTAAATTACTTCCAATCCAATGTATGAAATGAAAAACTCAAAACAAAATGGGACATTTGTCAATCGCACAAGGGTTTCCTCATGTCACGTGAAAGTAGAAGTAATTAATTAAGGTAGCAACTGGAGATGGACATACATTAATTATTATATAATCTATATATAAAAGTAGAATTAATTTTATTATATTGAAAGATAGAGACCAGATGTGATGTTGGTACCAGATCTTTTTGGCTCGTAATATTCAAAATTTTCATAAACAAAGAATATTTCTGTTCATATTTAATATTTAATCAATACATAATGCAATAAAATATTAGTTAAATTCGAAAGGTGTAGAAGCCACCAAGACTGGTATGTGGTATATGTGGTATGTGGGGGTCATTAATTTTGGCTGCTCACTATCTACAACTTCTTCACATGCCTGCGCATGACTTGGTTTTCTTTCGCTACTATAATGCTTCTGTTTACCCTTCTTTTCTGTTCATGTTTAAAATAATAATAATAATAATAATAAAAGATTAGGGGTGCAAATTACGTGCAAACAGTTGCAGTAAAAACTGCAATCAGGATTTACAGCGATGATCCCCAAGCCTCTCAGCTAAACATCGATCGACAGAGGAACTTAATTAGCAGGAAGCACGCCATAAAAAAAGTTGAGCACATCCCGATTATTTGTTTCTTGGAAAAGTAGAAAATCCCGCTTAATTGCAGCTTGTGCTGTGAACCCGCCAGGCTCCAGCCATATTATATTGTCGACAATTACGTATTTATACATGATTGTTGATTACTAGTATGGTTAATAACTAATTAAGATAAATAATATTCTGAATATTTGCTAATTACATAAAGGTTTTTAAACGTGTGTAAAAAGCATACTTAACCTTTCACTTTTTTGTTTTGTTCGTTTGTTTGTTTTATAAAAAAAAAATTGGGGTTTCAAATTGATAAGAAGCATGCTAAAGTGTGATAATTAAAGAATGAATTAGAATGAGTAGAGTAGTTAATTAGATAAATTGTAGCCTAGGAATCCGGTTCAATTTGACAGAGACGAGACCACACGTGCCGAAACATGGAACTGGTCAACATTCAACAATGTCACACTTGTTGGAGCTTTCAAACAACAAAGGTAGAGGAGCCTCTCTTTTTCTCTCCTCACCACTCTCCATATGTTGCCACATATATTCAATTATGTGTCTTGTATTGGAACTACTACTTTTACCTATACCTAGTAGCAACGGGTTTATAGTTTAAGTGATTAAAAGTAATTATTTATTTGTATTCGTATTCGAATTCCCTCCTCCTGATAAACGAAATAATTGATTAATGTTAGCTAGTATTATTTTCAAATGACAAACAAGTAAGTAATAAGGATAACATGGGCTTGCGTGCGGGGACTGACACAAAGAGGCCCGCGTAGTAGGGTGATAAACAAGCACATTTCCCTTAACCCACTTGAACTCTAACCCCAGTTTGGGGACACTATGAGAAAAGACAGTATGGCGTATCTCCATCCCCCCTCCCTCCCTCCTCCCTCCCCAACCCCAGCTTTTTTCTTATGTTTTTTCTTTTATGATAATTTTATTCCTTTTCCTCTCTCTCTCTCTCTCTCCTCCCTCTCTCTCAAACCCTATTAATATCAACCCTTTAGCCCACTTCTTTCTCCCATGCACTTGTCTCCCTCCCTCCTCCTCATTCCTCTCTTCCTTCTGCCCTCCCTCCCCTTATCTGATCTCTCTCAAAAAACACTTGCTACTTTTTTATATAAGTAGAGTTACTGCCTCTCTCTCTATCTCATTATAACTCATTCTCATAACCCATCAGTTTCTCTCTTTACTTCTCTGACATACTATCTAGCTCTCATTTGTCTTTCAGGGTCTTTTTCTTTCCCCTCGTTCTATTCTAGTATTCTCAGTCAATTCAAGTTCCTTCTTCTGACACACCTCAAGCTCCAGTTCATTAACAATGTCAAGCAGAAGATCCTCTCGTTCGCGGCAGTCGGGTACGTCCAGGAATATCAGCGATGAACAGATCACTGATCTCGTATCCAAGTTACAGCAGCTTCTTCCTGAGATTCGCAATAGGCGCTCCGACAAGGTATACATTTATTATTTCTTGTTTTTTTTTTAAAATTTATTTTATTCTCTTTCTCTCTGTATATACTCTGTCAATATTTACATACACAACATATATATATATATATGTGGTCTTTATTTGCTTAGATAATACACACACAGACAGAGGTAGATAAGTCACACTCAAAGCATGCCCTCTCATTTATTCTCTAGCCACAACTTGAGTTGTGGTGTGGGACTCTAAATGTTCCCCATGCCATCCTCACCAGTCCCTCATATATGTTTCAATGTTTTTGACTAAGGCCTTTGCATTTAATTATTATGTATTACTTTGGTCAGGTCTCAGCATCCAAGGTCCTCCAGGAGACTTGCAACTATATCAGAAACTTGCACAGAGAGGTGGATGACCTAAGTGACCGGTTATCGGAGCTTTTGGCTTCAACGGACATGGACAGCGACCAAGCAGCCATTATTAGGAGCTTACTTATGTGATACTTTTGGAGCTTCCTAATTAATCAAATTCAGTAGTTATTAATATTATATTATTATCTTTTTGGCATGAGCCTTTGATCCTTCTGCCTAGCTACCTACCTAGCTAGGGTTTGCTCATTAGGCCAGAAGAAAGACTATATATATATATATATGTTTTATATATATTGCTAGTTTGGAGTTACTCTCCATGTCGATGGTATCGCTTTTTCAGCGACTTGCACTTGTAGCACGTAATTAACTTATATAATAATAAAATGAACTTTTAGAGAGTTCTAATTCTATTTGTGTGATGATTTAATTTACATTTCTGTATATATATATAGCTATTGTCTTTGTCCCTGAATGCGACATTTTTAAGATTATCTATTATTGTTGAATGCGACACCGAATGAAGTCGAAAAGAGAAGAGCTAGCTAGCTACATTGTGATTAATTATTTTTAAAGGATATCGTAATCTCCTTTATTATTTTTCTTGTACTGAAATCTTAGATATATGTGAACCTGTAAAGGCAGCCTTGAGGCTGACAAACATTTGACTTTACCCCACACACCAATTTCTTTTCATCAAACAAAAAGAAAAAAAATTTGGTAACGAGGTTACTCCAAAATGATTCCCCTGAATTCATATTGTACTAATTAATTAGCATGCATTAGGAGGACGACTATCTCATGACTTTACAGGATCTCTGTGTGTTGTCCATTATAACTCTGACTTTCATTGGATTAATATTTGTTTTATTATATTAAGGTCGTCATTACGACAACTCGTTCTTAAAGCATTGTCATGCATGCTTATCCTCAATTATGAAATTTATTCAAAGAGCTTGGCATGGAAGAGATACCTAATTGTTATTATAACTACTTTTAGTTCTATGTGATAAATCTAACCAATTCACATAATCCGTTAGATTTATCGTCTGATCGGACGTTAAATGTTGATGTAGCAATTACGTGACCCACCACATATTGCTGACTGCCCAGTCCAACTAGTCCCGTGAAGGCCATTTATGGAAAGAAAAAACCAGCCCCCAATTAGAGTTTGAAGTTGTTGCCCCCCTTAACCCAACATCAATTCGATAGGAAAATTCTCAAAGCGTGCCCTAACTCCTGTTGCGAAGAAGAAGATGAAGAAATAGTTAGAATCATGGAATGGATGAAGAGGCACCGATGTGTTGGTGTGAAAAGACTACTACAATTCGAACATCTTGGACAAATTCAAATCCTAGAAGGGCATTTTGATACTGCGCACCCAAACCTCAATAGACTAAAATACCATAACAAGTTGTAGTACCATACATAGCCTTATCTTCAGTTTGGTCCACACAATCAAATATTTAAATGGGAGTGTCGAATTCAAGGCCAACTAGAGTGCGGCACTTTAGCCCAAATTTGGCACTTGGTATATATGTTCCTATATGCAATCTGTAATGATGCCTCTCTCTTCCTGTTACAGCATTACAACATCCCTGCAAAAATTATCAATTTGATAACACAACACAAATATGCACGAAAGTTTTAACTCGCAAAACCTGTTAGTGACTCATTAAGAAATCTTATTCATATCATTTGATCATTTTCTTTAAATATTTCTTAGAGACAATGTTAATTATAATATGAAACATATCGTCGTATTATACCTATTTTTCTGGCAAATTGTGTTCATGTTTAGATTTTTCCATCCATTAACTTAACAAATCATATTTGAATTGAGCTACTTTTCATGAGGCACAACGCGAATTCGCAAAACACGTGTACGATTTGCTGAAAATTTCTGTGCTCATGCAAAATGTCGTACAACCAGGTCCAAATTGAAGGCGTCCATGCTCATGATTAATTCCTTTGGTTGTCAACACAAAATGATGAATAAAAGAATCTGGAAAGTTTGATAGCATGAATTGCGTCTTTAACTATTTGGTTAGGCAGTCATTATTAGACTGTTTTCCATTTTCAAGGACCGAATTATGGAATGGTAATATATTTGAAAAACGTGGATAAGACATTACATTCACATGTGTCTTACAACATGCCAAACGTAATTTTTGCAACATAATCAAGGGCGGAACCAGATAGTGAACTGTAGTCCAGTGATGTTTTCTTAGGGAAAAAAAAAAATATTACACCTATATTTTTAGCCATAACTCTCCAATTTTTAAATTAAATTTTTTTGTATTTATTTATTTGTCTCCAAAAGAAAAGCATTCTTTATTATAATGAAATTCACTCTTTTGCGGATAAATATATGGCTCTAATTTCATTGTTCTTTGTGTTAACAACTAATATATGTATGCCAAAGTTAATTATTTATGTTTTTATCTAGGAAGCTTATATGATTGATGCTAATAAATTTTCACGGACTCAACACTACAAAAAAAAGGTGGCAACAATCACCATTATTTGGTGACATTTGATAGGGTGATTAAAGGCTTTAGTCACTAAAACGGCCTTTTTGGTGACTATTTGGTGACTTTTGTCACTTTTTTTTGTAATGCAAACTGCAAAGGTCATATTTAATTCTTATTATGCTAATGGTTAAATTTTTAAATATTTTCATTTTGAATAATGAAAAGTGCTAGGCATGGCATATTGTGTATCATCTCTTTAATCGAGGTGGACCCTATCATATAAAAGCCGCCCATGAATCTTAACAGCCAAAAAATGATAAACTCGTTAACGGATACAAACACGTTCACATTAAATCCCAAATGGGCATGTAATCAACTGGCTCATGATTTAATATGGAGCTAACTTTTAATCTCTTTATTTCCATTTGGTTGAATGGGTTTATGTAGGTTAGTCCAAAACCTACATAGGGCAGGGCCTTGATAATTTTCTAGATTTGGGCTTTATTTGGGATCATTACCTACACTTTTTATTAGGCCCATTTTAACGGGTTTTCTGGGCACAGCATAGAGTCTCTTCTGCTTGGTTGGTTACCTGTTCAAAAATCGGGTACCAGTATGTAACGAGGACACGCAGCACACAGACTCACAACAAATTACTTGGCTTTTTCTACAACCGTAGAACTTCCTCCGCCTTCTCCTCCTTGATAGTTCTTGATCCACAAACAGGTACTGAGCTGCGTCAATCTATGTCCAATTATATATTTGATGAAATGATGTTTGTGTAATAAACCCATGTCCATGATGGAATTGTAAATTGGAAATTTGAAAGAATAGGTTTTTAAAGAGATTTTACTTGGGTGAAATTGCACTAACAGGGTTTCAATCTTATAAGTTTGTGAGATTTTGGCGATCATGAGTTCTGGTGGGTATGCCGTAGAAGTCACGGGCTTGTCTCCCAAAGCAACAGAGAAAGATGTCCATGACTTCTTCGCTTTCTCTGGTTCCATCGACCATGTCGAAATCGTCAGGTTTCATTTCAGTCAATTCTCTAGATAATTATAGTGTTTTTGGTATTTTGTTATGATATGCTTATAATTTGTTTGTTCTGTTTTTTGGGTCAAATTTTTTTGTTCTTGTTGTGGGGAAAAACAGATTCGGTGAATGTGCATGTACTGCCTATGTGACCTTCAAAGATTCGTATTCTCAGGAGACTGCTTGCTTGCTCAGTGTGAGTATTTCTTGGACTCATTGCAACTTTCAATTCCTGCAATCCTTTGTTTCATTATCAAATTCAGATGTAATGCACTCTGCATATCAGCATAATCAACGTAGGTTCAGTCTTAACCTTAGGCGTCTTAGTTGTTTCCTGTCGCGTGTTCTCTTGTTAACATTTGTGTAGAACTTGCCAAATACTTCTGAGGATAATTTATGCTTATATATAGCAAGAGAAAGATAACACCACCCATTCACCTTTTATTTTGTCCGATCGCCACCTTGTGCTCTTGTAGGAATAACTTTGGCAGAAACTAAAGAATTCAGTTATGGGACTTGGATGCTATTCAAATGTAACCTTAGATTTTTAGGCACAGGCTGAATTCGTGGACCTTAACTGAATAGGCTATTGCTTTAATGAAAGATGTTCCAACTTATCATAGTAGCCTGCCCTTGGTTATATCACGTTCTCACCACCTCCTTTGATCTCTAGTTATAAAGTTGTATTGATCATTGTGTGGTTTGGTAATGTAGTTCTTATTGACTTAACCCGTGTACTGCTCATAGTATCGTACTAATGACAAGATGGATAATTGTTCTTTGGTTTCTTAGGGTCTTCATCCTGTTTGATTTGTGAGCTATTCATGCTTTGTCCTTAATCTGTTGTTGTCTCAGGGTGCCACAATTATTGATCAAGCTGTTTGCATAACCCGCTGGGGGCACTATCAAGATGAATTTGATTTTTGGAACAGGCCCAGGCATGAAGAGGAAACTGATTCATCTGTATGCATACTTATCTCTTTCAATTGTCCACAAAATATGGTTGCTGATTTGCACATTTGCGCACACATATAAAACCATTGTTATGAAAAACATTTTGAGAGTAATCCATCCCCATGTCTTGGCAGCATCCACAAGGAAGCCAGAATGTTCCTAGTGCTGGAGAAGTGGTGACTATGGCTCAGGAAGTAGTCAAGACCATGTTGTCCAAGGGATTTGTGCTGGGAAAGGATGCATTGGCCAAGGCAAAATCAATGGACGAGTCTCACCAAGTTTCGGCAACTGCAGCAGCTAGGGTGACTGAACTGAGTCAGAGAATTGGCCTCTCTGATAAGATTTGTGCAGGGGTTGGAGCCGTTAAATCCGTGGATGAGAGGTATCATGTATCAGAGATCACCAAATCGGCCATATCGGAGACGGGAAGAAAAGCTGCAGAAGCTGCAACTGCAGTGGTGAATAGCAGCTACTTTTCTACGGGAGCTCTTTGGGTGTCAGATGCTCTAAGCCGAGCAGCTAAAGCTGCTGCTGATTTGGGCACTCAGAATGTTAGGCAGTGAGGTGTTTGATAGTCATAAACTCTGTTTTTGTAAATATAACAGAAAATTGGAGCCAGTTAATAGTTTGATACCCTTTTGTGCTGATGGATAATGGGTTTACTCAGAAGAAATAGAAAATGTAATGGGGGTAAATATGGTGGTTTGAATTTTTGTTCATTTTTTTCTTTCTTTTAGAGCTTCTGTTTAAATACTTCAATCCAAAAAAAAAACCAAAAGAGCTTCTAGAAGATGACATTATTCTAATACTTAATGCTGAATTTGATTAAACATGTATCGTTTTCTTGAATAATGAATTGGCTTACGTTAATGACATTTACTTGGCAACATACCAAACTCAAGATGAGATTATTATATTGTTTGTCAAACTGAAATTTCAATGTCATTATACGTTTGGAATTATGTCGGCGATCTTAATTTGGACTTAACGTCCAATTAAAGCAACCCAGATTCAAACGGTCCAGATTAAAGCACATCCTTGACGTTCCACCAGCAGAATCCAACGGCCCAGATTCAAAGTCACCTTTCCGTTGATGCTACGCATGGGCTTACTAGAAATATAAACAACTACATGTTTAGGTCCGAATCACCCGGTGGCCCAAAACGTCACTTTTACTGGGCCTTTTTAAGTTGGCGAGGGCCCACGATGTTGATCAACCGAACGCAGGCGCCGAAGTAGGAACCTTCATGGTGCTGCGATGCAACGTAAATCTACCGCTGGAATGCGATCAGAACCATCGCACACCCGCCCAAATTTTTTGACCGACCTGCAAATCTAACACGATCTATCCTTCTCAGTTCCAATGCTGGGGTTCGATCTACATGCGATGACCTAGATCAGCACCGTTTTACAGTTTGATGCGCGGGAAATTGAACTTCTGAGTCGCAGCCATTACTGAGTCACTGAAACCAAGTCGCCATGGCGGGGAAGACGGACTCGGGTTCCATACGGGTGCCGTACAGGAACCTGAGGGAGGTGGAGGTGGAAATGATGGGAACGGACGAGGCTCATCATCGGATCGACCTCAATTCCTCTTCGTCTTCGTCCCCTAGGGTTCTGAATGGGACCGGCGACCTCTCGCCGCCGCCGAGTCAACCCGGACACAAACACAATACTCTCACGACTCTCATTCTCAGCTGTACGGTGGCTGCCGGTGTACAGTTCGGTTGGGCTTTGCAGCTTTCGCTTTTAACTCCGTATATACAGGTTCGATTTTGAATCTGGTTCATGCATACAAATCATTTTTCTGCATTGTGTTGTAATTTTCTTTTTAATTTTAGATTTTAAAGAAAAACGACGCAAAACATTCATCCCATAGTAATTGCAATTAGCTTGGGAAAATTCTATAGGATTGGTAGCGTTTGGTTATAATCGGGGAATTCGAGCCACACGGTAGAACATTTATAGACGAATTTGCATTTTTTGGTTGTTGCTGTGAAGCCTGTAGATGAACATGAAATATATTCATAATCTACATTTGCACAGTGCAGGGGAAGAAAAATGTTCCATTTAATTCACTTTGTAACTCAACTTCATTCAAATTATAAGCTTCATTTTTTGCTAATTAACTTTTAAACATCTCAACTCAATGTAGAAAATAAAAATGAAGTGAAGAATGTAGTGTATGCCGAATATGAATGCATCTTTACTGCTAATGTGCATAGTGTTGTTTGGGGTGATAGTTGTTGTTATAACCAGAATTTCTTTAACTATCAATAATAGCATCATTTATCTTTTCAGTGTGTATTGTTTCTTGCTATTTCATATTGCAATCATGAATTCTTGTGCTAATTTTGGTTTATTTAAAGCTTATGTAACTTCTTTGGGTTAACTATCCTCTGTTTTGACTTATTGTTGCAGACACTTGGAATAGGGCATGCATTTTCTTCATTTATTTGGCTTTGTGGCCCTATAACAGGCCTTGTGGTAAGTGATGGCAGCTAGGACAATTTTGATTGTAACATATATGTCTTAACACTTATGAATCATGCTGGGTTTTTTTTGTTGGGACACAACCGTATCTCCTAATGGGGTGATTCAAAACTTACCTACTATTGGTGCATGCATTCATGAATTTATTGGCTATGGGAATATTTTGTGAGGTTCAGCGATGCTTGGAGATTAGCCTGACCATTAAACTTTTGGGCCTTTTAAATCGTGGCCAGGCCTGCCATGTAAATATTTTTGCTGGCCCACCCAAATGCAAGCGTGGGTCGGTTACTAGTATTATATGAAGAGATATTTAGTTATATACCTATTCTTAGTACTAAAACTATAAATAAATCATACACCATTTAATTTCTATAAACAAAAAAAAAAAAAAAAAAAACTCAAACAATCATAGTTGGCCCTATTGAATTTAATTTTGATTATTAAATTACTTTGATGCCCTATTGAGTGTTTTGAGCTTTTTTATGAGGTTTTGGGGTTGTGTTTTGAGCTTTTTTGTGAGGTTCAGGGTTGAAGCTAAATGGATTTATTTAAACATTTTCTTTCCTTATGTTGTATCAACTTCTATTTTCTTAAGGTTCAACCTTGTGTTGGTATTTGGAGTGACAAATGCTCTTTAAAATTTGGAAGAAGGCGCCCCTTCATTCTTGCAGGATCTCTCATGATTTCAGTTTCTGTAAGTACCAAATTTTTGTACTTTTCCCTTATGCCTTTTAATTAATTTCATGCCTTTATTTGCTAAACTAAGTCTTGTAATTTAGGTGGTGTTAATCGGGTTTTCTGCAGACGTTGGATACTTATTAGGAGATACAAAGGAGCATTGCAGGTTTGTGTTGCCTTCTGGTGATTCTTTGTTTTTTATATTACAAATATTCATTTACTGTTAGCCAACTCATTTGAGGAAATGCAGCACATTCAAAGGTACCCGGACAAGGGCAGCGTTTGTATTTATTATTGGGTTTTGGTTGCTGGATCTTGCCAACAATACAGTGCAGGTAAGCCTTCTAAGACTATTAATGTGTGCATTTTCATCACAACGTAAAAAGAGCACACTATTGTTTTCCAATGACGAATAAAATCGTACTGTTATTGTAATGGTCTTTATGTCTGAGCATCAAGTGGACCTTGTAATTTTTGTAGGGACCAGCTCGTGCTCTTCTGGCTGATCTAGCAGGTGACTCTCTCTCCAATCTATTATGGAACTGGTCACATTTATTTCTAAATGTTTTTGAATTTGTGAATCTAAAGTACATGATACTTTCTGTGATTATTATGTTTCACGACTATATTCTAGGCCCTGAACAACGTAACACTGCAAATGCTGTGTTTTGCTCATGGATGGCCGTTGGTAACATCCTAGGATTTTCTGCCGGTGCAAGTGGAAGTTGGCACAGGTGAAACTCCTCAAATATGTTTTTATCTTTTCGTAATTGAATATTTACTTCAATATGATTTTAAGGTCCTCATATATACTTCTGAATACCCTTCCACTAAACCCTGTTTATAACATTTTGCCTTCTGAACCTAATCCAACTTTTAGTTTGCACTCTCAGAAATCTTCTTCTTTTACCAAAATTGTAGACTCACACTTAACAATTCAACTTCTACAGGTGGTTTGTTTGTCTGACTATTTGTTTCTTGACAGATGGTTTCCTTTCTTGTTGAGTAGAGCTTGCTGTGAAGCATGTGGAAATCTTAAAGCCGCATTTCTTATTGCAGTGGTGAGTTATCAGTAAGCACGGAAGTGCACGTATTTACGAAGTCATCTTCTACAGTTTGAATCATACTAATTTCACTCGGATGCTGAATGATTGACAATTCTGACAGTTGCTTTAAGACATGTTTTTTTCTCGATGGTGTCCATACATCAATTCATAAAGTTGCTGAAATTTTCATTTAAACATCTTCTTGATCACGTAGAGTTGTTCATTAGTTCATTTTACTTTCAAATGAGAATTCAAATATTGCAGTTTGGAGCTGGGGGAATTGTGTGGTATAAGCTACTCTATACAACTCTAGATAATACGTCTGATATGTGTGCAGCTCTTTCTCACTTTGTGTACGCTTGTTACCATATATTTTGCTGATGAGGTTCCACTAACTACGCATGAGCCCAACCGTTTATCGGATGCTGCTCCTTTATTGGAGGATCCCCAACAAAATGGCCTTGATCTTTCAAAATTAAAGCCTGATAAGCAAGTTATAGATAATGCAAATCAAAGCAGAACTGTGAATGACTATGAAAGGGATATACATGTAAAGGAGGCCATCTCAAAAGTTGACGAAGATAAGAATGGTGGTTTTAATGACGGACCTGGGGCCGTTTTAGTCAATCTATTGACCAGTTTAAGGCATTTACCACCAGCAATGCATTCAGTGCTCATTGTTATGGCTCTTACCTGGGTACGTGCCAATGTTATTATGATTCCATTTCACCTTTTTAAAATAGCATTTCGCTAATTTCCTGTTTGTTCATATTTGATATTATTAGGATTTCTTAGTGTTGGTTGCCATTGTGAGGTTCTTCTATAAAGACTTTTCGTTGCAATCATAATCTTACATGCAGTTATCCTGGTTTCCATTCTTTCTTTTTGATACGGATTGGATGGGAAGGGAAGTATATCATGGGGATCCAAAAGGGAGCTTGTCCGAAGTACATGCTTATGATCAGGGTGTCAGAGAAGGTGCATTCGGTTTATTATTGAATTCAGTAAGAACTCAAAGTTGGGAACCAGTACTTGACTTCCAAAAGTTTTCTTACCTATTTTAAATTTTAGTAAGGATCTATTTCATTAATGAATGTGCTAATTATCTTGCCACTAACCTTTTGATTTAAGCTTCTCTTTATCCGGGTGTAGGTTGTTCTTGGCATCAGTTCTTTCCTAATTGAGCCAATGTGCAAGCGGATGGGTTCAAGACTAGTGTGGGCATTGAGTAATTTTATTGTGTTTGCCTGCATGGCAGGCACTGCTATCATAAGTTGGATATCTGTTGGAGAATATTCTAAAGGGATTGAACACGTAATTGGGGGGAATAAAAATATCAGGATTGCTTCCCTGGTTGTTTTTGCTCTTCTTGGCTTCCCTCTTGCTGTGAGTATTAGTGTGCTTTTAGTAAATGTCTATTTTCTTGTATTGCTGCCCCAAAAGTATGCAGGCACTCATTTGGTTGTGTGTTACAGATTACCTACAGCGTTCCCTTTTCGGTTACAGCAGAGTTGACTGCGGAGGCAGGTGGTGGCCAAGGTTTGTATTGTTTTTAGTTTGGATCTAGCATCTCCTTTCTCTGTGTTACTGAACTTAGGTGATTAAGATTCTCAAGTATTTTTACTGTTGTGCAGGACTGGCTATTGGAGTGCTTAATCTTGCAATTGTGGTTCCACAGGTAGTTAGGATGAATTATTACTGTTTTATCCCTATTTAGTTTAGCACAATTTTGTAATGCCGCAACTTATTCTCTGTTTGATTTTTTCTTTCTTTTGTGCGATCACTTTGGTCAGTTCATAGCGTTTTTCCCTTTTTCTTTTAATTTGATGATGAGTGCTGATTTCATGTGTTTTTTGTTGAATTGTTCAGATGATTGTGTCTCTTGGTGCGGGGCCATGGGATGCTTTATTTGGGGGAGGAAATATTCCTGCCTTTGTCTTGGCTTCCTTTGCTGCCCTTGCTGGTGGCGTTTTCGCAGTTCGCAGGCTACCAAACCTTTCGAGCAATTCTTTCAAGTCAACTGGTTTTCATTTTGGCTAATGACAAAAGCAGCTCATCTGTTTGGCAAATGACAAGAGGAGCACATCAGATGATGACCACCCCGGGTGCCGTATACGATTCATACCAACCAGACAGGAGGATTTGCTCTCTGAGGGATGGCTCTGGCATTTTGCGTATGTTCACTTACCAACAGAATTACTCCTTCCGTATTCAAATTCATTCATTTTTTTTCCCCACTTCTTGTGGGTATCTGTATTCTGTACCCTATGTAGAGTGTATATTGTCGGTTACTAGGAAAAGGATATACATGCAAATAATGCTAAAGTTTAATGGTCACTATAAAAAAAATTGTTCATCCCTGCGTCGTCGTCGATGTACTAGAACTGATTTAAGTATCAACATATTTTAGCTTACTGGGTTAAGAGGCTCTTAGCCATTTTCAAAATTGTATATAATTTCATGTGCATGGTTGTTTTTAAATTTTGGGGTATATTATTTAAACCTAGTTCCTCTCATGCACGTAAATTATTATGTTAAGTTAACGTAATTAATTGTTGATATATTGTCCACACGTTCCGGACTATACAATTGATATATTGTCGCTCTCAGCCTGTCTCACCTTGCGGTTTACATTCTGCTGTTTTTGGACAATTTGGGACGTTGCAGGAAGCTCTGTTTAAATACTTTTGTCATGACATTTTTATAAACATGGCCTATGGCTGGCTATGGGTTCCATTGGTACCCAATATTGCTATAGATTATAATAAACTAGAGCATTTTTCATAAGTAGCACTAATTGTTCCAAAAGAGGTACCATTTGATTTATGATATATACAAGAATTAGAAGGAAATAAATCCGATTATATGATAATTATAATAAAAACTAGATGTAGGTAGGTCGGTATTAGTCAAATCACCCTCACTCTCACCCTTCCACTTCTGTTGAAGATCCTCGCGCTGGAGAAAGAAAGATCAACAGAGTGCTGGACTGCGGCCGCAAATGCACATCGTTGTCCATGCAGTCTCTCATATCTCATATCATATTCTTGCGTCTCAAACCCACTCAGTTATATGTTTCTCCTTATTATATGGGGTTTTCAATTTAGTAGTGGTATTAATTAATTATTGTTTAAATAATAACTAAACCTAGCTAGGCTTTTCTGTGCATGCATGCATTCATGCAATGGCAAATTGAATAAAGATAAATCGCTGTGCGCCATGCCCAAAATCGGTTGGCCTGTCTAAATCATGCCCTTACATCTTTTACACTCTAGCTAGCTAAGTACAGTTTAATTCAATTAATTTCTTTTATTTATTTATTTATTTATTTTTGGTGAAAACCAAGGTATTCCCCGTGCGATTGCGGGGACTAACCCTCGAGGTACTGTCGGGCGCAAAGCGGGGACCCCTCCCAACAAAGTCTGCTCTATTCGCAAGCGCATGTGATCGAATCCAGGACCTCTTGTTTAAAGGATCCAACCCCCTTTCACTTGGACCAACTCCTCCTGTTGGTCTTTTATTTATTTATTTATATACAAGAAATAGGTGGGATTTATTTGTTTCTTTGTTTCTCTTTTTCCGCACCATCTTTGCCCCCTCCAATTTAACTCTCACGTCAGCATCATCAGCCTATATCAGTTCAGTGTATCACTTACGAAATTCCAGATGATGGGTCCTGCAGCAACGGATGGCTCCGATGAATCATGGGAGGCCCCACCTCACCTCACTCACTATATCAGAAAGATAAAGCCTAAACATGTCCACTCCACGACCTACCATCGAGCTGGGAGGTAAATAAATAAATTATTTCAACAAAATAAATATAAATATCGATGTTGTTTTTTTATATAAAAATATAACTGAAGCATGAGTGGTTGATGAATCACTATCAACGCATATCTCCTTGCCCAAAAGCAAATCCCTGAAAAACAATAACAAATTCAACAAAATTTTAAAAAATAGAAAGAAAAAACCTCTCAATTTTAAACAGTTAAGAAAGATTTTTATAATTGGAGTGAGTGACGTGAAGCAATGCAAGGAAGGGCACATGAACACACCAGAAGCCATGAGCGCATGTGGAGAGGAGAAGATTCAGCTCATTTTTTTAATCAACACTCACCAAGTTTGTTATTATTATTTTTTTCTTTCATTCTTTTCTGTGAATTAAAAAATATATATGAAAAAAAAGGAAAAACAAAAATGGGCAACAGATAGATATAGCTAATGTCCTGAGCCTAAGGAGTGAGAAAGGAACATGGATCCACCCCATTCCATTGGATTTGGGGGCACACAGCACACTCTGCACAACTAAATGCTAATAGAAGGCATGTGATTCAGCTTAAACCCTCTTGTCTTTGCCAAATGTTAAAGCTGTGTATATGGTATTAGTGGGACCTCCCCGTGTCCCTTCATCACCAATATTCTACAATACCAGACGCTCTTAATTTTATGTGATTTTCAACCGTTGATGCATTATAAATTCTACATGCACCAACGGTTGCTCACGTGTAAACAACTATATTCATATTTGTTCCAACGGTAAACGACTATATTCATATATAATATATATATATGAGTGATTTTCAACCGTTCATGTGCGCAACAGTTGCTCATGTGTAGACGAAATCCTATATCAGAATTCAAACTGATCCCCTAACAGAAAAAGGCTGCTGGTGATTTCTTCATCCAAAGCTCCGCTTGACAACTTCACACACCTCTCCACCATTCTATCAAATTAAATAAACAGCCGCCTCGGATATACCTTACCTCCATATCTCCATAACTCCATCTCCATCTCCATCTCCATGCGTGTAATCTACTGTTTTATTAATAGCTAGCAAAGCAAGCAAACTACTTTGAGAAGTACTTTTTTTTTATTCTTAGTTGCAGATGAAGATTACCAATGAAAAGTCGGGGTTGTATGATTGCACCCATGAATAGGTACCAAAAATCATGTCATTTAATCACTTGAATGACGTGTGATCGGACAATTGTGAAGCAATTTGTGTGCGTGTTGAATATTTATGGCCAACGTAACAAGTTTTGGATTAACGGGACCTTATGGTTGGGGATACTTTAGTCTTTTCATGGGGTCCCCTGTTTCTCTTTGATTACATTTTTATGCTAGAGCCGGAGAGCTTCATAGTTTCTGATCAATAATAGAAATGAACTAATAGTCAAACACATGTAGCAAAGCTAGCTAAACTAGGTAAACCATTCATTCTTGTAGAGGTAGCCCCTACTCTGCTCTGTGCCCTTTTTCTCTTTTTTGCCTTTTGTGAGATAATGCATAAAAGAGCAAATGTTGCTGCATTTTTTTCCCATATTAACTTTGTCACAGAGGTCCTTTCACCATATGATGTGATTTGATAATACCTCCTTTAGGCTTTTAGGCTTCAAGTTGACAAATTATACAATGCAGCAGCCCCCACACCAAAAATGTCCAGCAAGGTCATGATTTATTTTCTTGTTCATTTCAAGTTTTATCCAATGAGAAAAAAAAGACAAGGGTTGGATGATTTTGCAACTGTGTTCTGCAAAATCATAAATACCTTACAGTGATTTTAATATATTGATCACTGAATTGAAGAGGTGTATATATACACTGTGGAGGGATGATGACATGTGCCATTTGGGAATTGAGGTTGGTGTGACAGAAGAACAGAGGAGAGAGGAGCAGTGGGATATATAGACAGAGATGGAGAGATGGAGAGATGGAGAGATGGACACAAACATATATGCATATGCATGGGTGGGTGCGCAAGGACAAAAAAAGACCAGCTCTAGTAGGGTTAATGACAACAGCCTTTGCTTGGGCTTTTCAAACCCATTAGTTTTCTCTCTCTTTCTCTTTCTCTCTCCTTCACATAATCTTGCATTGCAAATTGCAATGCTGCAATGCCCACAGTAAGAGGCATGAGGAGGAGGGTTGGACACTTGGGCAGAGAAGTAAGTAACTGATGGAAAGAAAAAAAGAAAGGATAAATGGATGATGGGAAAGAGCTTCGTCCTAATCCACGATGCCTGTTGGTGGGTTAGGTAGCAAACCCTGCCCCCCGTCATTGGACCCATCCCCTAGATTCCTGCCCCCTCTCTCTCTCTCTCTCTCTCTCTCTCTCTCTCTTTCTGGACTTAAAGATACAGCCAGCCAACTCATTTCTTATTTTTCTCTTGCAAGTAACCTCTTTTTTCTTCACATGAATTAATCAGTCACTCATATATTCTTTGTTCATTTTTCTAATACAATACAACCCAGAAAGTCTTTCACTTTTTTATAGGACGCCCCCCAGTGTTCCCAACCAAACCCATCTGAATGCTCTGATGATTTTGTGATATTTTTACAATGATTTAAGGGCCATTTCTTTTGTGTCCAAAAAGAGGGACATTTCTTTTTTGATCTCCAATTCACCCACTTCACATTGAAAGAAGCATAAACATGAACCACCTGTGCTTTTTTACTTTCGTTCACAATGGAATCAATCAAGCTAGTTGAAAAAGCACCCCTTTGCATTTCTAAAATTAATCTTTAAAGACAACTGTCTTCCTTAAGAAAATAATCACTATCTTTTGTCACATCCCTCATTTAAATTCTTCTATTCAAATTGACCTAAGTAAAAGTATGACATATTGTACACTCACTTACATGAGAAAGACCAAAAAGTCTTTATTATTGCTTTTTATAAAGTAAAAATAAATAATAAAAAATCAATCCTAGCTATGAGAATGCTCATATAAAAAGAGAGAAATCCCATCCTACAAAGAGAAGTATATCAGAATCATACACTCTCTCCATTCCCACAGCGCTCAAAAGATACTGTGTATGTGTGTATATATATATAGAGAGAGAGAGAGAGAGAGAGAAATACATAAATTCCTAGAAGCTGCTGATAAGGTATATAAGCCATCCATTGCAATAATCTGTGCATCCCCTTCCATTTGAAGAAATTCATATTCCCTTTTGATCTTCAGCAAAAGATTTCCTTTGTCATAAATTAAGTCTTCTTTTGCTTCACCAACAGATAGATTCTGTGCCACTTCGAGCCATCTGCTATCTTCTTGTCACTCTTTTAATATGAAAGCCAGATCATCATCACAACAGTTCTTAAGATTGGTGGCAGGAGCTTAACTAAGTCATGACGGGCAATGGGATGGCCTTCTTCTCAGCAAATTTCATGCTTCAAACCCCTCACGATCATGATGACCATCAACCTCCCACTTCTCTCAATCCAATGTTGCCTTCCTGCACACCTCAAGATTTTCATGGTACTCTCTCTCTCTCTCTCTCTGTGGCAGAAAAACAAATCTTTATCCTTAATGGCCTTTATTAATTTGTGGTGTTTTGTGCAGGTGTGGCATCATTTCTAGGAAAGCGATCAGTGTCATTTTCAGGGATTGAATTGGGTGAAGAAACTCATGGGGAAGATGATTTATCAGATGACGGGTCACAGGCAGGAGAGAAGAAGAGGAGGCTTAATATGGAACAAGTGAAAACACTTGAGAAGAACTTTGAGTTGGGGAACAAGCTTGAGCCTGAGAGAAAAATGCAGTTGGCCAGGGCTCTTGGCTTGCAGCCAAGACAGATTGCTATATGGTTTCAGAACAGGAGGGCAAGGTGGAAGACAAAGCAATTGGAGAAAGACTATGATGTCCTTAAGAGACAGTTTGAAGCAATCAAAGCAGATAATGATGCCCTCCAAGCTCAGAACCAAAAACTTCAGGCAGAGGTTAGTTCAATTAAATAATGATTGATTTTAAAAGTACTTATTTAACCAAATTCTGCATTTTTTTTTAATCATAAGAGTTTGTAGAAATGCTTCAAAGTTTGCATGGTATTGTGCCTGATTCTATGGAATATAATTTGGAAATTAATCATGATCTCCTTTTCATTACAAAGGTTTTTGCTTTTTTGACTTTTAATTCTTGTATCATGATCTTCAGAACCTTTATATCTGTTGATTGGGGTCCCCTGAATCAATAATCTCTGATTACAAAAAAAGTTGCTTTTCCAACATAGATGCAACTTTTTTGATGCCCTGATTAATTGATCATAATTTGGGTAAAAGGGTAATCACGACTCTCTTAAAGTACAGATCTTTTTTACACATCTGAGCTAGCTCTCTCATTCATCTATCTGTCTGTCAAATATTCATGTAATAAACAGAATTTAACTACCTATGGCTATTTTTGCTTCAACTTGACTGGTCAATTTGATGGCTGCAGATATTGGCATTGAAAAGTAGAGAACCAGCGGAATCTATCAACCTCAACAAAGAGACAGAGGGCTCTTGCAGCAACAGAAGTGAAAACAACTCAGATATCAAGTTGGACATTTCAAGAACGCCAGCTATCGACAGCCCTCAATCTACTCATCCAAATCCAACCAGCAGAACCCTCTTTTCATCCTCTCTAATAAGGCCTTCTTCTGGAGTGGCACAGCTCTTTCAAACCACATCAAGGCCTGAAGTAATCCAATGCCAGAAGATTGATCAGATGGTCAAAGAAGAAAGCTTGACCAACATGTTCTGTGGCATCGATGATCAGTCTGCAGGGTTTTGGCCATGGTTAGAAACACATCAATTCAATTGAGCCGAACCCACCAAAGTGTTAAATTGAGCCAAACCAAAATTACCATGTTTCTATATTGAGTTTTTAATTAAAATATTCCATGTTTTGGTACTTAGATTAAATATCAAGTTCAATTTTCAAGTGG
Source organism: Prunus avium (assembly GCF_002207925.1). The sequence goes on from NW_018921431.1 coordinate 812,201, forward strand.
GGGCTGGCAATCTTTATGGACGAATTAATAAAGGGGTATGTTATATGTGTCTTTGAACTAGATACCATGTTTTCTAGAGGTGATGGGGAGAAATGTTTGCCTTACCAGATTGGTTAAACTTAATGGGATAAAAAATCCAGAGAAATTGAATTACATTTGGTAGCTAGTGACTGTATGTTACAGCTCCTAGCATTAGCATGGGCCATGAAATAAAAAAGGGATTCTCTCCTTCAGTTGTTTGTTTTTTTTCTTACTTTGGCATCATGCCTTTGTACTGTCTCAAAGAAAAATGCTTGCAAGTGCCTTGAAGAAAAGTTCTTGTGATGATATTTTTTTCTTTTTTCTTTTTACTTTTTAATTTTGTTGTTGCTGATTTCATCAAATGCAGTACCAAATGGTGAACAAAATCTACTTGAAGTTAAAAAAAGAATATAAAATTGAAAGGGAGAGAGAGAGAGACAGAGAGAGTATCCAGCACACATTCCAAGAGGAAATGAAGACAAGGAGATAGAAGAGTGGAGAAAACAGAGTCTGGAAAAAAAGGTCCTTCTCGTGAAGGGGACGTTGGCAAGTTTTCATTTCATGTAATGACAAAGGAGGGAAATGGACAAAAACCCAAGTATATGCCTTCTCTGCACCACCACCTCTTCTCTCTCTATCTGTATTTGTATGGAGAGGAGGAAGAGAAAGAGAAGAAGTCATGTGAACTCACTGTCACCCACTTCCTAACATCCCACACACAGTCCTTTTTCAACTTGCTTTTAAAATATGCATCTCCCTTCCCACATTTTCTATCTACCCTTTCTCAATGATGTAATGCTTTACTTCCAACACGTCATTTCTGGAACAGTTATTTTCAAGTGATAGCAACAAACCATTTATCCTCATCTTCATTTGTCACTGTTTTCCAAGATATTTTGAGCTCAATCAAAATCAAACGCTAGCTTCACACATATATAATCCTCCTGCATGCAAAGCCTAATAATGCCGCATTTGTTTTGTATATGGGTTAAGTTGCAGGCATGCATGCATTTGAAGAAGAAATCCCATATTTCCTAAATTCCTAATCTAATCATGGGAACCCGGGCTTATAGATTTTACAGTTGCTGCTAGCTAGCAACTGTCATAACAGTAACAGATAAATAGATTCTAATTATTAGGCAATAACAAGCTTAATTAACTGAAAACCAGCCAGTAACTATATACATTATAAGAACAAACATGTGACAGAATCTGCATAACCTTCTCTCCATATATATCTAGTATATATGAAATTAAGTTGACATGAAACTGGAGAAAGAAAGCTAGCTAAGCACGCAAAAAATATTAATGCGCCGTCATGCTGCATGTTGTTTTTTAATTTTTCTTAATTCATGGGATCATGTGGTGGAAGCAGCAGCAGCAGCATGGCTGGAAACTTCGGCATTTTGCTGACACTTTGAGAGGTGCCAACTTTTACAACTCATATAATATTGTGTAGTGGCAAGATTAACAATTCCCAGTTAATAACAACTCGTTAAGTGGCCACGTGCCTTTGTGGCCTCACATTCACACCTTAATTAATATCAATTAAGCAAAACATTTGTTATATTGGATTAAGATAACAGCAGAATAAGAGAAACCCAAAAGCATGTTTGCCATTTTTGAGACCATAGCTTGAGGATTGCATGTGCAGAGAGCTATAGGTATAGCAACATACAATTATTGCATTTTTATAATGTTTTAAATGCTTTAGGCTTGTACGTGTTTTACCATGGATTTGAAGCTCTCTGTCAACGGTTAACATAATATTTTTTTCAGTGACTTTTTTGGGTGATGACTTAAATTAAATATATGGATCAATCATTTTTATCTGGGTTCGAAGTTGATCCTCACCACTTTGGATAACAAACAAAAAGAAAAAATTGATGAGAGAGAGAGTGAGTAATCCATCACGTTGTAAAATAAATTGATGGTTTCATAACTTCTTTATTTTTTTTTGGCATTTTGATGAGCTTAGCACTGAATTGGTCCAAGTAGAATTGATTCTGGGTTGAGCCCAAATGAGCCTACATAGATAATGGCCCATTCTGTTGAACTTTTTTTTCTTTTTTCTTGGAACCAAATAAAAAAACTCCATCTGTCTACTCTAGCTCTAGCCAATAGAAACTCAGAGAAATCTGAAACACACAATTTTCAGCTACCAACCACCCAATCCAATATTTGACACTCCTTTCCTGTTTCTCTATCTTCTCTTTCTCAAACTTCAAGCAAGCCCAAATGGCCTCCACTCCAATTCTCTCTCCCACTCCCACAACCACCTCTTTAGTCCACCATCACCACCAATCTTTGCACCTCCCCTCCAAACTACCCTTTCCCACCAGACCCACTACTTGCAATAACAACAGACCACTCACCAGACTCCACGTGTCCACCCCAACCAACAAACCCAACACCACCACCACCTCCAAGAAACCCACGACGGAGGCCATCTTCTTCGACGGCGGAGCCCACTACGGCGACCTCTTAGCCAACCTTATTCTGGGCTTCACTCTTCTCTGGCTGCCGTTAACTCTGGCCGCCATTTTCAGGGCCTTCTTTTTGAGGTACAGGTTCACCAACCTGCGGGTGACGGTGATCTCGGGATTGACGGGTCAGGATAGGACCGATTTTTCGTACAAGGTGATCAAGGACGTTCAGGTGGTGCCACGTTTTATCGGTGAGTGGGGTGATATTATCATAACTCTGAGAGATGGTACGAAAGTGGACCTGAGGAGTGTGCCTAAGTTCAGAGAGATTGCCAAGTATTGCCTCTCGTTGGCTGATAAGCCTGCCGTTTTGAAGGAAAAAGGATCTAAAGGCTTTTAATTATATAAGCTTTTAAATTTCAATGTTTTATTATTTTTCTCTTTGTATAAGAAATTAAGAATTCAGTTGAAGGATGCAAAATCATTTTTTGTAGATAATTAATTAATTCTTGCACTTTTTGCTTTTCCTTACTGTGTTTTTTTTGGGGTCACTAATTCTTGCTTAATGTTTCAAGATTGAAATTGGTATGGTTCAAGCTATCCTTGCTTATGTTGAATGTCTAGGGCCTAATTTCACCTTGCAGCATGGTCCTAATATACTGGCCTCGAGAATTTGATAATTCAACGACTTGGCCTGAAATTGGGCTCTGTTATAGCATTAAAGTTAGGCCCAATTTATAACCCAAGCTTGACCTGCCCGTCTGGTCCTACATCGATAATACTGTCACGTAGTATAAGCACGGATGACATGATTGATTAATACATGCATAATATTATAAATAAGTTTATTAATAACACTATGTGACAGTTGAAAGATTTCCCGTAAGTTTGTGAAATAGACTGGGATGCATATCCTCCAAGGAGGCCATGGTAAAAAATAAATAAATCAATCAAATTTTATTAGTGACAAAATATTATTTTTTTAAAAATTGAAAGAAAAAAAGCCTCAGCGATGCTTGGAGATTAGCCTGACCATTAAACTTTTGGGCCTTTTAAATCGTGGCCAGGCCTGCCATGTAAATATTTTTGCTGGCCCACCCAAATGCAAGCGTGGGTTGGTTACTAGTATTATATGAAGAGATATTTAGTTATATATCTATTCTTAGTACTAAATCAATTGCAGTTTTGTAATTTAAAAGAAGTTAAAAGCTTTTTTGTTATGTTGTAAATGAGCTTTGGGTGTGTTTCTTAAGTCCATTTCATATAGAGTTTTTTTTTGTTTTTTTAAAAAATAATTTTTTTATAGAATTTGGGCTTCTATATTAGGCATAATAGTGAATCTCCCTTATATGAAACCTATGTTTCATACGCTGGAGGGGTACAATACACTGATATGGAGGGGTATGCTGGTATTCTATACTCTAATACGCTGATATGGGTACAATACACCTGCTATACGTATTCGATATGGATATAGGAGTATCATTGACATTTCTGAAAGTTTGACCTTCCAATACTTTAAGGGGTAATTTTGAGATATTTAGTCATATACCCATTCTTAGCACTAATACTATAGATAAACCCTACACCATTTAATTTCTATAAACAAACAAAAAAAAAAACTCAAAAAATGACAGTTGGCCCTATTGAATTTAATTTTGATTATTAAATTAATTTGATACCCTATTGAGTGTTTTGGGGTTGAGTTTGTTTTAAGAAATCAATGACAGTTTTGTAATTTAAAAGAAGTTAAAAGCCTTTTTGTTATGTTGTAAATGGGTTTTGGGTGCGTTTCTGAATTTAAGGATTTGATCAATCCTATGGGGACTTATATTTTGTGTTTTGTTTATGGAGACTTGTATTTTGTGTTTAGTTTTATGTTTTGAACTTATGATGAATGATTATAACATGATGGATGCAATATTAGTTTTTTCTATTTATATTATTTTAATTGTTGTATTGGTGCCTTACATGTATCATAGTTTTTTGAGTTTTGATGTATCAATGAATTGTATCGTATCATATTAGCGTACCCGTGCAACATAGTATGAAGCAAAAGATAATAAATCAAGTAAATTACGCAATGGCCATTGTCGGCAAAATAAAACTCGTTGATGGGGGTGACCAGCATTGCCATTAGGTCGAGGTCCTATCACTTGAATATTTCTTTGTTTTTATCTTATCTTTTGAAAAATAAAGCTTCTTTAATTCTGTCACTCTCTGAGACTCAAGAGTCTTTCAGCTAAATCAACTTTGGCTCTTTGGTGTCCATGCATGTCTTTACCCACGGGCTATCAAATTTTGTAGGTAGGATTGTTTGTAGGGTCAACCAAACTTATACATTACCAATCTTTATTATCGGAGGACACTAATAAACTATTGTGTCCCACTTGCCACTTGGGGATCTTAAGCTTTATGACTTTTGTATGTTAAGCTTACCCCTTAAGCACAACTGATTAAACCATGATTAAGCACTGATTTTCACTTATCACAAATAAGTGAAGTTGATTTGCAATAGATTTGTAGCTCAAGTGGGTAAGAACATTTCTCCTTACATCCCCGATATCCTCTTGTATAATTTTATTTTTAAAAAGTTGACTGTGAGTTGGATTATAGATGATTACACCACACCAAATCTTTGGCAGGACAAATAAGATGGCCTACGCATGGGCTGGTAAGTGGAGCCCAAATCAGCTATTCATATAAACAGGGCCTGGACATCAATATCCCTAAGCCCACGTGCATTTCCTAGCCTCTTCTTGTGGGCCACTTTGTTTTTATTTTTTCTTGTTTGTTCAAGTTGAGAGTTAGGTAAGGTGCAAGATTATAATGGCATGTGACACGACACCTAGGGTTGGGTTAAGCATGAGCTCCTTTTTATTTCAAATTGCATATGTTTGGTTTGCAGAGGTAGGTAATTGGTTCAAGAAGAAAAGGGACATCAACAACATTGAGCTTGCAACTTGATTGGGTGGTGTTGTGTGACACGTCACTTATTATATTACTATTAGTGCTGCTTGGGGGACCCATGGGGACTTTGCAAGAAAATCATTCATGAACTTCAGTTATATAAAAATTAAAATAAAAGCCTCAATCAAATAAAACAACCTGGCTACTCAATTATATATGGAGAGCTAAAATAAAATCAAGTAAATTACGCAATGGCCATTGTCGGCAAAATAAAACTCGTTGATGGGGGTGACCAGCATTGCCATTAGGTCGAGGTCCTATCACTTGAATATTTCTTTGTTTTTATCTTATCTTTTGAAAAATAAAGCTTCTTTAATTCTGTCACTCTCTGAGACTCAAGAGTCTTTCAGCTAAATCAACTTTGGCTCTTTGGTGTCCATGCATGTCTTTACCCACGGGCTATCAAATTTTGTAGGTAGGATTGTTTGTAGGGTCAACCAAACTTATACATTACCAATCTTTATTATCGGAGGACACTAATAAACTATTGTGTCCCACTTGCCACTTGGGGATCTTAAGCTTTATAACTTTTGTATGTTAAGCTTACCCCTTAAGCACAACTGATTAAACCATGATTAAGCACTGATTTTCACTTATCACAAATAAGTGAAGTTGATTTGCAATAGATTTGTAGCTCAAGTGGGTAAGAACATTTCTCCTTACATCCCCGATATCCTCTTGTATAATTTTATTTTTAAAAAGTTGACTGTGAGTTGGATTATAGATGATTACACCACACCAAATCTTTGGCAGGACAAATAAGATGGCCTACGCATGGGCTGGTAAGTGGAGCCCAAATCAGCTATTCATATAAACAGGGCCTGGACATCAATATCCCTAAGCCCACGTGCATTTCCTAGCCTCTTCTTGTGGGCCACTTTGTTTTTATTTTTTCTTGTTTGTTCAAGTTGAGAGTTAGGTAAGGTGCAAGATTATAATGGCATGTGACACGACACCTAGGGTTGGGTTAAGCATGAGCTCCTTTTTATTTCAAATTGCATATGTTTGGTTTGCAGAGGTAGGTAATTGGTTCAAGAAGAAAAGGGACATCAACAACATTGAGCTTGCAACTTGATTGGGTGGTGTTGTGTGACACGTCACTTATTATATTACTATTAGTGCTGCTTGGGGGACCCATGGGGACTTTGCAAGAAAATCATTCATGAACTTCAGTTATATAAAAATTAAAATAAAAGCCTCAATCAAATAAAACAACCTGGCTACTCAATTATATATGGAGAGCTAAAATAAGCTATGGATTTTAACACTTCACGTTCACAGGCTCTGACAAAACTCTTAAAAAGTTTGACTGTAAAAGTGAGGAATCAATCATCGAACAAAACCTAATAATAATCGTCGTATCCTACCAGATTGTCCTACAATGCGTTCTTTGTTTGTGAGCTTTGCCTGTCAGCCAGCACCACTACCTTTAGCTCAATGGACTTTGTACACACCTTCCCCGAAGTTTCTGAATAAGTTCTGTGTTTAGCCAGCCAGCCAGCACCACTACCTTTAGCTCAATGGACTTTGTACACACCTTCCCCGAAGTTTCTGAATAAGTTCTGTGTTTAGGTTCTAATATCTCATTACCTATATATTCCGTATCTTTACATGTAAGTTCAAATCCCCCTTTTTATAAATTATATTAATTTAGAATAATTTAGACTATCACTTTGTATTAGTAAAAACACATATAGCAGACTAAAACGAAATCGACCCTCCTTATCTTTGAAGAAAAATAATCGGCACACTTAGTAGGTTTTGCTAGGACAATCGAATTGGTCCCTACGCTCTGTAAAAAGTTTTGAGCACGGAGTATGATTTTTGAGATTTGGTAGGAGGAGGACTGGACGGACTGACACAATTTGCAATTGTTCCATTCAGTCCCATACTTTGGTTATTTATTTATATTAAATATTGATGTCATAATCCTACACATGCTCGGGCAGAGAAAAAGAAAAGGAGAAAAATGGACCAACAAGAAACACCATCGAGTCACAAAAGGAACTGATCGTGAAGCTGGGGTTGCTGCTTCATTGGAAAAACTTTTGACCATACATTGTATGTATATATCTCACTCATTTTCTCTTCTTTTTCTGCCATTTTTCTTAATTTCGTTTCCTCAGAAAAGGCAAAGACAGGTGGTAGTGTGAGTTTGGGGGGAAGAAGGATCAGAAAAAATTGAAGGTGGTGTCAAGTCACGAGGCAGAAGGAGGCCCCCTCCCCAGTTAGGTGAGCAGAGCTCCTCCTATCTGTGAACCCATCTTTATAGAAAGAAGCTAAAGAGAAAGCCCCCATTCTTAATTATGAGCCATCACATAGAGACTGTGCTTAGCTCCCTCAGGTCCCCTTTGGCCCTTTGCAGGTTTTGTTATACTAATATGATCACACTTGACACCATCCCCTCTGGCTCTGGCCCTGGCCCTCCCCAAATTTCAATCAGTGTTACAACTTATAGAACCTGTTTACCCGTTTTGAACCTAATTAAAGAACCATTTTTAATATCAGTAACTTGTTTCTGAATGTAACAGTAGCTTCCCATTTTTTGATGAAGACCAACTTCCTAAGCTCAATATTGTTTGCAATAAAACATGGATAAGTTCATTTGGTTCAATACCATTACAAAACGCTTAATCCCGGTGACTAGACTAAGAGAAATTATGGTGATGTCTTACAATACGAATAATTCTTTAATGTAACAGTTACGCTGCCACGTAGTGTTACTAATTCACTCATATTATAACATGTATAACCATGTCGTCCACTCATATTATAACATTTGAATCGATAACACCACGTAGCTAACATGTCATATAACTAATCCACACGTATAATATATAACATATGAATTAGTTATTAATAAATCTATTGCCGCCTAGCTAGAACTAGAAGTAGCTAGAAGTCTACACTCAAATGCCACATCAATGAAGAAGGCACACACACGCACGCAAGCATGCATATATAGGAGTATTATTTTAATCAAATACTCATTAGTTTGTCAATCTAGTACTTTCCAAGTTCCAAGCCCACTTAGCCACACTAATCATACAACATTGTGGCGGGAAAATTCGAGTAGTGGAGCTGTGGGCATGGCTAGAAGACCAATTCCCTTTTTGATTAATATAGGAGTTTCCATGTTAGATTACAATATCCTCATGTCATGACAGGGGCCTAAGCTCACATCAAACTGCTATTAGTCTTCGTTTAGCACCTAATCTTCTAGGTATCTTAAACCCTCGAGGTCGATCAATAGGCCCTCAAGCTTTCACGAAAAGCTCACAGGCCAAAAACCTATGATTATCATGAAATAAATGGTCAAAGCGTTGAATTTGACTGCCCTTAGATTAACGAAGTTTAAGATATGAAGAAAAACAAGTTTTGAAAAGAAGCCAACATCAAAAACATGTATAGAAGAAACGGTGCTTGGGAATCTTGCAATCTGAAAAGGGACAGAGCAATAAGAACCAAACAACGGGAATATAAGGAAGGAAGAGGGCATAGGATTCTCATAAACCTTTCTCTTTACAAGAAAGCAAAGCATCTCTAGTTTGTGTTAAAAGATACGGAGGAGAGAAAGAAAGTGAGAGGGCGAAGATTTTTAAAAACAAAAACAAAAAAGAGTCCAGAGGCTCTTCCTCGAAAAGGTGGCTCTAATATCCAAAATGTGGAGGGTGCCCACAGCCCACAAGCATTGTAGGAATCCCAAGCAAGAGAACCCCAACGTCCACATAAAGCTAAAAATAGATTAATTTTTTACATGAGCTCCAACTTTTCTTCCACACGTAGGGCCTTTGCTCCTCTGTTTTTTCTTTTCTTTTCTTTTACATGGGATGGGATCAAGTCATCAGTCGAGGAATATTTTGCCACCCACATGAAATTAATTGTACTAGAAATTATATAACCCTAACTCATTTCAACAAAAAAGAAAAAAAAATAAATGGGAAGAGAGGAAAAAAAAAAGCATGGAAATTATTGAAAGAACTAAAAGGAAGGAAACCGGTCTTAGATGGAATGTCACTAAGAATATTGCTAATTGCAATGCTTAGTTTCGATTATATCGATCCTTGTCTACATAGGATTCAAGGGTTTTCTTGATATGTGCATTCAAAGTTGTATATTGAACCCGCGGCTGCTACTCATTACCAATTGGAGACAGTGCAAATATATTGACGTAAATAATTAAGAGGGAGATTTGTGAAGAAAAATGGGAATATAAAGAGTGAAAAATATATAAAGATGAATTGTAAAAAGTTGTTTTGTACTCTTTCTTGTGCTTTTGTTGATCCAGTGTTGAACAACATCAAACTTTATTTGTAGGGTAAATCACCCTCTCTTTTTCAGCCTTCTTTTTCGACCCTCTTGTCCTCTTTTTGATAAGTCTAGCTTGATTTAGAGAAAAAGATACAATGAAGGAGCGCTAAGCAAATCCCAAATTGGGCCCGCTACACAAACAACAAGACAAATTAACAAGTACTTAGCAAAAAATTAAACAGGGTGCATTCGATTGAAAAGGCATGCAGCTTGGCCAATAAAGTTGTTTTAGACAAAATTACTTTCCGAAAAACACTCGGACCGAGTGACAAATCGGAAGATAATGTTTGAATACACACGTCTTTCCTCATGATGAGGGGCCTAAAACATGTTTAATTATAGGATTAAAATTAACTAAGTATATTATCTATCTATATCCAAATTATTAACTAGTATTTGGAATGGATTGAGCTAGGGGTTGGTTGTTTTTCTCTTATATATAAAACTAAGTTGTTCTAGAAAAACTTTTTTTTCTTCTTTCTTTTTTGGTATTTTTTTTAACTTTTTAAAATTCTTTTCCTCCTTCCTTTTCTTTTCTTGCCGTTTCTTTTTCATTCTTTGAAAATGGGGACTAAAAGGATTGATTATGGACCCTTTTCGTGGGGAAATTGTAGGAATTCTTTAATTAAAATGAAACTTTTTCACCTGTAAAGGGTAGAAGAAAAATTCGGAGATGTACTTGGCCATAAACATGCTCGAACAAACCAGTTAAAGCATGTAACTACACGTTTTGATCCGTTCCAAAGTTAGTACAGGTTTTTTATTTTTTCCTCATGGGTTCAAATCCTAGCATCCGTGTAGTGTGTGTGAGTTTAGTATGTTATCGCTCCTCTCAATAAGAAATGTCCTTAAAAATATTACTATATATATAGACCTAAATATCTGGACTTGGTATATATAATTATTTTACGTTCATCTGCACCATCAATTTATTTTAAAATGGTATAATATTTTTCCAAAATTTGGTTATACATTAAGTTGGTAGATAGAATAAGTAACAAACATGATAAAACAAAGGAGAAAAAGGAGAGGGTGGCTTTGGCTTACCCTACAAATATAGCATTCTTTTAATTTAAATAAAAATAATTAATTGGCAAAAATAAACGAAATGATGAAAAGCAGATTAAGTTAAAGTTAGAACAGCTTCCGTCTAAATAGCATAGCACTGTAAGATAAGGCCAAAGCAAAAGTAAGTTATGATAAGCTCATTGAATATTTAGTAGCTAATGATTCACCAATGCCCCTTTTGTTGAGAATGGGAGCCTCTCACCTAATAGGCCCATGTTTTTCATTTTCTATTTTATTTTTTGCTTTTAGAAAAAGATCAAAAAAAAGGAAAATCAGAAAATGAAAGCAAAGGGAGGGAGGGAGGGAGAGCGGGGACACTTGGCGCGGCGTAATTGATTGGGCATTGACAAGTTGGGATGGATGATGGATGATGAGAATTGAAGTTTAATGAAAAGAAAATGCTTAGGCAAAGGCAGGTAGCCCCTCCTTCAGTGGCCCCCACCCCATCTAATCAAATATCAATCTCTTTGGGAACTTGGGCCTCTCTCTCTCCCCACCTAATTAAGCTCCACTGCAGACAACATTATGCCTTGCAATATTTTGGTTTTGGATTTTTATTATGGTTAGTGCTTTAGGGTTTAGTGGGATGAGTATAATTGCATGGTTTAGAGTTTAGTCATTAGATAATTAACGTTTGTGGTCACCCTCATGATCATATCATAGGCCTCATCCTTAAATTCCTCTCAAGTGTCTTATTATATATCATTACTTAGATTAATTTTAATTTGATTTCGGTATATGATTTATGTAGGTAATTTAATAACATAAACATTATATAGGTTATTTCTTTTGATCTTCGAAATTTATCTGTTTTTAATTGACTATTTCTATTTATTCGTTTGATTACGGATGTGGGGAAATGGTTAGACTTTGTCCAATTGATATTGTTTTTTTTTTTGGGTCCAAAGTCCGCTAGGTTGGCCACATAGCATTGACATCGTTTGGGAGGGAACGTTTGAAATGGTAACCAATTAATAAACACATGTCGACACACAGACCCCATGTCCAAATTTATTATGATTCTTTAAAATCAATTATGCAGTTGTAGGTCGCTACTATGATGCACGAATGGTTTAAAACTGCATATATATATATAGAAATTCTGGAGATAGAAGGGCTTAAAGTAATATAGAAACATATGGATGTGATAATATTTATATCCATATGGAACTGCATATATTTATATATATAGAAATTCTGGAGATAGAAGGGCTTAAAGTAATATAGAAACATATGGATGTGATAATATTTATATCCATATGGGACCAAATCTGACTTGTCAAAGATAAAACCGCGTGACATTTGTCAAAGATGACGATCTGCTTAACATGAAAATTACCTGCATTAGTAGCCTAAACTATAAAGCTAGCTAAGCGTTAAAAGAAAAGAAATTAAAAAAAAGGTGATATATATGGCCAGACTAGACGCATTCAATCAAAGCTGAAAAATGACAAATTTAAGGCATAATGAGTGGAGGAAGGAAGAAAACGGAGGCAAGTTTTCTTTTTGAATGATAAGGCTTCATATGCATGGTCATGGGATATATATCTACGTATTTGTTTTCTTCTTTAAAGCTTTTTAAAGTTTCAAAAGGGTGCATGTGTGTATTGCTATTGCAGCAAATTAGCTTTTGCATAGGGTTCCACAAGGTCGGTCTTTACTTTCTTTTTCCTGCTCTTGCCCTTTCATATATGGCACCTGTAATGGGACACATTTTTCATTATTATTTTTCTTTTATACACAGTATTATTGAGAAAATACTTTGTGTGCATGAATAACT